>JAOWCC010001210.1:9958664-10085780 GCA_030867875.1 Actinernus sp. WN-2022 | reverse complement strand
AATGGGCTCCTGTCGTATATATTATTATTACACGTTCGGCCCGACCTATAAACTCCGTCAATACGATCATATGACCATGCACTTATTTTTGTTTTCATAATGGAAAATCGAACAGGGCAGACGGCTGTTTAGGACCGTCACGTCACGTCAGACGCGTACGGCCCCCATCACGGCGCGGAGGCCGTACTCCGAAGATTATTTCCTCATTGATTAGGCTCACACCGCGGCAAAACGTTACGCGCATGCGTATTTGCTATTTCTTATCGGCGCGCGGCCGCCCCCAGTTTCCCGCGAAACTGAAATGAAACAACAGGCACATACCCGTGATTTTAAAATTTCTGCGTAAAGTACTATTTGTCAACTGTTTTGTCAAAAAATAAGAAAACTACTTAAAAGATAAGCCTAAGACTTTAACAGGTTGAAGTTTTCTATAATTTATAATTCACTGTGAGTTTACTAAGTTATAAAATTATTTACTAAAAAAGTTGAAACCTCGGTAATTTGTATTTGATAGCAGAGCCTTCGTTCTTTTGGCCAGCGGAGCATACCGTTTTGCCGCGGTGTGGATTAGGCTTAACCTGTAGCTGCCATTTATGTTTACAGAGTTGGGCATGATTGTTTTTTGCATAACAGCAAAACGACAAAAAAGGTACAGCACGAGAACGTAGCCTGTTTTCAGCAACCTCTCACCCCAACGAGAACAGCATGAAGCGACGGCCGTACAGTTAGTCTACTCCGCAGCCGTTCTTAGGACCGTCTCCGTACGTTGCATAACGACCCTAGAATGGCTGCAAAGAGAACTACTACTGCACAGTGTATAAGCGCAGTATAATAGGTGGTGGGTGGCCGAGCAGTACTGAGGTGGTAGGTTGTCTGTCGTCCCGTCCATTCTCCCGCCGATCACGTGACGACCACATACCTACACCCCAGGAAGAGCGCGTGATATTCCTCGGCTCATGCTAGACAAAACATTAGGGCATAACTACATGCACAGATATACCCGACATGAAGAACACTGGTAATTATGCCGTTTCTGAGAAGTTTCATGAGGAAGGACTTCACACTGAGACAGCTGAAAAACGTACAATTAGAAAGAAAGAGAGGCAGTGGAGCGTATTGCTTGCGACTTTTGTAGCTGCACTCGGACCCTGAGCTTTGGCTATGGTATGGGCTACTCCTCTGCAGCTACTACTCAGCTAGAGAATCGCAATGCCACGGATCTGTATCTCGATGAAGAAGAGATTACTTGGTTTGGGTAAGAAGTTGTGTTCTCTTGCAATGCTAGTTTTTATGTCAGCGGGAAAAAATCAACCACTAGCCTGGTACGCAGGGTAGCAATTCAGTGATCCTAATTCAGGGATTTATAAAACCGGATATCAGGATACAAGTCAACCTATAAACCTAACCCTAAGGAAACCGATTTTAAGCCTGGTTTCCACTGATATATAGCCTTTCTTGTTTTCCTCATGTTTGTGTTGTTCTATCTGAAAAAAAACAACACGTAAAAACAAGAAAAAGCAATGAAAACCAGGATCTGCTAGAGGAAAACTATACATTAAAAATCAAAAGAATTGCTAACAGGAAATGTGGATCATATTGTCACAGAACACATTTTAGCAGTTGACATCATATCAGGCGAACTGTTTCATACCCATGCATGTGTATTTTAATCTTCAATGTATGATTTTTCACGAGTATAAATATGCTTCAGTGCTACTGTAAAACGCGTTTTTCAAACATTCGAGTTCTCAAGCTCAATAAACTAAGAACGAAGTTTTGCATTCTACACTAAGTACTATACCATTGTGTAAATTTCTTTTTCCCTTCTGTTTGGCATGGCATTGATATCGAAACCCCATACTCAGGTATGTTGCACCTCATAACAATAGCATGATCCTGGACTAGTTTTCCTAATCTAAATATTGACCGTGATATCTTTGATGTATAATATTGGCCCTCGCGTATAAAATGACCGGAAATGGAAACTCATATTTTAACTGAACTATGTGACCCTGATTACAACCTCTATTACAGACACATAAACGAAATTAATACACCTAATAGGTAGTGAATGCTGCCGCTCAGTTAAGGAAAAACATTATTTGTTGCTAATCATGTTGATAAGAGGAGAGATCTTGCTCTTGAAAAATAGTCATTACCAGTGACTCGTGGAGTCGTTGTCAACTCAGCATTATCATCAAATTACAAATGCAAAACACATTTTGTGGGTTAGTAGACGGAGCACTGAAGGAATTGTCGGAAAAATAAAAACGAAGGCGATCACAATTTATTCCCACTCGCTGTAGGATGGCAATAACAGGTTCTAAGTACGAATAAGGGCCACATTCACGTGAAAATGCAAAATAAAAGCAGTAAAAGTAATACACACCTACACGCCCAAACGAAATTAAAAGAAAGCCACGCGTGCGAAAGACCGCGCATAACGAGGGTGGCACAGGGGGGGTCGGCATCACGTTTCACGCATCAATATTTCTAAAATTCACGCGTCACGTATAAGTTTGAGGCACATTCACGTCACGGTATACCCGGAATTCACGAATTACGCTCTAAATGTTGCTATTTTCACGTGTCATGCACTTATTTTAGCCCAATCACGCGTCACACCTGTGCCACCCTCATAACGTTGCTGTGTCTTTGCGCATGACCACAATGCACTTCGCTAGATCTGCGCATATGATTTATGTGTCGTGCGCACGACCACAATGCACTCCTGGCAATGCCCAAAAAACGGCTCCACTTCACAAATTAGTACTGCTGCGGCAGCAATAATGCCTTTGACACTTTAGGCAACTTTTATTTTAAGATCACGTTGATTTTAAAGTCACTTAATAACAGATCCTGGTAGCCGGCATATTCGAGTCAGTTCAATCCTCAACCTTTACATTAAACAAATCGAAATAGCGAAGTTTTCTGCAACCATAACAAGAATAACTAAGATCAATTACAATAACATGCAGTTACGATCAATGTGTAATAGAGCATACAACAATTTTTTTCAAAATAAATAAATATAATACTTAATTAATTAATTAATTATAGATTTCATAAAATAATAAAAGATGTCGAGAAAATCCCAGATGATCGGTTTCCCGACCGTACCCGGATGTTCCCGACTTACTGGAAAACACGATAATGCGACTCTTCCCGATCGACTGGGACGATCGTGAACAAAATCGGAAAAATCGGGAACAATTCTATTTTGCCGACGTATCCTAGATTTCTGGGATGGTCTGCGATCGTTTCGATTTATGAAAACATAAATCCATATGGTCCTGTATGGCATATGTACATATCCCACTAAAGCTGGGACGAGTGTTGGGACGGTCTGGGACAGTCAGCGATATGTTTCCCCTTCTCAAAATCAATTTGGCGCGCATATTTCCCGCGTATTTGATCGATCGTCGCGATGCATGGTTGCCGAGACTACTGCCAGAATAGTCGTGACGCTCTCAGAACTGCTCTCAATTTATTTATTTCTCCCCGTTAGCTCTTACTATCCTGTTACAGTTACACTATTATTCAGGATTATTAGTGTCAAACCGGTGTACCGTTTGTCGTACAAGGTGATAAAATATTTGTTGTTGTTGTTGTTGTCTGATAATGTGAAGCCTGAAATATCGCCCTAAAAACCACGCTCTTGCCTGCCTGGGTGACTAAGGGCGAGATCGACCAGCTGATATTCCAGCCCTTATTGCTCCTGTTTAAAGAGCTCACACACAAAGATTGGTCAGCTGATATTCCAGCCCTTATTGCTCCTGTTTAAAGAGCTCACATACAAACATTACATTTCAGTCGCTACTCAATATCGGTGCATGTTGGGTGGCCCCATGCAGGGGTTCTTCATCGATTTCTTCGGCAGGAAGATCGCCCTGATCATAACTTCCATTCCGTTCTGCTCTGGATGGTTGTTGATTGGTTTTGGTAAAAACGCCGGCATGTTGAACGCAGGACGATTCATCTCCGGCCTTGGGGTTGGCATGGCGTCTCTTAATGTTCCTGTAAGTATTCAGTGTTTTAATGCGTTTGCATAGGCCCATTTCCAATATGGCTGCTCTAATTTGCCAAAAGTGGGTATATACTTCATGGTAGTGTTTCGTTCCATATAGTCTCCCTGCATAATCATTTTCTCTACTGTTTTACAGTATTATACAGGGAGACTATATGGAACGAAACACTACCATGAAGTATATACCCAAAAGTGAATCTCGCCTGTATTAAAGCATGCTATAGACCTCATTCATAATGGCCGTCACCTAATTTGCATAAATTGGAAGATTAATGTGTACAGATAAATTATTGCTACCACATGAAAGATCGTACCTAAATTAGTAATTGACCACAGTTTGAAAGCAATGCTTCAAATTGCTGTCGAGTTATTGGCATATTAAATGTAAAGGCTGTAAAGGCCTACATGGTTTTTCTCATACAAATCTCTCTAACTTTATAGCCTTTTATGCTACAACACTCAAATTCTACAGAATCACCAATGTTGGTATGCTCATTCGCATGGCAAAGATGTTGTTTTTCATACACTGAACATGTAGCTAAACTGTTAAAATACAGAGACCACGCCCTTGTGAATGAGGTGTATAGTGAGTACTGAGCAGTTTGGTAGTTTGGTCTTTCATTGCTACAAAGTTACTGATTGACATTTAAATACAGGGAAAATCAAGGCTAGTTAGGCATAACTGACTCAAACCCGTACAAATATCTATTTATTGAAATCTCAATAACTTAGTACCATCTTATTCTATCACCCCTAAAATTCAGAGTATTTCTAATATTAGCATACCCTTTAACATGTAGCATTCCACTATTATGTACTGCTCTCTATATACGGTTCAAACAAGATTCGCCAATTTGGAATAGGGTAGAATCTCAGGCGTATAAATTTGACTCGCTGGAGAAGATTCGAAACAGATGCTCCAACTGCCTAAGGGGGAATCACAAAGGCTTCATACTAATTCCTTCAGTCTGAATGGGAAAATGGATTAAGTTATACGTATACTCTGAATTTCTAACAAGACCTGAAACAACCATGGGGGCTGATCAAAGCCAGGTCCCGGCTAATCCACAGATCGAATAGCTATACGTCACATTGATACGCATGCTGATCAATGACATTGGCTGGTTTGTTATGTGTACTACGATACCGGGAGTGAGTAATCAACCGAGATAAACGACCTGGTTCCAGAAAGTAAAAACTCTGCATGTAACCGCTGTAGCTGTAACACACGTCGTAATATTTGTTTCGAAAAGTGTTTGATACACAATTTAAGAGATGGACACACGTTACAATTTCAGAGATGGACACACGTTACAATTTCAGAGATGGACACACGTTACAATTTCAGAGATGGACACACGATACATTTTCAGAGATGGACACACGTTACAATTTCGCCGTTGCCGGCAATGTTGTGGGCAATGTTGCAACGTGTGTCAACCATATTTCAAAGCAATTGTCATATGTGTTGGGCGCAATATTACTGCACGTGTTGACCTTATTTCAAAGCAATTGCCATCAATGTTAGGCTCAATGTTGCAACTTGTGTCAACATAATTACCGGCAATGTTGCGCGCACTGTTGTTGCGCGTGTCAACACAATTGCCGGAAATGCATGTTGCTCGCAATGTTGCAGCATGTGTCAACACAATTGCCGGCAATGTATGTTATGTTGCAGCGTGTGTCAACACAATTGCCGGCAATGCATGTTGCTTGCAATGTTGCAGCGTGTGTCAACACAATTGCAGGCAATGCATGTTGCTTGCAATGTTGCAGCGTGTGTCAACACAATTGCAGGCAATGCATGTTGCTCGCAATGTTGCAGCGTGTGTCAACACAATTGCCGGAAATGCATGTTGCTCGCAATGTTGCAGCATGTGTCAACACAATTGCCGGCAATGTATGTTATGTTGCAGCGTGTGTCAACACAATTGCCGGCAATGCATGTTGCTTGCAATGTTGCAGCGTGTGTCAACACAATTGCAGGCAATGTATGTTATGTTGCAGCGTGTGTCAACACAATTGCCGGCAATGCATGTTGCTTGCAATGTTGCAGCGTGTGTCAACACAATTGCAGGCAATGCATGTTGCTTGCAATGTTGCAGCGTGTGTCAACACAATTGCAGGCAATGCATGTTGCTCGCAATGTTGTTGCGTGTGTCAACACAATTGCCGGAAATGCATGTTGCTCGCAATGTTGCAGCATGTGTCAACACAATTGCCGGCAATGTATGTTATGTTGCAGCGTGTGTCAACACAATTGCCGGCAATGCATGTTGCTTGCAATGTTGCAGCGTGTGTCAACACAATTGCAGGCAATGCTTGTTGCTCGCAATATTGCAATGCATGTCTGTACATTTAAGAATTAACTTCATTACAAACATCAGACATAGATCTGTACATACCATGGCGTCATAAAGATAAGATTTGACATGCGCTGTATGATTGGCTCTCACTAGTCACGTGATTTCTTCACTAGTCACGTGATGTCTTCCTTACAGGTGTACATTTCAGAGACCGCATCATCTGAGAATCGCGGCGCCATGGGGTCTGTCAACCAGCTCGGAATCACAGCGGGTATCCTGATATCGTATGCCGTTGGCTACAAGTTCGATTGGAGGTGGTCTGCTGTAGCTGGCACTTTCCGGCCGCACTTTTGGTCATTTTAATGCCGTTTATGCCTGAAACAGCGAGGTGGCTGCTAGCGCACAGAAGGAAGAACGCGCTAGGAAAACGTTGTTATGGTTGCGAGGGCCGGATGCCGATATTGATAAGGAGTTGTGTGAGATTAAGGCGAGTCTTGGTAGGTACATATCTCTTACTCCCCAACCCTTCTCCCCACCCCTCCAACCCTTCTCCCAACCCTTCCAATGCCTATCACTACCCATCAGAGGTAACCCACAATTCAACTTGGAGATACTAGCAGAAGCCAACAACGAATGCTAGACAAGACGCACTGGATCTAGCTTGTTTCTGACTTTTAATAACAAGCGATACCACGGACGGTAAATCACGATTCCCTGCGATCTGATTCGTCCGGGGCGGGCGGCGTTTTCCTAACGTTACACGAAACACTGGACAACCCGCTTAAACCACTGAACGCTGCAGGACACGACAATCTGACCTCTAGAGTATTGACAGAGAATAGAGAAGAAAACACGTTATTTACCGGCTTAGCGTCGGTCCGTATGCCTGCCCAGGGTGGGGTTATTTATAGGAAACATAAGGAAGATAGAGCAGATATTTGATATTTTTTGACCAAACGTGTTGTCCCGAGGGTGGGGAATTTGACATTCTTTTGGGAGAAAATGTCAAATCTCCCCCCCCCCCCCCCTCGGGCTTAACATTGATAGGTGCATTACCTCTCAGTCGGTAAATAACTCATATATACTAGCCATAATAAAGCATCGCCGGAAACCATCCTTTTCAAGCTCAAGGGTTGACTGTCAAAGTGGCCTACAAATAAACTACTTTATTAAGATCATCCGGCTGATCCTACGTATACAACGGATCGGTGACATGAATTCTTCGGTCGAATTGGAATTTAAGTTGTTGTTTTTAGGAGGAGGAAAATCGGAGAACGCGGCGAGAAATCGGGAACCGGCTCTCGAGAGAAGCCCGGAGAAAAACCTCGGTCGAGATACTAACAAACTCCACTCACATATGGTACTACCTAGCGCGTTCGGGAATTAACCCGCTCCGCCACTCCCGTATGTACAATTTACTATTCCATGTTATCAATAGGATAGTCGTTTTTTAATGGACTCTTAGTATTCAAGTAGATTCGCCATTCTTTTGTAAATCTAAGTGCAATGTTGCCATTAGCGGCTTAGCCGTTACTGATATATGTTTTGTATTTGGCTACTTTTTTCCTACTTAGACACATCCCACATTTTATCACTTTCAATAACGTGACCTTTCTTCGTTTTATTTTGCAGCTACTCAACACGAAAAGTTCTCCATTAAAGAGTTTGCTAACCCAAGCCTCCTGCGCCCCTTCATAATCAGCATGTCTCTACACTTCTTTCAACAATTTAGTGGTATCAACGCCTTCATGTTCTACTGTGCTAAGATTTTCCAGAAAGCAGGCTTTGAAAAGGATAGCACCTCGGTGCCAATCCTCATAGGCGCGGTCCAATTCATTGCGTCCGCCATATCTTTATTTCTTATAGATCGTGGGGGTCGTCGTTTTCTGCTCATCGTGGAGGTATTGGAATGAGCATTAGCTGTTTCGTAGCAGCCATTTATTTCTTCATCACTGTTAATGCTGCCTCGCCGGGCGACGCAAGTTCCGTGGATATCTCGTGGCTGCGGTCACGGCCGTTGCTGTTTATATCGTGGCCTTCGCTTTAGGATGGGGTCCTTGTACGTGGCTGCTTATGAGCGAGCTTTTTCCAGTCCGCGCAAGAGGAACAGCAACTGGATCGCAACGTTTTTCAATTGGTTTTGCTCCTTCGTGGTGACCAAATCGTTCAGTTCTCTCATCACTGGGCTGACGGAGGGAGGGACATTCTGCTTCTTTGGTGCTTTTGTGTTTTTCTCTGTACTCTTTGTGTATTTCTTTGTACCCGAAACCAAAGGAAAAACACTGGAAGAAATTCAGATCGAATTTGAAACTCGAGGAAAGAAAAAGGAAGCTGCAGTAAAGGAAACAAACGTGTAAAGAAACAAATACCTTTAATGTTCTGTATATAATTGATTTTCTCAAGAATACGAGATTTTAAATAGTACATTTGTAATGTCTACTCGGCATTAGTGTACTCGGCAAGAGTATAGAATATTGGTCAATCCATACCTTTTAGAGGGAACTTCCACTGAAAAACCGGGCGCCGCCATCTTGGATCTTATGATGTCACATTGGTTGCCTCATTGCCAGAGAGATCCAAGATGGCGGCGCTCGGGAAACGTGTTTTAGGGGCAGAAAAATAGTCTACAACTCACGTGGTGTACAATTTACAGGACATACAAACAGCATTAGATTTAGATATCCATAACAAACACAGCATTAGATTTAGATATCCATAACAAACACAGCATTAGATTTAGGTATCCATAATAAACACAGCATTAGATTTAGATATCCATAACAAACACAGCATTAGATTTTGGTATCCATAACAAACACAGCATTAGATTTAGATATCCATAACAAACATCATTAGATTTAGGTATCCATAACAAACAGCATTAGATTTAGATATCCATAACAAACACAGCATTAAATTTAGATATCCATAACAAACACATCATTAGATTTAGGTATCCATAACAAACACAGCATTAGATTTAGGTATCCATAACAAATATGTGTCCACTCGATATTGTCGTCGCTTATAATTCTCAGACATGCCAATCGTGAAACTAAGAATATTGGTCAATCCATGCTTTTAATATTCTTGATTTTGCGCACGTTCGGAGTAGCGGCATTAAATTGACTACCAAAAGTTATTCTTTCAACACATAGATTGGAAAATAGAACTGAGTTAGATTTTTGTGGCGGTCTGATTTTAACCGAAGAAAGTAATGCCCTTCACCGTTTTATCTCCAGGTAGTCAGAAAGTCCTTCCAAAAATACGACTGCAGTATCAAAGTCCATCTGTTTCTTCGCTGTGACTCGAGTGCGAGTACGACATTTGCATTCCAAATATTTCATTCGCAAGGAAAGTAGAGATCTTAACTGAAATGCAGCTAATAATGCTGGAGACATGTAAACAAGCTACCAAGAGTATTTGTTTGCTCTTCGATTTGTGAAAAGTCGCACTCGTACTCGAATCTAAAACACTCCCTACATATACCGAGTACTGGTCAAATTATATTCGAACAATCCGGCGATAATTCTTGGGCTTGATCGGGCCTTTAATGCGCATTCGCTACCCTAAGCCTATGTGTGCTTCTTTTTGAAACTAGTAAACAATCAAGAGCATTTGACTTGCCGACTAAATATACCTTGAGACACTTTTATGTATTTTGATGATAAAAAAACAAAGATCATTACCCACCACCCCCTCCATCTCCCACCCCCCCCCCCCCCCCCACCCCCCCCCCCCCCTCCCCTCTCCCCACCCCCTCCCCCATCCCAGTGTTGTTTCATCTGTTGAGTACCCACTGGAGGGAAACACGGAGGGTATACAGTACCAACAATGAGAGGGCGGAGGTGGGTTAATAACCTTTTAGATTTTTTCCTCAAGAATTGGTATATTTTTTTGAAGTGTCTCAAGGGTTTTGTACGAGATTGTAGCTTGGTGGCCGTTTAATAGGCCTTTCCAGATTGTGCTCGGGAACTTTTGAGAAACGTTTGGCGTTTTGAACAACTTTTTGTGTTATGAGCAACCTTGAGCAACTTTCACCTTCCGGAGCAACATTATCCAGAAGTTCAATGACTTAATTTGTGTTTAAATAACTAATTTTTCAAGCATTTTTCCAATTCAAGTTGCAACTATTTAGATTTTTTTAGCAACTTTTTAAGTTTTTGACAACTTTTGGGCTATTTGGAGCAACTTTTTCCATTTTACTAGCACAATCTGGAAAGGCCTAGTGGCCGTTAATAAACAAACTAATCAATACATTGGCGCAATGATTCATGAAATCATGCATGTGCTTGAGAGTTGCAGACCAGTACAGTCAACTCTCTCTTAAGCGACCACCCTTGGTGCACGGACAAAGTGGTCGCTTACGGGAGGTGGTCGCTTACGGGAAAAGCAACACAGGTAGTCCAAGTGATTGCTAAACGGATCAGACTTCCAGCACAGCTCTAGCGCGCTGTCACCATAAAAACATAGCTCAGAACAGGAGTTCTAGCTCAAGTTTTTCCAATCTTTTTTAGTTTCTTATCTATCAGCGCCATTAAAAAATGAACTTTGTGGTATCTGAGTAATGATTTTCTAAAAATACAGTACAATCTACTTTGGTGGTCGCTTATCGGAAACAAAAAAACAATAGAAAATGTCAAGTGTTGAGACTAAAAAGTGGTCGCGGTCGCTTAAGAATTTTTGCGTTAGTAGCTTACGAGAGAGTTTTTACAACAGAATTTGACTGAGAAAAAAAACGGTTCTTTGGTAAAGTGGTCGCTTATGGGAGGTGGTCGCTTACGAGAAGTGGTCGCATGAGAGAGTTGACTGTACCTTAATTCTCCTGCACGTGGCCAGCGGTTTGATAACGCAGATCTCTGTGATAAAAATTGTTTCAGGTTTGATTTGGTTAGCAGTTGATGGTTGATGAATTTAACCTCCATCTGCACTGATCACGTGTTTACCACCAGCCTAGTCCCAAGGATTTTTTCTGATGGATTAAAGGGATCCCTGTGGTTTGTACTGGTTGGTGACGTCACGGTCATCAAGTTCTTCGACGTTACAAACCAGTATAAACCACAGGGATTCCATTATATATAATTAACCCATCAGAAAAAAATACCAGCTGGAACGCCTTGGGACTAGGGTGGTTTATCTCATGTCTCAACACCAGGGTGCCGTTGTTGAAAGGGTGGATAACGCTATCCATCGGATAAATCCCTATCCAGTGATTAAATAAGCTAGTTTGGTTAATACTAGCCTACTAGCAGCTCTTATCTTTTTGCTAATTTGTTTATTGGGCTACCTGTGGCGCGCGGTCAAAATGGGGCGAGGAGAAAAGGGAAGGAGGGGGGAGGGGAAGGGGAGAAATATCCAGTGGATAGGTACCACTGGAATATCCACCGGATTCCAGTGGATAGGTCACCTCAGCTCATGCTATAGACAAAACAAGATCACCCTCAGTATGAAGAACGCTGGAAATAATGCTGTTTCTGGGAAGTTCATGAGGAAGGATTTCACAATGAGACAGCAGAAAAACGTAAAATTAGAAAGAAAGAGAGGCAGTGGAGCGTAATGATTGCGACTATTTTGGCTGCGCTCGGATCCGTGAGCTCGGCTACTGTATGGGCTACTCGTCTGCAGCAACTACTCAGCTAGAGAATCGCAATGCACGGATCTGTATCTCGATGAAGAAGAGGTTACTTGGTTTGGGGTAAGACGTTTTGTTGTCTTATTATAATTCAGGGCTAAAGATGATGCAGCTACTAGACTCGCCGGGTCATGCGCCTCCGCTTGTATCGAGTTTCGATACAGTATACGTACCCTAAGGAACTGGAAAACCAGACATTAACTAGGTTAACCTAAAATGTGGATCTGTTGTTACAGAACACATTATCTTTAATACCCATATTTATTTATTTCCTTCAGTGTATGATTTTTGACATTGCAGGAGATTCGAACATTACGAGAGCTGTAATTTCATCTCCTCAACAAATTAATGTGGTCCGTTACCGAACTCTTTTTCACGCTTTTCATCAAAATGTCAGAACATTTTTTAAATTTTAGTACATCACGAGGCCTGCGCCAGTGAGAAGGCGCGCCGGTTATTTCCGGTCACAGGCCTAGGCCTGGAAATTTTTTTCATGTCTGATATTGTCAAGCAGGGGCGGGAGGTCCTGAAAATTGGGGTCGCGGCTAGATTCCATCCGCCAGAAGGTCGAATTGCAATGCACTGCACTATTTCTCGATGTTATATTTCTAGGGTACAAACTAAAGCGTCACTTAGAAATTTAGGTGAACAAGTACGCTTCCCTAAACTATATCAAAAATATCGGCTCCACGAAGACTCGAACCGAAACCCTAACCCATTTTTTACGCCACGAGGGATTTGCTGTCAACAACCGCTTTTTAGAACTTTTATACTGCATGCTGTTTGATTAGCAGGCGTTACTTCATTAGACACCAATTCCTGCTCTCAATGAAGTATTTTAGTGCAGTGCATTTCTTCTGTGACTGAGCTGAGGGGGGACAACTGCTCCCCTCCCTCCCCCTCACTTTAATTATTGCAGTGCGGTTTGGGGTGGCAACAGCCTTAGCCGATTACCTCTATAATCGTTAAGTGGCTTTTGCTCTTCAATTATCAATTATAATTCTAGAACGCAAATTAAACTTTCTTAAAACCAATCAAGGATAAAGATAAACTTTTGTCAAATTACGGGTTTAGTGTAGTGGTCATGACGTCTGCACTACCAAGCACTACACGGAAACGGTTACGAGTTCGAACCCGAGTTGGAGCGCTCAAAAAAACAATTCTCGTTTACCTTCTGCATGTTCCTGTTTACCTGTAAACCCTAGCTCTAGGCGAGTGAGAACCCGTCGTTTACCGTGAACTCGTCCGATGGTCAGGGTTCGGTTTGTGGTTCGGGTTAGGATTTGTCTTAGAATTAACCGAATCAGTAGATCCTTTGCACGTTACATCATAGCCGCCATGTTGGTGTACAGTTAACAATAGATTCTTCGTTAGCTTCTTTGTTCTGTACCCCAACATGGCCGCCATGCCCTTTGAATCTCTGGGGATTGAGTGCGAACCATCTATAGTCGTTATTTCAAGCGTGTTTGCCATTTACTGATTATTGGTAATTCTAGAGCGAGGATGCGTTGGATATTCCAGCTCTTCTTGCTCCTCACTCAGTTCAGGGGCGACCTTCACCTCCTCGGAACCTGGAATAGTACTGGCTATCCAAACAATGCCTACCCCTGAAACAATACAAACCCTAACCCTAAAACAATGGAATTCTTTGTCAGTGCAGTCCAAATGGGGTCCACTAAAATGCAAGGTTTTGAGAGGTGAAGGCCTCCTGCCTGTTTAAAGAGCTCACATACAAACATTACATTTCAGTCGCTAATCAATATCGGTGCGATGTTGGGTGGCCCATGCAGGGATTCTTCATCGATTTCTTCGGCAGGAAGATCGCCCTGATCATAACTTCCATTCCGTTCTGCTCTGGATGGTTGTTGATTGGTTTTGGTAAAAACGCCGGCATGTTGAACGCAGGAAGGTTCATCTCCGGCCTTGGGGTTGGTATGGCGTCTGTTAATGTTCCTGTAAGTATTAAGTATCTCTTCTTTCTTTTTTTTGGGGGGGGGGGGGGGGGGGGGGGTGGTGGGATTGTATGGTACATGGTAGATATCTGCGGCTACCTGGTCCAAAACCGGACCCGCGTATTTCCAAGTTATTGTGAAAACTAACCCGCATTTTCTCCTGTTTGATTACTGTCTGAATCGTCTATAACCCGGAATGAATTCGTGTCGGAAATTGTGCTGTCATAATTATCGTATTTCCAACATTCGACCGATTATTAGGGAAACTACGGACTCGGAAATCGTAATTAGTTCAAATCCAGACCCGGTAATGCCGCACGTATGTATCACTTCACCTCTGGAGTCAGGAGCCCATTACCAGGAGCGTCCATATATACGGCTATACTCGTACTCGTGAGTCAGCGTATGACCGGTTTGAGCTATTTTTAGAACGTTTCCAGGGTAACTGCGATCGTGCATATGCTTGCCGTAATTATCGAGATTAAGAATGATATATGGTTCTTTGAGGTGATTTTACTTACGCTGCATTGTCCTGACTATGGTTTGATTGGATTCCTAAAGTGTGGGCACGTGAACTCCGTGCAGATGTGTTCTAAATATAGCTCAAACCGGTCATACGCTGACTTACAGACCTAGTATGGAGATGGACGCTCCTGGTAATGGGCTCCTGCTGGAGTTCAGTATTTATTAACTATTCGAATCTCGTATGAATTTCGACTCGATGGTGCATATTCGAAACAGATGCTCAACTTTCTAAAAGTCAATTATATTAAGGTGTGCTAACAGCCGTGGGAAGCGAGTAGCAGCTGACGTTTCGGGCCCCAAGCCCCAAACCCTTTTTTTCGGGACATGCTTCCGCACCCTTAGAAAACTTGCCCCTCCCCAATGCTTCCCCTGAAATTCCAAGTAACGACCATCAATACCATTGGAACTTTACAGTATCAGTTTAGTTGCATGCATACACTACTTTATGAGTGTTAAGGTTCTGACACAGGCTACAACATTGCCGGCAATGGTGCAATCGTAACGTGTCCTGACATGTTGCCCCTTCTCAAAAGAATTGCCAGCAATATTGCAGTGCACATTTAAGAATTAACCTCATTCCAAACTTCCGACTATCTGTACGTACCATGACGTCATAAAGATAGATTTGACATGCGCTGCCTGACAGACACTCACTAATCACGTGACGTCTTTTTTAACATTTTTATTTTTATTAAATATATAGCTTACATTAAATGGACACTAGCCTGCAGGTAGCATATGCTAATCGAGGAGGGTAGTGTTGATATTAAATATATAGACAAGCTTACATTAAATGGACACTAGCCTGCAGGTAGCATATGCTAATCGAGGAGGGTAGTGTTGACATTAAATATATAGACAAGCTTACATTAAATGTACATTAGCCCACAGGTAGCATATGCTAATCGAGGCGGGTAGTGTTGATATTAAATATATAGACAAGCTTACATTAAATGTACACTAGCCTGCAGGTAGCATATGCTAATCGAGGCGGGTAGTGTTGGTATTAAATTTAAAGGGAGCTAAGACAAGAAAGTAAATTAAAAGCTTTACAGAATACAGCTTACAGTTTCAAAATAGGAAATCTAGTTATAATAATAAATAATGAAACGGGTTTAATAAGAAATATAGATACAAAAGAGAAATTAATTGCATTCGACGTAGGAGAACGCATACTAATCAGCTTGCATTGGGCTCCCTGTGCGTTTCCAGGCGAAACACATCGAGAAATTTTGGACCGTGGATGTGGTCAACCTCGTTCCCATGGGTCTTTACGCGCCTAACCCAAGATGGCGTCTGAGTACTGGTGAGACGTCACGAGAGAGCTTTGCCGAGACTCTTCGACGTTGCTCTCCAGACCTGCTGGAGTGCTGGTTTTGTTTGTACGATTTATCAAAGGAGTGAAAGCCCGATGTAAATGTTCACCAGTCTACACTCTGGAGCATTGACAAAGTCCGACAGTCAAATCAACTCGTCCATAATATTTGCTGAATTGTCCAGTAAAATCCAAGTGAATCTGCGATCGAAAATTCTGTGGCTTTCTCGCTGTATTGGATTGTGCTTTCATTATTCCTACGAATTTTATAGCCATGATTCATTATTCCGCTTCTACCAATATTGATCAGTAATAATTCACCAATATAAACTGACAATGGACACTTGATATTCTGCAGCCAGCCTTGATCTCACTTTAAGAATAATTGAATTCTCTGAAGGAGCTGGAGTGTAGTTTATACACATGCATAATTATATAGTTTATATGGTATCACCAACAGAAGAGTCTGGATGGGGTTAACTGAAACGGCCTGAAATTCAACTGTCAAGTGACAAATAAGGCTATTTTTAACTGTTAACTGATAATAGAAAATTTACTGTTAGCTGATAAATTGAAGATCCAGCTTTGAAATTCAACAAAATAATATTAATTCTCAACGATTACCTTAAAATGCTATTTTAGAGCTTAACTGTTATTTGTCAGTTAAACCCCCACCCTAGCATCTAGTCCCCTAGTCCCTCCATTAATCAGATACTTACAGGGCTTTTAGAATATTTTGAGTAGGAGGTCAACACAAGTAGGCGTCTGTTACAAAACTCGGGGTGAAGGCAAAATTTTAATTGTCTGTTGATAAAGAGAAAATAACTGGCAATGGATATTTTATTTGTTGAATTTGTTAAAACCACATTTTCCTCTAAATAAACTTACCTACCGGTGTTACATTATTTTTCTTAACGAAATACAAAAATATATGCGTGGCTTGCTTAATATTCTTTGTTTAACAATTGGAACTTTCATACTCAATGTTGCAATCCAAAATGTTTTCTTAATTATGTTTTCTTTATCTCAGTCATTTGATAACCTACAGTGTATTTAACCGAACATATCCATCCCCTTGTATAAATTATAAGTCGAGACGTTCAAAACTTTTCACATTTATTACTTAAAGACCTATATATTTTGGATCAGGATATTTTACACCCACAGTAGACTCGGTCTGTTATTGACTATTGTTGAGTGTAGTCTAGATTGCTGCAGTGGTGTCTCAGAAGGGTGTGTATTTGTGACTAACCACAACTGTTCATTTATTTTGTTATAACTCTGGAACAGGGAGGGTTGATAATTCTGGTCTTAAAAACCATTTCGAACGCACTTTATAATCTATGATTATCACTAGTATAATTTTAGTTGAACATTATGTATAATATTATAATCAGGATTTTGCAATTTTTGTAAGGCCATCCCCTTTTTTTTTCGTTTCCCATCGCCTAGGCTCTCAAACAGGTGGTGAGCATTATTTTCCAAAAGAACAGATCAAACTTAGCTAGTCTGGAAAGTTTCGTGAACTTTGGCTCAATATTGACGATGCTAGAAGGTGGGTCGATCGGTCGGTCAGGGAAAAAATGGCAGAGCGGAACTGGTCCCTAATGAAGGCTAGGCTACTAAGTAACGCATGCTTGCCTGGTTACCAGGCTGTCTGGTTAACTGCAGAAGATGTAAAAGTTGCCAAGGAAGTAGCAGTTGTTTGTTTCATGTGATGTAGCCACGATGTGGTATTTTGAGATAATACATCAAGTAAAATACATTTAGATGGCCTAAGAAGAACGTTTAACGTTGTTTTCTTTTAGTCTTCTTTTCAATTTTTATTTTATTTCGCTTTTTGAAGAATCAGGGTCGGTCGGGCGATGGGAAACCCAAAAAAAACAGGGATGGCCTAATTAGAGTAGGCATGTCAACAAAAACATCCTCACCATCAGAACCTGTAACAATAGGTTATGTAACTTTCTTAAAATTGATCTTTGAGAGCATACGCAAGTCTACGTAGTGGTGGAATGTGGAATGCTGGTGGAATGCTGTTCTTCCTTACAGGTGTACATTTCAGAGACCGCGTCATCTGTGAATCGCGGTGCCATGGGGTCTGTCAACCAGGTCGGAATCACAGCGGGTATCCTGATATCGTATGCCGTTGGCTACAAGTTCGATTGGAGGTGGTCTGCGGTGGCTGGCACTTTCCCGGCCGCACTTTTGGTCATTTTAATGCCGTTTATGCCTGAAACAGCGAGGTGGCTGCTAGCGCACAAGAAGGAAGAACGCGCTAGGAAAACGTTGTTATGGTTGCGAGGGCCGGATGCCGATATTGATAAGGAGTTGTGTGAGATTAAGGCGAGTCTTGGTGAGTAGGGAGAGGGACTGGGGAGGAAGTGATATGTACCCCTCCGCCCGTTCTTTGTTGCCAATTCCTTTCACTACACACCACAGGTAACCCAAAATACAACGGAGGAGATACTAGCAGAAAGCCAAACACGAATGTTAGACAAGCAGCACTGGTTCTAGCTTGTTTCTGGCTTTTAATAACAAGTGATACAACTTAATACTTAGCTATATATTTTGCGATCATAAAAAGTATATAATTTTAGATATCCTAGACAGTGGCGTAGGGAGGGGGGCGAGGGGCAGTTGCCCCGAGAGATCGACAGAAGTCATCAATGAAATGTCCCAGAATTCATCATTTTGCCCGCCAATCAATGAAAATGTCCCAGAATTCATCTTTCAGCCCTAAACCCTACCCCCCATCCCCCCCCATCCCCCCATTTTCAAGACCTCCCTACGCCCCTGTCCATGAACTAGTTCTAAGTATACTAAGTACTAATTGTATACGATTTACTATTTTTCCAACTCGGACATATCCCACATTTCATAACTTTCAATAACGTGAGCTTTCTTTTTTTTTTTTTTTCGCAGCTACCAAACAGGAAAAGTTCTCCATTAAAGAGTTTGCTAACCCAAGCCTCCTGCGCCCATTCATAATCAGCATGTCTCTACACTTCTTTCAACAATTCAGTGGTATCAACGCCTTCACCTTCTACTGTGCTACGATTTTCCAGAAAGCAGGCTATGAAAAGGATAGCACCTCGGTGCCAATCCTCATAGGCGTGGTCCAGTTCATTGCGTCCACCATATCTTTATTTCTTATTGACCGTGGGGGTCGTCGTTTTCTGCTCATCGTGGGAGGTATTGGAATGAGCATTAGCTGTTTCGTAGCAGCCATTTATTTCTTCATCACTGTTAATGCTGCCTCGCCGGGCGACGCAAGTTCCGTGGATATCTCGTGGCTGGCGGTCACGGCCGTTGCTGTTTATATCGTGGCCTTCGGTTTCGGATGGGGACCTTGTACGTGGCTGCTTATGAGCGAGCTTTTTCCAGTCCGCGCAAGAGGAACAGCTACTGGGATCGCAACGTTTTTCAATTGGTTTTGCTCCTTCGTGGTGACCAAGTCGTTCAGTTCTCTCGTCACTGGGCTGACGGAGGGAGGGACATTCTGCCTCTTTGGTGCTTTTGTATTGTTTTCTGTAGTCTTTGTGTATTTCTTTGTACCCGAAACCAAAGGAAAAACACTGGAGGAAATTCAGATCGAATTTGAAACCCGAGGAAAGAATAAGGGAGCTGCATAAAGGAAAAACGTGCAAAGAAACGAATATATTTACTATTCTGCATATAAATAATTTTCTCAAACACGACATTTGAAATAGTACATGTATAATATCCACTCGACATTAGTGAATCGGCCAAGTATAATATTGGTCAATCCATACCTTTTAAAGGAAACTTCCACTGGAAAACTGGGCGCCTCCATCTGGATCTTATGAGGTGGCTTAGCCCGCGGGAAATTCTACTGAGGTTTAGTAGGGACAGAAAAATCAGTCCATAACTGACATCTAGCGTACAATTTACAGCAGGCCTTCACCTCTCAAAACCTTGCATTTTATTGGACCCCATTTGGACTGCACTGACAAAGAATTGCATTGTTTTAGGGTTAGGGTTTGTATTGTTTCAGGGCTGGGCATTGTTTGGACTACTCCACGTTCCGAGGAGGTGAAGGCCGCCCCACAATTTACAGGACACAAAAAAACAGCAAGAGTTAGGTATCCATAACCAACATTTGTCCGCTCGACATCAATTATCGTCGCCTTAAAGTGCCCCTAAACCCTTTTGCAATTTTTATATATATGAAACTTTGAAAGGTTTTGAGTACTTCTGCGAAGAAATGTTTGGCTTACAGAGAATACTCTATGTTCTATGCTTGTTTGAAATGGTGAAAATGTGACCTCTCCTGACCCATGACCGCGTAAGCAAAAGCCTGGGTCGATTCCCTATCTTACGTCATCCAATTCATTCGACTTTGCAATAACTTGAATAAATATTTAGCATTTTGTCTAAAATAGCTGTTTTCTTTACTAAAATCTCACAGACTGTGTATATTTTCTATATATCGATGCTGTTGTGATAGAAAGGCGTCATGGACAATAATGCATTAATGAGGTGACGTAAGATAGGGAATCGACCCAGGCTTTTTCTTACACGGTCATGGGTCAGGAGAGGTCACATTTTCACCATTTCAAACAAGCCTAGAACATAGAGTATCCTCTGTAAGTCAAAAATTTCTTCGCAGAAGTACTCAAAACCTTTCAAAGTTTCATATATATAAGAATTGCAAAACGGTTTATGGGCACTTTAATTCTCAAACATGACAATAGTGAAAGCAAAGAATATTGGTAACTCCATGCATGCGTTTAATATCCTTGGATTTTGCGCACGCTCGGAGTAGTCACATTAAATCGACTACCAAAAGTACGAAGTTCATTTTTCAAAACTATAGTAACATATCCTTAGGTGAGGGAGCGGTCATTAATTACTGGGGGGGGGGGAAGGGCCGGTAAAATTAGGGGGAGGGCTAAGATTTTTTGGGCTTCGATTTGGGTAGGGTCACAAATTTTTGGGCGCCTGTTTTAACAATGAAACTTTTACAATATTTTTAGGCTACTTCAATCGATCATTCAGCTCCACCTTGGAAATGTCCCTTAACCAGCAATCAGCGCGTGCTGGATGCTGCTAATGGCAACGTTCGAGACCTCAAACATTCTGCTTGATAACGAGAACAAAATAAATGCTTTCCGCTTCCCCCCCCCCCCCCCCCCCCCCCCCCCCCCCAGTAATTAATGACCGCTCCCTTACTGAAAACGTCTTGTAGGGGTATAGAATGGTCCCTCAAAAGTCTCGGCAAAATTCAAGCAAGTCTCGAAATGTTGGCGTTTCAAAAGAGAGTCTCGGATTTTGAAACAAGGGTCTCGGCGTCTCGGCGAGTCTCGGATTTGAGCATTCTATACCCCTTCTTGTCACAGCAGTCGCGGATAATAATTATTTCATCTACACGCTCACAACTGCGGAGATTATTGCCGGATGATGCTAACATAAATACGACATTTAAAAGCTGTTTAGTACCGGGAACATTTCGTTTAGTTACTGAACTATGACCGTGCACAATTCTTCCAACATAAATCGCAGCGCCTTTGTTAGCCCCTTTGAAGTTTTCCGGGTTTCCTAACCATTCCACTCTACTGCTACTGCATCCAAAACCTTAAATGTACATTAACAGTTACCTTGCCTTTGTTGCGTCGATCTGTGAGCGGGTCAGTAACGGAAATCGTTCCCACAATTCACCCGATATCTTGATATGTCTGGATAGGTCATAATTTTTGCAATTCGCTGTGTGTGTGTATATATATATATACACAGAAAAAATATCAATATGTATACTTAATGATGCTGAGCTAGTAGGTTCTATAAGTGTTAAAATGGTCTAAAGTAGCATTCTGTTTCAGTATTAAATTATTTCTAAAATTATTGCGCAAGGTCATATTCCTAGAGGCCAGTTCAAGATTGCTCCAGAGACGAGTAGCACTTACATGAGATGTCTTAGTCCAGAGTCTCTGTGAGAAATTGGTGTTGTAACATATTATATTTGACAGATGACCGTAGTATTGTGTTTATGGGTATTCGTAAGATAATTAATATAGCACCTAAAATAGTCCGCGCAATATCCATGGCTTATTTTATGTAACATACGGGTTTCTTATGCGTATAGTGTATTCAATATACATACTACACAGTATCCCACAGCTCAATGTTGCTCTTCGCATAACTTGATCCTCCTGCATTATTAAACATGAATTTCTTGACTGTTATTAGCTTGGTGGGCTCCCAAATAGTGTTTCTGGCGAGGATGCAGTATCTCTATTAATTAACAGCCTTGGAATCACATCCACCTTTGAGCCTCTGTAGTTTGGATAGAGTTTACTTCATTGCCATAATTTGCTCCAACTCTTTCTCCATTTGTCTCACGAATCGGTGGTTCATAAAAAGAAGCTGCAAGCCAAAGCCTTTGTCAGTAAAATATTATCTTGTAGGAAATAGTATTCTTACAGAAGCAGGTACCTTAATTAAAGAAAACCCTTGCTGTTGGAACAAGTTGCCGTTAAATTGTTGGCAATATGGTCTAACACGAAAATATGTTGAAACCATTGGGAAATGTATTATAGGTTTTGAAAAAACTGGACTCGAGTATCATCCATTTTCGGCACGGATGCCGCCATCTTGGATTTGATGACGTCCCACGGTTGTCCCTATTGTTACAAGATAAAATCTTATCCGAGCTCATACTCATGTCCATTATTTTCAAAAACTAAAATATATTTTCCATTTTTGTCAACATATTTTCAACCTAGACCATATTGCCAACAATTTAACGGCAACTTGTTCCAATAGCCAGAGTAGTTGAGGTTGGCATGGGGTCCTTGAGAACATCCTCTAAGCAAGTTACATGGTTGAGAAGGTGCCATGCTATGGATTAGGTCAATGTTTAGACAGAGAGGGTGCATACACAGGAGACATTTTCATCACTTATCCCGTGGGTGGGGAATTTCTTCCCTGACGGCAAAGGAATTTGACACAAATTATTGTACCCTGGGTACAGAATTTAACATGCAAACGAGGTGAAATATGCCCGTTCAGGTATGCCCGTCCACCCTCCTCCTGGGGCTAAACATTGACCAGTGCAGCACATTGTAGTAGCGTAGATACATCACAACAGAGCACATTGTACCTGTCCATTGGGTAACAACTGGTAAACCACAGCAGTCATCTTGTCAGCCTTTAAAATTGCCTGAAATGAGGCACAGTTTATCGAGTTTAGGTGGGAGAAGAGGGGGGGAGAGAGCCTGATACTACACCATTAAAGAACGTATTCCGCCCCAGATAACTTCACATGCACCCCTGTGTATGTTCAATATGGCTACTGAAATACCACCAGCTCGCGACACTTGCGTTTTCACATCCGGTTTTGTCTTTTGAGTCTTTTGTTTTCCTATGGCCAGAATCCGATCTGACAACACAGGTTCTCCCCAGGCCCTCCTTTCACCGCTCGAACCCAGGCCACAGTGGTGAGAGGCGATGCGCTGACAACTTCCACCACCCCGGGTTGAGAGACTGGTGTGTTTTTTCGAAAAACTCGACTACTTGAATCAGTCATACGACTCATGATGTTACTGTTTAGGCTTAGTAAAGATTTAGTAACACCGGTTCAGGCGAAACCTCGGGATAATACCAGTACCTAGCATTTCAGTTGAATAAAACCAGACGAATGAAAATGAATGAATGTTTGTGATTTAATGTTCTTAAACGATAAGGTGTTTAGTGAGCAATACACTTCTATAGCTGTTATTATAGCAGGCCTCCTTTACACTTTTTCGCTCCCCAAAAATAACGAGGGTACGTAGATTAAAATACCTGTGGGTTGCTAAATATTTATGGTATGTTGTGATGGCGGGCTTCATGAATCCTTTTTGAAGGTGATAATAGTATCAAACTTTGCAGATGCCTACCTCTGCTACCTGTGGTATAATTCTGCAGTATTCCTGTAGATATCTGATTATTAACGTCAACACATTTTCAGCCAGAATTCTGTTTTCATCCTTCTCACAGATCAGACTAAATCCACAACTTAAAAAAAAAAAATTAGTATTCACCTCGTACTCAGTCATGTATGCCATTTTTAGGTTCGTGACACAACTTACTGACCTCTTATTTAAGCCTGGCCTTAAAATTGCCTTTTCTTGTTTTTCCATGTTCAGTTCAGATAGAACTGAATGTAGTACAATTGTAAGTTATAGTTTTTTTATTTAGGCATAATTTTAGATTCATTGGATTTTAAAATTTGTAAATTACCTGATGGAACAACCGTGACAAACTAAAGTTATCCAATCTAATCCAACTGATTATTTCTCCACAACAAAAAAACGACAACGAGAAAAACAAGAAAAGGCTATATGGAAGCGTGAAGATTTGTCCTTGCTTTATGCACTTATCAGCGGCCATCCTGGGGGGGTGCCTCCGGGGACATACGCGGGCATCCCAGGGGATTTGTTGACTTTTGTAGCCCGTTTTTATCCCAGGGGACTGAATGCTTTGTGCACTTTCCTCGAGGATACCAACGGGTACCGACCCGTGGGATTTGCAAGGAATTGGTCAGTGGTTTCTTCTTTCAGAGCACGTGGAAAGTTTTGCTCCAGACCTATGTCGAAGTGTAGTCTGAGTTGGAATATGGAAAAGCTTGGTTTATTTTGCTTAAATTTTGCATAATTTTATGTTTTTATGTTTATGTGTACAAGTAGGTAATTAAAGCTACAGTACTGCTGAATGAATGACCAAATAGTACTCTAAAGTGCCCCGGGGGTAGGGATTATTGGTAGCTTTTTGTTAAAAAATCCTGCCCTTGGGTATGGGGGATTGGTTGACATCATTGTACAAATTTTAATGCCCCCCACCGGATGGCCGCTGATAAGTGCATTAAGGCCCAAATGTGAAGCATGCAGGCCTTGAAAAGGGGGGACACAAGGATCCATAACAGGCCATACAACATTTATAAAGGTGGGGGTCTGTCAGGCCACCTTATTAAGCAGGTAAAGGTATGTGTACTTCAGCATTTTGGAGAGTATATTATACATTGTAGCTCTCTAGCTGCTTGAAATTTAAATATTTTTCAGATTTACAATCTTTGGGTGGTCAAAATATAGATGGGGTGAGTGCCTCTACAGTATATATCTAGCTACCGCCATATGCATGCATAACTTAATTATGGTATGGATCAAGCAAGTGAGTTTAATAAGATGTTTAATAACAAATCCTGATTTTCTTCTATTTTGTGGTGCAATTACAGGAAGTTATGGCTATGAGATAATACCGGTATATAATGGTGAATAAATAAAACAAAGGAAAACTGTTCAAAAGATCAGCCACAGTGAGTGCTTCGAATGCTTCATATTCAAGTTTCAACACCCAACACTACAATTTTCTAAAATACAACTTTAACTTACTTAGAAGTTCCTTTCCACACTACAATCTTCTCTGTTGGAAAGGGATTTCCTTCATCAAGCCTATAATTACGAAAAAAGAACTTCTCTGTCAGTCATGAGAGCTCAGCTTCCGAGATGATAATGACAAATCCTACAGTGACGCATTAACGCATCTTGTTCAGTATCAAAAACAAAGATTCATTTTGGTACCCTGATACATGTACAGTACATGTACATACCCAGGGGGTTATACTCCTACATATAAGCTACATGTATATGAATATAGCTCAGTCACAGGTTAAATGCTGGTCTGTCCTGCGGGGAGGTCGCAGATTCAAACCCCAGCCAGACCAACACTCAGGGTCTTAAAATAACTGAATAGAAGGTGCTGCCTTTACATAATCCAACAGTAAATGGTTAGACCTCCACGTCTTCTCTGATAAGGACATAAAATTGTAGGACTAAGTCAACAGAGAGCCATGCGGAAGATTACTGAGATACATGTTAGCGGTACATGTGTTACCTTCTTCTATAAATATAGTGCCTTTACTTTACTTTACCCCATACAGTATATGGTTTTCGAGCTGTTTTAGTCTGAAATAGAGTTGTACATTTTGCCATGGAAGCATGAAACTAATTTATCTTGTAACTTTAACATTGATCTTCAAAATAAACCGAAAAAGGGAACAAACCATGGCAAAACATATCATTGGACTAGAAAACATCATTGATTAAGACAGCTCTAAGTGATGCAGGAAATAGGTAGAGTACAAATTTTGGTTAGGTCTGAAAAAGGGGTATGGAAAATCACATAATTTGGTCTGAAATAGGGTTTTGAGACCAGGGAGGTGAAAACATTTTTTATTTGTCAACCCTGCTAGCAGAGGTTCTTTTCTCTTATCCTCTCTCCAGCTCCACTAATGAGGGAGAAAAGAACCTCTGCCACGATCCGAACGGTTTTCTGTTGAGCATGCGCCACGTATCTGGATTTCCATTGGCCGAGAAAAATGAGACGGTAAACATTGTACATTTCAGATTGTCCATTTCCTATTGTTAACGGCAAGAGAAGGTGCAAAGTGGAGAAAAGAAAATAAATTTGGTTGCTCGAGGGTGATGTTGCTTTCCTTGAGGTTTGGCACAGCTGCTTTTAACGCTACTTCGAGCTCACTCATGCTCACTCCAAAGACAGATGCCATCGTGAAACTGCAAACTCTAGACTGGGCAGTGTTTTAAAGTACCAGCAAGTCATGCGTGTGACGGCGACCTCGAAAAAACGGTTTTTAAACCGTTTTGTCATGTGACTTACCTCCAAAAACTTGGAGCCGGCAAAATCTAAAGAACCGTTCGGATCGTGGCAGAGGTTCTTCTCTCCCTTGTTAGTGGAGCTGGAGAGAGGGTACGAGAAAAGAACCTCTGCTGGCAGGGTTATTTGTCTAGCCTTGAACAAGCACTTGAAAGTTCACTATCTAGACAAAAAAATATATGTTTTGCTGTTTCTGCTTTCTGTTCCTTGCTTAATTTACTTCTGGTAAATACATGTACATCTATAAGTGGATTTCATATGAAGTTATTGTTTACATTTTGCCTCATCAGCATAATTCAGACTTCTAAAATCACAAGAGTACATGTATGTTTAGTAATAATTTATTGCCGAAATTTGAGATTAGTACCTTCAATAAATTTTGAGAAAATGGTTTCTTAAAACTGCAAAAAAAAAATACAAAGAATGGAGGCTGGGTGGCAAGAGCTGATCTGAAATCCACCTATTGATAAAATTTAAAATATTACAAACCTGAAAACACCTGATTCAAGCTGAGATAGTATTCTGAAGATTAAACAAACAAAAACAATATAATTATTAAACCCTTTGTAAAGTTCTATGAAATGTTTATTGGATAAGGAAGTTCAATTGTAGACCCAGCAGTGAACAAAGAGCCTTGTGGATGTGCCAATCTGGTACTAGTCTGTATAGTGGCCCTTCTATTTGATCATTTGAGTTGAGCATGAATCGCGATCAATTAAGCCTCAGGGTGACCTCGCTTTCATGTTACTGACCTGGCTTTCATGTTTGTCCCAATCACCTGTGCTCAACATATTATACCGGTAGCTGGCCATGGGACAATAATATTTTAACTGATCTGAGACTGCCAGAAAAAAAAAAAAGAAGGCTGCAACATATTATATATAATAGTAATATAAATGAAAGATGGGTCAAATCAGTTCAGTCACTCAGAGTTTCATGATAAGTAGTGATCATCAGGCTGAAGTGACTTTGCTATGATGGTGCATTTTCAGGCCTTGCTTGCATCAGAGGTGTGGAATGTGAGCTTTTGTAGTTTATCATGTAAAATTTGTTTTCAATTGGCAGCATTTGCTAAATATATATAACATTTTGAAATTAATTAATGATGTGACATATACTCATAGTATATAATAATGAAAAAATGTAACATACTCATCAGTTGTAGCCAGTCCCATCATGTCATCCTGCACTACACTTCCTGATGCCACCAACTTGAAAGAAAACTCTGACTGCACTCGCTGAGCTACTAGCAACAGCTTCTCCTTTCTCTGTCCACGTACATCCTCAACAGCTTTGGGATCCTACACATTAAAACAAGTACTCTTCTCGTGTTACAAGCAACAGTATATATAAGGGCAATGGGCAGAAAGAGAAGTGGGCTAAACTGCAGAATACAGTGGTACTTTTCTAGATGTTTAACAAGGCCACTGGCTCCACGGTACAGTTATCGTAAATTTGAGACTAGTCAGGAATGTACAAGTTGTATGTACCGGTAATTAGCATGTCGACTGTGAGCCATGGAGGGAGGGGGGTGGGGAAGCTGGGGTCACATTATTTTTGGTATCTCTGAAGGGGGCCACACAATAATTTTTTTAACCATTAATATCACAAACTAGAAAATAAGGGTTATGTTACTTTTGAACAGGTAATGGAAGTGCTTCAGATCCAAAGTAGGTTGTACAGTATTTACACTCGTTCTATGAATGATTTGGGGTTGAAAATGGGTAGGACTTTTTAGAATTTCAGGGTTAGGTTTTTAGAAGGTTTGTATGGGAATTTGAGAAAATGCTACCCTGCAAGCAGAGGTTTCTCATCTCTTTGCCTTTCCTGTTGCCGAAAGGAAAGGCAGGAAAGGCAAAGAGATGAGAAACCTCTGCTCGCAGGGTAAGAAAATGCATTATTAATGATTCAAGTTTTTTTTGGGGGGGGGGGGGGGGGGGGGGGGTATTCTGCAATTGCTCCAGGTAGCTAGGTTTCAAGGCATGCATGTATTTTTCCTGTATTCCATGTACAGTTCACCTCTTTCATCATTGCAGTTTCTGTCAGATCATACTGAAAATTAGAGACGCTCCTCTCAAACTATGACCCTGGGTATGACCCTTCAGGCTTCACTGCTTCAGTTCCTAAATTAGCCGTTAATTAGCGCCACAAACAATTTGACATCCGCTCCACACAAAATCACCTACCGATTGCGTTTCGTGGACAAAAACCGACGAGAACAACACTCTACATGACCCTGGGCTAAGAGTGTGCACCAAAAAAGCATACACCATTCCACTGGCACATCAAATACGTTTTGACTTTTGCTCTCTTTTGCTGTTTTCTGAGAGCTGTGACACGCAGAGGGTTATGGGTCATTGTGAGGCGCGAAGTGGACTCTGGGTAGACGGTGGTCCGGACCGCAAAATTGAAGCAAAGCTAGTTTTGTATACTTTTGAGCCATTTAATGCACTTACTCCACTCGGTCCATAACGAACTACCCTGGTTCCAGAGGCCACAGTGACCGACGTAACCGAGTAGACCTGGGGTCGATAGCAACCGGTATCCTCAGACATAAAATATAGAACAAATATTTACACAGAAATATGGTTCATCCGTTCAAGTGCGCATTGATCAAGGGTATTAGTATTACTTATACTAATCTGAACAAATGACCATATAATTCCTTTAGTAGGAAAACCTGGGCCGAGTAGAGTTCAAAAACCAGTATAGCCTCCTCCGCAGGCAACTCCTAATTATAATCGAAAAAATCGGGGGAAAAGATGTGAAACCGGGCTTCCTGTGGTCTCTGTATTTGTTTATTTGATCGGTAAAGCTATTTGCATACAACCAATATAAATTAATAAATACATAAATAAGTAAATAAGTAAATCGATTAACTAAATATAAGCTTATTTCAGAAAAGACAGGACCTGCTTGGTAAGAGCCGGAGTCGAGCAAGGGTCTGAGGACGAAGAGTCATTCATGTAGGCAGACATCGAATTACTACATTGTGTTCTATCAGAAGTCCATTTGTATTGTGTTAATTCTATTGTATTTTGATAGCAATTCATGTGTTGCCTACATGAAGGGACCACCCTAATCTTTTTGGGGTTTAAAACTTATTGTTTGGTGACTGAATGAGTCTCGATAAGTAATGGAACGCTGCCCATCAGTTACGGTATAATCTATTTTTAGAACGGCGCTCAAAATATTTTCGTGGGGAAACAATGGCATCCATGTTTCTTTTATAAACACAAAATTAGAAGCCTTAAATCAACTTTAGAGGCCCTGTTAGGGTTTTAGGATTATGGATTATTAGGGTTTTCAGAGAAGGGATACGGATTATTGGCAACTAAATAAAAGGATTACCTATTGTGCTTTCTTTGACGTACGATACGGGGGGGGGGGCAGCACTGAATTGAGCCGCCACACAAACTAGCTTTATCAGCGGAGAATCGGCTATTTTTCGACCTTGAAAACGTATTTCCTCTTTTTAGACGTGAACCACAAAGAAATAAACTAGCAAAACTTATTTCTCTTGAATACAAGCCTTGTATAGAGGGTCCACAATAGGGTCCTCAGATCCCGCTTTCCCACCACATTTTTTCTCTTAATCCCACCATCCCACCCTTCTTTAGACTTCTTTACGTTGAAATCCCGATCCCACCCTAATTTTTTTAACTACAATTTTTTTTCTGCGTTTTTTCTGTGGAGTGTGTGACATGCATTCTCCTTGTGACACACACGGTCACGTGGAAATTATAATCCCGTATCCCGCTTCTAGCCCTCGCGATTCCCGCTTCCCGTCCCCTCAAAAACATGAAATCCCGCTTCCCGCTCGTATCTGAAATCCCGCGTCCCACTCCTGTTTTTAGCTCGCATCCCGAATCCCACCCTCGAAATAAGCCCGATCCCGCCATCCCGCCAAACCTATTGTGGACCCTCTGTATAGTCGTCGGATTGATTTAAGGCTTTCATGTTTTGAACCAATCAGAGTTGCTGGTGCAATACGCTTGGCCCCAAAGATTTTGCAAGAATCGTTTTCTAAAAAGATATTATATATACCGTGATAGGCCAAGACCCAGCCACTGATGAGATATCGAGACTTCTGGTTATTACCAGCCGGTATCAGTTGCGTGTAACCCCAGATTGAAAAAAATAGGTCTGTCTCACTGTATGTTTATCTATCTATCTATCTATCTATCTAAAATATATCTATCTATCTAACTAACTAACTATCTATCTATCTTTCTACTGATGTATTCGTGTGTGTTTTTTGTACCATTATCGCGTATCGTCACATTTCTGAAGTGTTTTTGGGGTTGCCAGAAGCTGACTTGTTTTGCGATCAACTGATAATGATTTCAAAATTAGCCCATTTCCTTTTTGGATCGATCATCTTTACTTCTTCTTCTGCAGCTTTTTTTTTCAACCTATGAGGCCCACGAAGCCTCAATAACTCGTTGACGCTGTCAACTTCAGGATCGCCTTCAGGTGACAACATAGACAAATAAAGCTGTCAGTTGCCGCCAATTTATTCATAAACAGGGTCCAAGTGACATCAGTCTGTTTGTTTTGTTATAGTGATTCCTAATATTGCATCTGAATGTGTATCACGCCAGACATTACTTTATTGTGACTGAACACAGCAACTGGTTGACAAAAACAACGATTAACTATTTGTAGGATTTACTAACAAAACACCAAAATTCAGAAAACAATTCCAGCGTTTCCTAAGAACAAGTCCACGGTAGAAAGCAAGTATCCGGACTCGTCACTCGTGATGAAACTGGTGTATTCTACATAATCTTGGTACTAATTGTTGTGTGTAACTTGGCGGAAGTCGTTCTGCTTGAGATAGAAGAAAATGTGAAAGCTTCGCTGGTTGGTTTTGTTCATCTTCGGCTGAAACCATCATGGCACGACAACTAACAAGCTGAACTGAATTGAAAACTACATAGTGAACTGAACTGATTCGTCTTCAGTCTGCTGAGAACCAGTGGAATATACACGTAAGTGATGAGGCATATGATAGCTCTCGATTCAATGTGTTATTATTTGTGAATTCTGTTCTCAGCAGAGGAAATTGTTCTCTCTTGACGACGGTCAGTACCGTCCTGTGTCAAGCGAGAGCTCTTTTTCAGGTCGCAAAGCCATTACAGAGACTTTAGAGCTGCATTTAGCTAACGTAAAAACACAATTATAATGTTCTTAGTAGCATAATCCACAGTCGGGGAAACCCACTAGTCGACGTACGAAATCTTATTATCTTTTCACGCCAATAATGTATGCCACCTCGTGATTTAAAGGACCTCGCCTGTTTTTTCGACGCGCTCTCACGCCCAAGCAAAACGACTCCTAAACGTCGATGAGCTTTGATTATGGATTCCGACATGATCTGCTTGTTAGGTCATGGGAAAGCAAACTTTGCTCTGGAAGGATGTTTTTTTATCCGGTGTTTGCTGACTTGACTAATATTTATAACAACCGGATTTGAATATTAAATCAGTTCTTAAAGTAGCTCTCATTTCCCCTTCTTTGATCGATATGTTAAATCCTTGACAACATTCCAGCAACTCAAATAATAACCTAAATAAAAAGGTCAATCTAACCGAGCAGGTTTTTTTTAACGCAAGTTACGACGCGTCTCACTCGTGCGGGGAGTAGCCAGTGATGTAACTATTCATGGCATTTTCTAAGAATGTTTAACCCTCGCTTGATATCAGATCTGAATGTGACAACCAGCGATAGAAAAATCTCGTCACTTTTAATAATAGTAACTAAACTAGCGCGTCACATAAATCATATATATAACTTGTGTATGCGTCAGTCCACTTTACAGATTATATTTAATATAGTGTTCTGATGTGATAACAAGCCTTCGCAATTGAATTACTGCCCAGTCTATGTCTCTTGTAATAATACCGCCATTGATCTTCCGTGAGTTGAAGAGCAACTATTAAAATAGTAGTAATGTTTGTTTAAGATGGGTTGTACGATTGATCGAAGGCTTAAATATTTGCTTGAGGTATAAAATGTTGATTTCGAATTATTTCTCCGGAATAACTTTCGACTTGGTCCAAGTTAGACTTGGCTTTCATGATCAGTAACATGACTCTTTCAACAGTACGCTTTAAAAAACTAAAAAGATCACACACTTTTCCCAAACAGTTTCGACTGTTTCAAATCTGGTATCGGTTATTGTCTGTTGTGATTGTTTGATTGTTTGTCTAAGTGTCTCACGTTTTTGGCATCCCTTGTTCAGTTGTTGTTGCGGCGTTACATCAACTGAAATTCTACACTCTTGCAGCACATTTGAGCCACTGAAGATCATAATTACTATACATCGCACAATGCCAAGGTCCCTGGAAATTGAAAGACCTTTTGTAATGTCAACTGTTGTTAATCAAGTTTATTACTTAAAGTAACCGCCGCGCCAAGTCCTTTCTTATTTTAATTTACTGTTCAGCATGTTTTAGCATAACCGGAAAAACAAACGAGCACTTCAGGAGGTTTCGGCCCAGATCCAGTTAAGTTCTGTATCCCATCAGCACGCCCTAACCTATGCTCCTCCCCCTCCCCCTTAGGTTTCGCACGTCAGTGGTAACACACACGTCGAAAGACAATAACGGTGATATCAACAGTCTCGATGACCTCATGTTTATGTGGTTTATACGTATACTCTGCATGCAGTCACAAGTCATATTCACAAATTAGTAACACGATATGATTTGAGCTCCTCGTTCGCTGTGTGGTCCATTCAGACGCATTGCTATTATAGCTTTAGACCTTTCCCCTGCTAAACGTTTCTCGTTGTTTGAGATACTTAAAACAACAATGTGAACTTGGGCTGTGAGCTTAGAAGGTAAGAAACTGGCTTTTGCCGTTTTCTTTTCGAAATAGATGGGTGGGATGCATGTTTATCAGTGAACTTCCTTGTCTTATCCTTGCGTGCTGTATCAGCTCCGCGATGTTCAACAAATACTAACACACGAACTCCAGGCTGCTCCAACAGACCTTTTCAGGCCTCCATTTCGGTTTACCACGAGTACGTTGTCATTACAATCCCGGAATCATGCTGGTAGCTGGCGATACCCGCACGTGCCTGTTAAACCTAATCCACGAATTGGAACCTCTGTAAATATTTCCTTATGTGCAGCTTTGTGGGTTTGTGATTTTTGAAGCTCTTTAAGGCATAACCAACATATTTTAATTAGAGTTATTGCAGAACTACTCGGCCTGATAGGCATCATGTAAGGCTACGTTTATCATTATGGCATTTAATGTGTTAGTTCAGAATTTCAGTAACCTCCATGAGTAGGAGCAAGGAGAGTGGTATAGATCTTACAGAAGATATGGATCTCAGCATTGCACACTTGAATCGGCGATGAAAGACTCTAAGAATAGTGGGAAACGCATCGGGCAGCCAGCACGCAGCCTCGGAAATCAGTCAGTTCCATCAGCTGCTGATTGACGCAGCCAAGGCCGTAGTTTCTACTTCTACATGCAAATTGTTTGAAAACCGCATATCCGACATGAAACCAGCTTTCTCGCCTGTTCAAATGTGTATTACTTATGAACGAAGTACAATAATCCATTGGCCGGGCATACTTGAGAGTCCAGCCGGTTCCTAAAGTCACTTGGCGACCGGCTGAGTTAACTCTCGCCGGAGCATGTACTCCGGGTCGAATACCAGCAAAATGTTATAAGATTCATGTCCGAAGAGAGCTATCCAAGAATGATAAATAGAGCGACGCATACGGCTGCTTAAAATAGGTTTGAAGTAAACAACTGTAAAATATGTTGCATTGCTGGTGACAATTATGTATTTTTATTCTATTCGATCCTTTTGTCACTTGCAGTGTTTATCGATCGCCCTTCGAATGAATGGCCTTGCAGTGGTGGCTGTGCGTGATTGCTATCGCTCTCTTGGGAAGTGCGCATACACAAGGTAAGATTACATTTTAAACTCCTGGGCCCAGTTGTTCGAAGCAAAGGTAACTTTAAGCCTAGGATAGCATTAGTATTTGTAATCATTAGTATGCAAGTTCAATTAACGATTACTGAATAGTGTGAGTGCATGATGTTTGAAAATTCTAACAAAATATTTGTAGAATTTTCAAACATCACGAGCACTATGACTCGTTAATTGAGCTTGCACACTAATGATTACCGGTTAATATAGATGCACAAATGAAAAGGAGAACTGAATTAAAGTGCCACTACAACGAAATTCGACCATATTTTTTTCTACTTTTTTGCATTGTCTTCCAAACGAAACACAGTGTCGAAAATATCCAAATCATTGAAAAACATTACCAAAGGACCAAATTAACCTATGAATTTTGCAGAGAGTTTACCGTTGAAATCACGTCCGCCGCCATTACTGAAGTGTGTTCCAAATACTTCGAGATTTTCGACCAGCGGTTTGCTGTCGTGACGTAATTTTCTCAACGCGTCGCTCTTGTAAATGCATATTTCCATTCAAAACTTCGTTCTTTCGTTTCCTTTTGGGAAAAAATAGTATTAACATGTACTTTACTTATAAGTGTAAGTTATTGCCTATTAGGTTAAAAACCTGGAACACCCTTCCACAAGAACTAAGAAATGAACAGACGTTTTCAACTTTTAAGATAGGCCTCAAAAGTTACCTAAAAGTACAATAACCATCATAATACATTTACAGTTTTATTATTTATTGCATCATTTATATTACTGTCACATAATTTTAATATTACAGGCTCTATTTAAACCAGCACTCTGCTGAATTGGACTTTCCCTGGTTAAAGATTGTTTAAAAAAAAACGTTCGTGCAAAAGTTTGTGTGAAAACAAAACATATAGCAACTTATCTTTACAAATACGCAAAATTTGATTGTAGTGGCACTTTAACTAGTTTTTGCGTCAAATTAACTAGTTTTTGCATCGAATTAACTAGTTTTGCGTCGAATTAACTAGTTTTTGCATCGAATTAACTAGTTTTTGCGTCGAATTAACTAGTTTTTGCGTCGAATTAACTAGTTTTTGCATCGAATTAACTAGTTTTTGCATCGAATTAACTGTGTTTGCACTGCCGTTAGTGATTAACACAATCAGAATTGAGTATTTTTGTATCTCTATTATTAATATGTAAATTGTAATCTGTAATATATTATTATTATTATCAAATAGTGTGTCTGACTTTCTTTTCTTTAGGCACCAATGTGAGGCTAGGTAACAGTTCTTACCCCTCCTACGCTGGCCGCGTGGAGATCTTTCACAATGGGTCCTGGGGCACAATTTGTGACGATGACTGGGACATCAACGATGGTCACGTGATCTGTCGGCAGTTGGGTTTCTCCAAGGCGTTGTCCGTGCCTTGTTGTAGTATCTTTGGGTCTGGGTCGGGTCCTATCTGGTTGGATAACGTTAAGTGTCATGGGAATGAGAGTGACGTCAGTGAGTGTGGCGAGATCACGTGGGGGGCTCATGATTGTAACCCATACCAGCATGCCAACGTCATCTGTAGGCCAGCCAACTTTACCGATGGTGCGTCACTAGATAACTTAGGGCAAGCTCGTTTGGGATATTCCGGAATAAGAATATATTGTGGTTCAGTTCTGTCTCCAGGATCAGATTACACAGAATGCATTCCAAGTATTTCGGAATAACAACAACTCCCAAACGAACGCTTACACGTATTATTCCGGCTCTTCTTATTCCAGAATAGCTCCCAAACGAACGCGCCCTAAGATAAAATCACTGGAGTATTGAACGATCTTTGCAGCACACGCTGAGTCTCCAATCTTGAATAAAATTGGTTTACAAATCCAATGTAAGATTCAAAACAGCTTTAACATTGAGTGGGGTGAGGGAGGGAAGGGTGGGTAGAAAATTGTCAAATAGGATCAAAATGAAGGACGGATCAACGTCCAACATCCACTTATATTGAGCGGCGCCTATACCAGCGGTACACAAACATGGAAATATGCGGGCATTCCTCACTTCGTTTGCTTCAAATCGAAGAAGACTCTGCCCTGCTTGTGCATACTCTTCCACAGTAATTCCAACTTGAAGCGCATGGAACAATGACTCATAAGAATGAATTATGCTTTCCTCTATCTTAGAATTCCAGTTCAGTCTAGCAGGTGGTAAGGTACCACATGCCGGCCGTGTGGAAGTCTTTCACGCAGGGATCTGGGGCGACGTTAACCAGGTGGGCTGGGACCTAGCTGATGGTCACGTGTTGTGCAAAGGGCTTGGTTACAAAAGCGCATTGACTGTGACTTGGAGGTCGAAATATGTGTTTGAAACTGAACTGTTGAGCACGTGGTTGAAGCGAGTGGATTGCCATGGTAACGAGTCTTCACTGGATCAGTGTGCTTTTGTCTTGGAGACGACGAGAGTGACGTATGGTTATGACGCAGGTGTCGTGTGCAAGACTGGAAACGAAACAGGTGAGTCCAATCAAGCTCCTCTCTGTCCTGCGGGAGGTCGCGGGTTCAAACACGGCCGAGCCACCACTCGAGATCTTAATATAACAGAGTAGAAGGAGCTGTCTTTGTGAAACAATCCCGTTCTCGAACTGCAAAAAGGCCGTTAGACCTTCACGGCTTCTCATGTCGGGTGATATAGCACAACCCTCAGGATCTTAATGTATAACAGAGTAGAAGGTGCTGTCTTGGTGAAACAATCCCATTCTCGAACTGCAAATGGTTAGACCTTCAAGTCTTCTCGGATAAGGACGTTAAATCGTAGATCCCACGTTGGCCTCAAATCAGTCTCAAAAAACTGTCACGTGTTATCTTTTGAGAGAAAATATTCTATCCTAAAATGCCTTGCTCTAGCTAGAGCGGTTTTCGATTGAGTGTCGTAAAACCAAAACCTGAACCAATCACAGGAGCAAGTAAAAACCCAATGAACCAATCACGAGCAAGTAAAAACATCAATTGAACCAACCACGAGCTGAAGTAATTCACGATTGGTTTTACTTCAACCAATCACGAGGCAAAGTAAACGCAATCATGGAAAACTAACCAATCAAATTCGAAAGCAATTACCTAGTTACTTTTCGACACTCAATTGAAAATCGCGGCTCTAAAGGAAGCCGTGGCATTTCACCATAGTTTGTAACCCTTCTGTGTTCTTCATCTCAGCGCTTCGATTTCGTATTCTCAACACAACAGCACCGAATGCTGGTCGGGTTGAGGTCCAGGTAGCGGGTATGTGGGGATCTATAAACTTCTACCACTGGAATATCAAGGATGGTGACGTGATTTGTCGACAGTTGGGCTACGTAGGCGCTGAAATGATTGTATATGGCGCATCTTATGTGTTTGGAGTGAAGCCTACATTGGAATGGCTCTTTGATATGGATTGCACTGGCATGGAGGGCTCGCTTAACGAATGTAACTTCACCATTGATTTTCATCCCAATCTGGGAAGGGCGGCTGGAGTCGTGTGTTCAACCAATAATACAAGTGAGGATATTTCACTAAGATGAGATTCATTTAGAAAGGTTAATGAAATAAACTAGAAATCCTTTACTCCAAACTCATTTGAATTAAAAATCCCCAAAATATTTTCAAAACCGGTGGAATGCAGAAGGGATAACAATTTCAACGTCACGGCAAGCCGTACGGTGACTGTGCGTACCTATTTTTTGATAGTCATCGCGGAATTCTGCTCTAAACAGAACCCTCAGATGGTTATGTAATAGCTGGTTAGGAAAAGAGGAAGCTTTCACTTACGTGTGATTTTCAGAAGTGTTCTGTACAGGTCCGCAAATGATCCCGGCCCGCAAATGATCCCAGGCCCGCAAATGATCCCCAAAATAAACCGCAAATGATCCCGCTCCGCAAATGATCCCGTGAAAAAATATGGAATGGCATGGATTTTTACCGCTGGATAGTGGATCTAAAGTATGAATGAAAGAAATATTTTAACAGATTTTAATAATGATGTAACGATTTTTAACCATTGGCTCCGGTAGGGAAAATCTCCATGACGTCACGCTTTCGACCAATCAGTGGGCGAACTCATTCCTATAATTCCCGGATCACACCTGTCCATAAAAATCGTATGTCGTCAGCGACATGTCCAATCTTGACAGCCTTCGCAGTGTCTGTAATTGACATTCGTGAACAAGGCACGATTATGCTCGCTCCTGGCTAATACGCTTGTTATTACTTTTGGTATTGCTTTGAAATTGTTTCCTTGTGTGTTGTAAATAGGAGCTACTGACAAGCAGGATGAGATATCTGGAAATGAAAACAAAATTGAGTCAGAATAATTGACCCGATGATTAAAAAAAGCCTAACCGGTTTGTGGTAATAAGAACGGTCGACGAAGGACTCGGGATTAAGAACTCTGGATTACCGAAGAACTCGGGATTAAGAAAAATATCTAAAAAAATCTCAAATTGGTAAATTATTTACCAAAGCCGGCAAATAATTTTCTTTTTTCCCAAAAAAAATTGTTTTGTCTTTGAAAAAATAACTCGGGTTAAAACAACTATTTTTCAATGGACCAAACAAGCCACCATACTACGGGTTATTTATTCTTAACTTTAATTTCTTTAATTTTAACTTAGAGTCAGTATACTCCCGATTAAGAAAAACTATAAAAACTCGGGATTATTAACAACAAACATCTAAAAATTAATGAAGCAACCCAGGATTTGAAAAATAAAAATAAATTCGTCCTTACGAGCCACCCGTACAAGGTACCGTTTTTATGAAAAAGAACTTTATGCGAATATTTTGATTTCTAAAACATTGAATCCAACGACCAGATTCCATGCCATTCCACATGGCATGGAATCTCAATGGGGATCATTTGCGAGCCGGGATCACTTGCGGTCCAATTTTGGGATCATTTGCGGACCTGTACAGATCCACTATCCAGTGGCAAAAATCCATGCCATTCATGTTTTTTCACGGGATCATTTGCGGTCCCAATGGAGATCATTTGCAGAGCGGGATCATTTGCGGTCCATTTTGGGGATCATTTGCGGGCGTGGGATCATTTGCGGGCCGGGATCATTTGCGGACCTGTACAGTTCCGCATACGTATAAAAATAAGAAAAAGGAACTTTAATACAAATATGACGGTCTAAAAATGCAGAATTAAGATATCATAAAAAGCTAACAATAAAGGAGCTAGCAATGATAGTTATTTCTAAAACTGAAGTACTTTCTTAGTGCTAATCTAAAATCGTTTCTTAAACTTCACTTAAGTGCATTAAAAACGGCTTTTGAAACTAGATATAGAGCTGGAATTTCTAATGTCCTTACTAAGGACGTTCCATGTCTTCAAAACCAATATCCTAGCCGTGTCTTTCCTCCTTTCCTTTATTTCCCTCTCAAGTAGAGCATAGAGATATTGTTTACTATACATCATGTTTTGTCGTATTCAGATAACATGATTCAACTTGCCGGAAGTCCGTACCCATTCGCCGGTCGAATAAATGTCTATTATGCAGGAGTCTTGGGGACGATTCACAATAGGGGCTGGGACATGACCGCTGCTAATGTCCTCTGTAAAGAGCTTGGTTACCAGGCGGCGCTGCGAGTGATTTTATACGCAAGTGGACCCTTTGGGCGTGGTACCGGTCCAACATGGATATCGGACCTCAGGTGTAATGGGAATGAGTCCAGTATATGGGCGTGTCCGAGGTCCAATATCTTCATGAATTCCTGGAGTCATGATTATGATGCTGGTGTAGTATGCAGGACGAATAACACAGTGTTACGTAAGTACAAGATAATCTTTAACCTTGAACTTTTCGCATCGATCAATATAAGGGACCGGACATTATTTAGCACGATTTTTTATGCTCCCATTTAGGAGGGGGGTCAATTTTTGATATGCTCCTATTTTATAGGTTATATATATTTATAGGCTTATCTAAGGGGAGGGTCATTATTTTGTGAGACCAGAGAACTGCAGGGTCACAATTGTTTGGGAAAACCACAATGCATGCAGATCTAGTAGCCCCCTACCGCTAAATAATGTCCGGTCCCTAATACCTCGCCAATTGCCTCGTTTGCTAAACGAGCACGAGGACACTTTCCGTTGGGGAATCTTTGGTATTAGAGCGGTGGATCGAGAAGATCGTACGTAGCGAAGTGCATAAATAGAGTGGATGCTGTTTGAGTGGGTAAATTACGGCAATAACGTACGGCACGGTTACTGTACGACATGTGGTGACATTGAAATGGTTTCCCTATTGTTTTTGTCTTTCTGATCCAATCAAATTACAGAGTTACGGTACTGTAAGTTACAGTACGGCTACGGTAAGGCTACAGACATGTCGTATTTTTGTCCCACGTCCCATACGAAATCAGATTAATGTTAACAAGACACCAAAATCCGGAAATCGAGTAATTAAATGTTACATTGTGCATATTGCATTGTGTATGTTGCATTGCGCATGTTGCATTGCGCATGTTGCATTGTGTATGTTGCATTGTGTATGTTGCATTGCGCATGTTGCATTGCGCATGTTGCATTGTGTATGTTGCATTGCGCATGTTGCATTGTGTATGTTGCATTGCGCATGTTGCATTGCGCATGTTGCATTGTGTATATTGCATTGTGTATGTTGCATTGCGCATGTTGCATTGTGCGTGTTGTATTGTGTATATTGCATTGTACATTTTGTATTGTAAATGTTGCATTGTGCATTGTATCAGTATAGCCCATTGAACCCGTAATATAATAGAGGAAAACGAAGGAATTGTACAGTATCTATTTGTCAACAAACTACTGCTGCTTCAAGGATGAAGAGCTCTTTTTCTGTACTGTGAGTTAACTCACTGATGCATGGTGTTAAAGGGGCTGTGTCACGATAATGGGCTTCGCGTTCCGGGCCGGAATCGAAACAGCAATTTCCACCGTTTTTAATATGACCTACCGAACCTCTCGGCTATGTGGGATGCTTAAAATAAAATAAATATGCATAAATGACCAACAAACAGTGTATATAAACAGTCTCCAGGGAATATATTGAAAATCCTTTCAATCAAGCATTGAAGGAGGGAAGTTTAACTGTTTGTATCCAATTAAAGCCACCAACCGAGCGATTACTCGATACATGCGCAGTACCATGACATAGCCCCTTTAACGTTGATTCTTTCCTCCCCAGCTAAGATGCGAATCCGTCTAGCTAGCTCCACTCGCCCAAATGCTGGACGCGTAGAAATTTCATACTTAGGAGTCTGGGGAGCAATTAGTGGCGACCACTTCACTAAAGCTGATGGTGACGTCATTTGCCGCCAGTTAGGTTACCCATCGTCCTTAGTGGCCTTACAATATGGTGCTTTTGGTCCGGGTTCAGGTCCTGTTTGGTTGAAAGGACTTCGTTGTCATGGCAGCGAGAATAGCCTAACTAACTGTCCCATAGATGGCTGGAGTTCAGTTTATCCTTCACACGTAAGCGATGCAAGTATTGTCTGCCAGACAGACGATGTGACTACAAAAGGTACGAGACAATGTCAAAATCCGTTTGAATACCATAATGGCGCCCGGAGCGCTAATTTTATTTTGGGACCTCAGGGCGCTCATTGGAGACAGGGCGCTTATTAGGGATGGGGCGTTTATTTATTTTAACAAGAACATCTTTAACCAGTATATTATAAAATAAACTATAAACAACAAGAATTACGAGAAGAGTTCAGTCAGCATGTTCTCCCAGGATCCTTTAAAGCAAGAACGGAGAGCCTAGCCAATGCCAAAACGTTTGAAGGGGCGTTAATTGGAATAAGGGCGCTTACTGGAATAGGGCGCTTTTAGAATAGGGGCGCTTATTTTAAGAAACACATCGAAAGAGAGACGCTAAGCTTATTCGAGAGGGGGCGCTTATTGGAGAGAGGGCGCTAAATGGAATCAATACGGTATAATGAAACTTTGCAAGTGTTTATGTTTTTGGGAGCCACGGTGGTGCAGTAGTAAGCTATTCGCCTCTCACTTCTGTGCCGAACGCGGAGTCATATGTAAGTTTAGTCTGTTGGTATCTATTCCTTGCTCAGGGGGATTTTCTCCACTTTCCGGTTGTCCTATCTCCTTAAAAAAACCTTAAATTCCAATTCGACCGAGCAATTCGTGTCCCCCTTCTATGGTCAGATAGAAGATTAGACACGTAAATAAAGTTGTTTATTTTTTATGACTTAAAATCCAACTTAAATCATTTAAACTGCAAATAAAATGAGACATCATTAATACAGTAAATATAACTTTCTATGTTCTTAACTTCAATCACCAGATTTCGAAGTTCGACTTATTGGAGGAATCTGGTTTGGCCGCGTCGAGGTCCAGTACAAGGGAGTCTGGGGCAGTGTAGTACACGTCATGAAAGATAAACTTACAAGCTTTGGTCACGTGGTATGTACGCAGCTTGGATACTCTGGCCTGGTGAAGCCAATATGGAATGCTGCTTCTTTATATGGTAGTGGACGCGGGCCGGTGTGGATGACACATACACGTTGTCATGGCAATGAAACATCAATTGGCGATTGTCACTTCGAGAGGAATTTTCATGCTCGGTACCCGGAAGTAGGAGTAGTGTGCAACGAAACAAGTAAATTAGTTGATTCTTGTTGTTAGAGCGGATTTCGTATAAGTACAGGGCAAGTTACACCAATTACCTGCAGCACGGTTACTGTACGACATGCCGTGACATTGAAATGGTTTCCCTATTGTTTTTGTCTTTCTGATCCAATCACTGTTAGGTACGGTAAGGCTACGGACATGCGGCCGTATTTTTGTCATGGAAACCATTTCAACGTCACGGCGTGTCGTACAGTAGAGCAGATTTCGTCTGAGTGGAACAAGCTACGGCAATGACTACGGCACTGTTACTGTACGGCATGCCGTCACATGGAAATGGTTTCTCTGTTGCTGGTTTTCACTCAATCCCCAGAAATTCAAATGACAAAGGGCATGGCGGCCATGTTGGTGCCCCAACAAAAGAAGCTAACGAGGAATCTATTGTTTAAGGGCACCAACATGGCGGCTATGACGTCAAGTGAAAGCCAGCAATTGTTTTTGTCCTGCTGCTCCAATTTACGGTACGGCACGGTTACGGTACGACTATGGACATGCCGTAGATTGTTCCACTCATACGAAATCTACTCTAACCGTGCGTAAGTCATTGCCGTAATTTGCCCACTCATACGAAATCTGCTCTTTTATTATTAGAGACCTTAAAGCACCAGTCTTTTTTTGACAGCACGGACGGCACAAGACCGAGAGAAGACTGGAAGGAGTTTTTGTTAAAATCTTACTAACCTCATACACGTTTCTGTCCGATCAACACGGACGGAAAGAGCCTCGTTTCGACGTTACGGACCTGATGAGGTCAAAACGCGTCAAAAAATAAACTATCACTTCCGGTTACCGTACGTGACTCACGAACGGCTGGTGCTTAAGCTCAAGTAATATACCGGCAACAATTTCTTGCAATTTGAGTTGAAGTGCGATATTGCACGTATTACCACCCACTCGAGCAACTTGTCATGTAACAAATGTTCGTGTTGCAAGTTGCGGTAAACATGAATGAATCCGGTGCTGTGATTGGCTAATGGTTTGTACTAATTGTTTGTTGAAACAAGATGGCGGCCGTTCTTGAGCGGAAATTTGGAAATTGGTTGCGTGGCAAGTTGCATTTGCTCGAGTGGGTGGTAATACGTGCAACATCGCGCTTCAACTCGCAACACAGCATTATTATTAAATAACTTATTACACGATATTGCTAACAGCATAACGCTGATTTACATAGAATCCCGGGCGTGGCTAAAAATACATCCGTAATATATAATTAAAAGTAATTCCTAATACTATATATCTAATTAGGTACTATATTCTGCTCGTATAAACAATAATACCCCGTAAAGTTCCGAAAGTAGCGAGGTCGTTACTTTCGGATTTAGCAACCTTAGGCTTAGGTAACTGTTACTTTCGGGGGGTCGCTACTTTCGGGTGGTCGCTACTTTCGGGGTGCTAAAATCGTTAACTTTTAGGAGCCATACCGTGTACCTTAAACGACATCGTGTACGGTATTTTAACAAACAACAAATATTCACAGGATCTAGAACGTAGTTTATTATGACTATTGCTTTTGTTACATTTGCTTATGTCTAGCGGTAAATGTTCTGGCTCTTTACGTGCTGTTTGCTAGTGCTGTTCGTCATCTAATCTACACCTTCGGGCGCACTTCTGCTTTGGCCGGTAACACGGCATGATACGGTTATCGTCTTGTCTACCAATGGTTTGTACAGGACTTCTGCAAGACTATCAGGGACATAACCTATTGTTTTCTCCTGACCATTGCTGCTTGTTCCTGCTTTCATCACCACTGCGATTGCATGGCTTGAAGAAGTATTGGAAGGCTCAGGCACGCAGCTGCAGTTTTTCATTAATTCAGTTTCGGATTATAAACGATAGCAGTGATCTCCTTTGACCCGTGAAACGATCTTACAGAATTGCCATACTTGTTAGTGTAGACTGACTGTGGTAAATCTGGTCAATGCCCAATAATCGGTGTTACTTTCGGGGGGATCGCTACTTTCAGTGGGATCGCTACTTTCAGTGGGATCGCTATTTTCAGTGGGATCGCTACTTTCAGTGGGATCGCTACTTTCGGGGGGTCGTTACTTTCGGGATTTGTTAGCAAGCATAAATCTTTACTGTTACTTTCGGGGGGATCGCTACTTTCGGGGGATCGCTACTTTCGGGGGGATCGCTACTTTCGGGGGATCGCTACTTTCGGGGGGTCGCTACTTTCAGTGGGATCGCTATTTTCAGTGGGATCGCTACTTTCAGTGGGATCGCTACTTTCGGGGGGTCGTTACTTTCGGGATTTGTTAGCAAGCATAAATCTTTACTGTTACTTTCGGGGGGATCGCTACTTTCGGGGGGTCGCTACTTTCGGGGGGATCGCTACTTTCGGGGGATCGCTACTTTCGGGGGGTCGCTACTTTCAGTGGGATCGCTACTTTCAGTGGGATCGCTACTTTCGGGGGGATCGCTACTTTCGGGGGATCGCTACTTTCGGGGGGTCGCTACTTTCAGTGGGATCGCTATTTTCAGTGGGATCGCTACTTTCAGTGGGATCGCTACTTTCGGGGGGTCGCTACTTTCGGGATTTGTTAGCAAGCATAAATCTTTACTGTTACTTTCAGGGGGTCGCTACTTTCGGAACTTTACGGTATATATAATAGTAATAACAATAACAAATACAAAAGTAAAGTAACGTATAGTAAAAATAGTCTAAAAGTCAATTTAGGAGAGAGGCAGTCGCAATGTTGTTCTTAAAAGAAACTAACGACCTAGTCTCGCGTAATTCAGCTGGAAGCTGGTTTCAGAGCTTTGCTTCATTGTAGGAGATGCTCTTTATCGCAAACTCAGTTTTGGGGAGGGGCAAGCAGAGTTTGGTATCTGCCCCCCTCAGGTTGTAGTCTGTTCTGCTTCCAACTGTTTTGAATAATTCGGTGAGACTGGTCGGTGCACAGTTATTTTGGATTTTGTGCATCAAGACAGCCTTGCGTTTAGCCCTCCGTTCATCAAGTCTATCCCAATCTAGTATGTCAAGGAGTAGACTGGAGCTCGTTTTATAATCAGCCCTTATATAGAATAAGCCTAGCAGCCCTATTTTGAAATTTTTGAAGTTTATCACAGAGGACCCTCCTACAGGTATCCCAGACCTCACATCAGTAATCCATGTGAGTTTGAATAAGTGAATTATATATTTTCATTAGAGTGTCTTCGGACACAAATGGGCGGATCCTCTTTAACGCTCCTAGACCCGATATAACCTTTTTAGTTAAGTGGTCTATGTGGTCAGACCAACTTAAATTTTCGTCAACAACTACCCCTACCGTTTTGCTTTTACTGACCCTCTTAATATTTTTATCTCCAATTTCTATTATGGGCCCCTCGTCCAGATTTGATAAACGCTGACGCGAGCCGATCATCGTGAATTCTGTTTTGGCCACGTTTAAGTGGAACTTATTTGCTTTGAGCCAGTTGTTTATCTTGAGCAATTCGGTATTTGCTCTGACAACAACATCAATAACATCTGCTCCACTAAACGTGATGCTGGTGTCATCAGCAAACATACAGGGTGTTGGCGTTTCGAGGCAATTTGGTACTGAAGTCGTTTATGTAGACGAGAAACAACAATGGGCCAAGTATCGCAGGTAATCAAACGCTCAGTGGCTTGAATGTTCTCCACCGAGCATGTCTGGTATCTATTTGAAAGGTAGGAGTGTAACAGACCAAGTGACCCATTGTTAATTCCGTACAATTTCAGCTTCTCTAGCAATAATTCGTGGTTGACCGTATCGAAGGCCTTTTTCAGATCTAAAAATATTACAATATTAATAAACCTCGATCCATATTGATCAACCACGAGTTCGTAGAGTTTAGAAGAGCTGCATGTCATTGCAGAGTGAAGTTTACAAAAACCAAATTGCTTATTTGATAGAAGGTTCTGTGAAGAGAGATAGCTATATAGTTGATCATACAGAATCCGCTCAAATACTTTGCTAACGACCGGCCCGGCAGAACAGATATTGGCCGATAGTTATCCATATCATTTTTGGCGCTGCTCTTGAATAAAGGTGTAACGCGCGCTTTTTTCCAGTCTGTCGGAAATACACCTGAGTCAATTATGACGTTAAATATGAAACAAAGATATTCCGAGATAACTGGCGCAGCGGCTTTAAGAATTTTCGCTGGAATACCATCAATACCTGTTGCTTTGTTTGATAACTGTTGACAGATTTGTAAATGTAAAATCGAACCCGCAAGAGTCTGGCTTGATATATATACTCTCTAAAATCTAGCGAATCGTTTGTTAAACTTTGTGAGAGTCTAGGACCAATCTCTGCAAAATGTTATTTTTGCCGGGTATGAGATCGATTCGTTGTTACATTTTATCTCTGTTATAGTTTTATGTTGAGACTGCCGTGCCATTAGGTTATTGACTGTCTTCCAAGTGGCTTTAGGGTCGCTTTTTTCCCCAATCTCATTGTAAGTTATAATATTCTTGCTTCGCTTGCTTCATGTTGCATTAACCTTGTTCCTTAGGCGAGTGTATTCAAACCAGACGTCTCTGTTTTTTGTTAGAGCGGATTTCAATTGAGTGTTGGAAGTGTTTTGGTTTTGCGTTTACTAAGCTATCCTATTGGCTGAGAAAGTAAGCCAACCAATCAGAATCCAAAGTAAAACCAAACGCAAACTGGTTTTGGTTTTGCTTTGGTTTGTCATTGGCTCACAGGGAAGCCATTTACGAGTTACTTGTGATTACTCGCTCCTGTGATTGGCTGGCTGTGGGTAATTTGCGTTTGGTTTTACTACACTCAATTGAAAACCGCTCTATTGCATGCTTTCGTTTCATTTTATCACGTTCATAAATCAATTCCTTTATGTCTTTAGTGACCCAAGGCAAATTACGAGAACGCACTCTTTTTGTTCTAATAGGAGTGTGCTTGTCAACGATCTGCATTAACATTAATTTCCAAGCCGACCAAATCTGATTGGAATTTTCCAGTAAAAACAAGTCATCCCATTGTTGGCACCGAAGGTCGTTTAGAAATTCAAGCGTACTCATGCATGTTCAGGCCTGGTTCATTTAACGGAAAATAGATGTACGTTAAAAAAATGTTTTCTGACAGAAATAACAGTTTAAACAAAATCTAATTACACCATGATACTAATATCATCTTCCTTAAATTTGTTGAGTGGATGGTTGTCGTATCACGTAATCGATGACGTCATAATTATATAAAATAATTTAAGTCAAATGCGGCTGTGACGATAACATATGACTATAAAGTAACTCTGCTAAAACATTACTCCTCCTGCAGTGTTTCAGACCACGCTTAGAAAACATGTCTATCGTGTAAAGATAAGGAGATATAAAGGGTATAAAAAGTCACGTGACCTAATTTGCACATTTTCGCCTTAATTACTCGTTAACGAAACATTGTAGTCATCTTTAGGTAAAAAGCTTTAACCTTAACTAAACATATCCACTCATCGTCCTAGCTGTTTTAAACTGGGAGCCGCGTTTTTGATTTACTGATTTCGTGTTCTAAGTCACGTGGTCTTTTGTTTTACTAACTTACCATACTCGGCTGAGCTGAAATAAGGAAAACAGTTTTTACCCGAAATTTGACCCTGAACCAGGCCTTAACATGCTTGAGTATTAAACTGAATTTAAAACTTCTTGATTTGATCACTGTGATATACTTTTTACCCAAAGAGTTTAGTTTTCTCACACCAAAGATTAAGCTGTGATCGCTGATTCCATTGTTGCGAGACAAGTTGCAAGAAATTGTTGCCCGTATTATTTCACAGGAAATTGACAAGAAAATCGCGCGGTGTATCCGAGGCTCAAAATGCTCAGCACGCACTCGTCCTATACATCACTGATAAACTGGTGAGATGGTTCACGTGTTCAGGGACAGCGCAGCCGGCGGAGGGTGCTGGCTTTGTTGCCTAGGTACCGCTCAGTCAGTTTAAGACTATAGTTTGGTCATACCGGCTCAATGACAATTTTTAGTCCCCCTCTTTTTTAGCCTCCCAATATCTACAGATGCATTGTATTATTTAAATACAAAGGAGTGAAATGTATCGAATTCATAAAATAATAATAATGACTAATAATTATTATAATGATAATGATGATAATAATAATAATGATTATTATAACCATAATAATAATAAATATATAATTTATATCAAAGGTAACTGAACTCTCCCTCAGATAGAATTAATACAACTGAATACCAGTCTACTGAATACCCGACTAAAAAGACTCGGACCTCGTCAGGCACTTGAGTCACTATAGATACAACATCCAGGGCCGTTTAGTGCTTCAAGCATAGCTTTTCTCTTATTATTCACTCTTTTCACCTGGAGGCCATCTTGGATTCAAAGCGAGGCAATCCTTTGTTTTTGCAAGCTTAGCCTCGTTTTGACTATCCCTCACTACGAGGCTGACCTGGCAAAAACAAAGGATTGCCTCTCTTTGAATCCAAGATGGCCACCAGGTGAAAAGAGTGAATTGCTCAGTGTAGTTTTTTCTCAACAAACTTTATTTAATTTTCATTTCAGCATCAACCACAACTGCTACTGCCTCGTTTAGCACAATGGCTAGCTCAACAGGAGGTAATTGATCGTGACTTTCTTGTAATTCTAGCTCTGGGTTTGGCTAGCTCAACAGGAGGTAATTGATCGTGACTTTCTTGTAATATTCTGGCTCTGGGTTTGGCTAGCTCAACAGGAGGTAATTGATCGTGACTTTCTCGTAATTCTGGCTCTGGGTTTGGCTAGCTCAACAGGAGGTAATTGATCGTGACTTTCTTGTAATCTGGCTCTGGGTTTGGCTAGCTCAACAGGAGGTAATTGATCGTGACTTTCTTGTAATTCTGGCTCTGGGTTTGGCTAGCTCAACAGGAGGTAATTGATCGTGACTTTCTTGTAATTCTGGCTCTGGGTTTGGCTAGCTCAACAGCAGCTAATAGACCGCTTGTACTACGACGTCAGTTGATTACAGCTACCAGAATCCTTTTCGTTTAGATTGAGAATGCCAAGACAATGGTCTAAATTAGAAGAACAAAAGAATCAGCGCAAAGAATTATGGTAGTCAACTGACACCATAGTGCAAATGACATATGATCGTTTGGCTTAACTTACAAACTGACGCTTCACAGCTGATAAAGTCAGCGACACGAGTTCGGTGACGACGTAATCGTTGATTACGTAATCATGATCGTACATGGCGATTTATTGACATGACGTGTTATCGTTATTAAGACGATTTAAGATCCATCTCTCTGGTTATCTAAGGTTTCTGTAAGTATCAGAGCAAACGCTGTATTTGAAAGCTGAACAGATGACATCAACAGTATGGAATTTATCGTTTTTGTGGAGTTCAAGCACTTAATATCACGAAGGTGAAAGGGTTCTTTCGTGAGTTATTATTTAGTTAATACACAGTGTGAAATGCGTTCTCTGATTGGTTGATAGCCATGTGGTATTATAGTGTAATGCATAGATGACGTCACGTTTTGAACAAAAAGTTTTTCGCTAATTATTACATAGAGCACTTTTCAGTTGAGTGTCGAAAGTAATTCGGCGATTGCTTTGGTTCTGCGATTACTAAGCGTAAATTTGTTTTCTAATTATTAGCCAATCAAGTTCTAAACTAAAACCAAGCATTGTTTTGCTCCCGCGTAACGCACGCAATCAATTTTCGTTTTAGCGAGGGTTATGCACGATTGCGTTCTCTTTTCCTCGTAATTAGTCACATAAAACTAATAATTTGCAATCACTAATTGTTTCAGTTCATGATAGTCTCATTGCATTTTTACTTGCTCCGGTGATTGGCACAGTAATTACTTTGGGTTTGATTTTACGAGTCAATCGAAAACCGCTTTTAGACGCACAAGCACGACGCACTGCAAAATTACACTGATTTTCCTCTAGGGCAAATGCTGGGTTCGGTATCAGCAGTGGAGGTGTCGTTTCCCCAAAGCCTTCCCCGGGGAGAGGAAACCAAGCCTAGTGAAACTAATGCGTTCTCTTTGCTTATTTGCAGACACATCACTGATAATACAGTTCATTAAAATCGGTCTGCCGGTTCTTGGTGGAGTGTTACTGTGTCTGGTAGTCATCGTCTGTTTTGTTCGCTACTGTCGGAGGGAGAGAGCGGATTATGACCCGCGCGGTGAACTCATGAAGATGAGTAATGTCGGGAGGGTAGGTAGGCATGCGTCAACTCTCCAAACGAAGAAGAACTCAAGGTTTGATAAATACACAAATACACAGTGAAAGACGAACACTTCCTATTAGACTGGATATCAGTGTCCTTGTTGTTGTCGTTATGTTGCAGTAAGTGAGAATGGGTTTCAAATTCTAGCAACGTTACGGTAAACCGAAATAAAGTTGCAAGAACAAGACTTACAATCCACGTTAGTCGTTCCCGTCTTTTGCGAAGTGTTTGGCAGGCACATTAGGGCATTCACAACTGAGATTTTCCCCTCAGTTTTATCCCAGAATGTTTTTATTGTAGTTTTTTGAAGAAAATCTTTGACTATTAAAGGAACCTCCAATGAAAAACAGTCTGCTCTGAAATGATGTTCTTTATGGATGGCTAAATCTATTGCTGATTTTCCTGTCCATAAAACTCATTTGAATTTCCCGCTCGTCGCCATCTTGGATATGATGACGTCACACGGTTGTCCCTATTGTTACACAACAAAAGAACTATTGTATTCTGACAATAGGGTCACCGTGTGACGTCATCATATCCAAGATGGCGGCGCGCGGGAAATTTAAATGAGGAACTGAAATCGGTCTAGTGTACAATTTTACAGGAGACCAACACAGCAATAGATTTAGGTACCCATAAGGAACATTTGAGATCAGCGGAGGTTCCCTGTAACATTGCCTCTTTAATCACCGCAAATCTGATTAATAATCGTTTTGTTTTCTTATCAAAGTCCGTAGAAAACGACGATCATTCGTTCGCATTCAGGAACGAAGCCCTGGAAAAGGGAAACGCTCCAGCCTTCAAGGGTTTGGGTGGTAAAGATTGGTGGGAGATACCGAGGAGACACGTGACCCTGGGAGACAAAATGGCGTCGGGGACGGTTAGACTGACGTTTAAGAGTCGACTCCAAGCTAATGATGGAAGCGTTAGGGACTGTTTGGTGAAGCTGTTACGAGGTCAAGTACAACAGTAAAGTTGTTCACTTATAAAGCGTAAATTCTATTGTAAATTCTAAAGTTCTCAAAGTTTCTTTTCGTCATATTTGTGATACACTGTAATAAATTAACAAAATAAAAGCAAGCCTCGATTTCAGAACAGGAAATATGCTAATTATCATATAACCTAGAATTAAACCTAATCCTATATTAAATTTCTTAACCGTGGGTTAATTGGTCGGGGGGTTAAAAAGCGTTGTGGGTTAACCTCAACTCACAATTTAATCGTAGGTTAACGCTAATCGTGTTTCGAGCAACAGAACAGAAGCAAGGGTTGTCGAGTGGCTTCACCTCTCACCTCTGTGGCCCAGGTTCGATTCCCGGACCCGGCGCCACATGTGAGTTGAGTTTCTTGGTATCCCACCCTTGCTCCAATTATTTTTCTCCGTTTTCTCCGCTTTTCCTCCTAACTCAAAAACCAACCAGAGGCAACCTAAATTAAACTTTCCAAGGAATCCTACCTCCCTCCAGGGAATTTATCCCCCCCCCCTCCCCAACTTATTCATACACGGATTTAGTTTATGGCTGTTCAAACTGAAATAATTGACAAATTTAAAACTAACATTTAAAGCTTCTTAAATGTTTCTGTGAATCCTTACCCTACATTAAAAAAAAAACCTAACCGGTCAGTGAACATAATCTCACAGGTAAACAACGGGTTCTTAGAGCTAATTGGTGACTAGAGTTCACAGGTAAACATGTGAGTTTGTCTGTATTTATCAAAATACAATTTCTTGAAATCTAAGTTTATTTCTTCTCCAGTTTGTAGGGGGGAGGGGGGGGATAAAATTCCTGAAAGGGGGGGGGGGGGTTATATTTCCTAGGGAATTTACCTCCCGGGGGGCAGGATTCCTAGGAAATTTACCCCCGGGGGTAAAATTTAGGGGGGGGGGGATTTCCTGTGACGCCGGTAACGGCTCCCTGCATCTTCAACGCAAATTAAACCATTTGGCATTTTGGCAATTAACCTAATCATCGACTAGAATTAACCCTAGGTACGGTTAAGCCTATTTAATCCTAGGTTAGCGTCAATCGAGGTTTAGAATAACCGTAACCTGGAGTCGATTCCCGAATGTGGTCCTACTTTCTGACTTGTGACATTTACTCGAATCTTTATTCTACAGATCCCAAAAACACTGACGGCTTAGCAGATTTAACTACTGAGCTGAAGACCATGAGCTGTATTCACAATCACCCGAATATCCTGAGTCTTCTCGGCGCATGCTCACTAAGAGGTAGGCCACATGAGTTTGTCATATTTTATGTTTGAATAAAACTTTACTCTATCAATCCAGCAAGACCTTAATATCGCATGCAAATTCTTTTTTAGTGACCTGCTCATTGTTTTTCGACTTTAAAAATATGATCTTTGGATTTTCCTAACAAGAAACTTTCAGTGTGACCTCGCTTTCATGTTACCGACCTCGCTTTCATGTTTGTCCCAATCTCCCGCGATCAACTTATCTCCGGGAAAAAACTAACACTGTAGGAACAAATAAGAAGGTCGCTACGCGGGCTAGAAACTCTAGAATTCTGTTGGCCCCTCGAGAAAGTCACAAATATCACGCAAACATCACTACAGCTTGCAGTTGAACTAGACGTTCTCATTGACATTAGTCAGCTATTCACATGTTTCCGACTGTATTCTTGTATAAGCTATCATGATATGACTGATGCATGCAGGATATTATAGTCTAGCTGCATCAGTACCTTCTTTTTATTCTCGACTGAAATGAAATGAATCGTTTTCGAGATTCTTCAACCATTTTGTAACCAATGACAACTTTAAGAAGCTTGGATAAGGAGCGGAAAAGGACGTAAAATCGTAGGTCACTGACGGAGGCAGGCACATTGAGTCCTATTGTTTGTACTCCTGTGATCAGGCTCTGATACGAGTGTCAAATCAAAATTACGCTTAAAAAGTAAAAATAGTTATACGTGATATCTTTGAGTTTGTCAGGGAGTTGTTGTGTTACCCTGTAAACACTTTGTATGTACACTGAACACAAATGCGACCTGAAACAACCATAGGGGCTGGTCAAAGTCAGGACCCGGAGGAAAACCGGAGATAAACCCTCAGAGCAAGGGCGAGATACCAACAAAATCAACTCACCTATGGCGTCGCGAACGGGAATCGAACCCAGGCCACAGCGGTGAGAGGCGAAGCGCTTATCACTTGCACCAACCCGGCTCTTCCATATTAGGAAAATTACATATCCCATATTTGGAAGAGCTGCCAGGATATTCAAAATGGCGGTTTCTAGGTCCCAGACCTACAAATCGACAATCGTTGTTTGATATGCATTCATTCAGGTCCCCTGTACCTGATATTTGAGTACCCTGAGTATGGTGCCTTGCTCAAGTACCTTCAAGATCATCAGAAGTCCTATGACATTGATGACAGCGAGCCTGGGAACTCAACATGCTCTCTGCCGCGCGCCGAGAGACTCAGAATAGCCCTGGGCGTGGCTAAGGGAATGACTTACTTGTCAGAAAGAAAGGTGAGTTGTCAACTCGTTCCCAGGGTCCTATGCGCGCCATCTTGGATCATCAGTTATTCGATGCAAGAGTAAGCGCTAACTCGGAGTTAAATCACTAACCGAAGGTTAATCTGTACAGATTATACAATTACATATTTAGCGCTAACCTAGGGATAAAGTTATCCTTGCTTCGAACAACTCATGCTCGGAAACCCAGGGGATTTTTATGTCGATCCTTTGACCCTCTCAGGCTCCCAGAAAAATCCTCTGGTAAACTTTACTGTTAGACTGTGTTCTGAGAGCCCGTGTTGAGCTCGCCTTTAAATTAATTGGTCGACAGAAACGGTCGACAGAAAATTCCCAGGGTTTCCGAGGAAGCAAGCGGGCCTTGTATGACAGAGAGCAGACACGCCGAGATACGTGAACAGGATTTTACTTGGTATGCGCGCCTGTATGTAAAACAAGTATTCGAAACTGGCTTTACTAGAAACAAATATAGAACCGGCGGGGGAGATGTTTAGGCAAGCATTGTGCTTGTGTTTGGATTCAGAAATATATTTTTCGAGCTAGTTCTTTTGCGTTGTTTCTCGACTTTAAAGTTTCGACTCTTGTACCTTTTTGACTGGTTATAAATCCAGAGTTGCAATTAATATATATCAAGCAATACCTCCCTTCGCAGTTTGCTTCAGTGTATCAGTCATGTATCAGTTATCAGTCTCAAACTGACTTTATTGTGCTTTTTAACAGTGTATCCATCGAGACTTAGCGACAAGGAATATTTTTCTCGGCAAAAACGTCGAAGCAAAGATAGCGAACATAGGTATATCACAAGACATATACGAGAGACAATTCTACGAAAAGGTTTCCAAGGTGAGTAAGTCATCCACTAATTTTGAGTTTAAGTACTGTTTCAAAAACGAGCAGCAATGTTTTATCAGATTTACAAACACGAGCGCAGCCCGAGTGTTTTAGATCCGATAAAACACCGCTGCGATTTTTTAGACAGCTTCAAAAACGTCGATGTTTTAATGTAATTCAGTTATTTTGGCGATACGATAAAGTTAAAGTTTCTGTAAATGAAGACCGTATCTATATCAGATACATGTAGATTTAAAAAAAGCATTCATTAAAGGGATACCCGAGTGAAAAACACATTTGGGCTCAAAAGCATCTTTCAGATGTACTTTGTTCAGAAAATGTATTAAAATTTGATAAAACTTTTTCAGAGTTGAGAACGAGCCCCTCAAAGTAGGCCCCGCGAAGACATGGGCGCCGCCATTTTGTTCACATTAATACGTCACTTCGTCCCACCGGAGTGTTGCGGCTAACTTGTAGCGACTTGTTTTCTTTGTAGAATTTTCACACGCTCGGAATTAGAGTAGATTTTCATCGATACGGCAGAGCAATTTCGTACTAAAACAAAAATATGACGAAGATTTTAAAAAAGCATTCATTAAACATCAGTAAGCATTCTTTTATTTTGTTTTTTTTCACCATAAATTTTTAATGATTTTTGAATTATTTTGAAAACATTTGATGAAAATCTAAAATATGTTTCCTCTGCGAGGTTATAATTATGGTAATAGTTGACATCTTGGAACTCACCGCTTTCTTTATTGTTTGTTGTGGTCTGCTTGAGATGTCATGTACAGCAGAACGTTTAATAGTTTTCTTGTTATGTGTTATAAAGTAATACAAGTGTTTGCATTGTTTTCTCCATTATATTTTCAACTTGCCTGTATACATGCATCAAGAGTTCCGGACTTCCGGTTGGATCACACTGCATTCTGGGTAGGTGGGCTCAGAAAAGTGGGCATCAACTTCTAGATCGGCCATATTGGATTTGAGTGCAGTCAATTTTTGCTCCATTGGAATTGCAAGTTCAAAAACTTACTACCTAATACACGGAATATCTTACCTTTACAGATTCTTCAGTTGGGAGTTCTAAGTCGATGTTTAAGCTTTAGAACGGGATTAATAAAGTTTCCAAGTTGACTGCACTCAAATCCAATATGGCCTCTCTGGAAGTTGATGCCCACTTTTCTGAGCCCACCTACCCAGAATGCAGTGTGATCCAACCGGAAGTCCGGAACTCTTGATGCATGTATTCAGATAGAAGAGAACTTTTTTGCATGTCCTGTTACACATTGTACGTAACCGGTTATGGCGATTTGTCTTTATTATTATTGTTAATGTTAGGGTCGCGGAAAACTTAGCTAAACTTAACTGTTTAGTGTAAAAAATATTAGGTCGAGGATTGAATTGACTCGCATATGCCGGCTACAAGGACTTAAATCAACGTGGTTTTAAAATAAAGAGTATCGACGTCATAATTATATTGATTTTGTTTATGTGTATGTAAACTGAAATGCATTTAATATGTTGTTTATTGTATAAATGGTATACATAAACGCCTGATTATAGCAAGAAAGATTAACCGTTCAAAATCGATAAAATCGTAAAAAAATCGATATTATCGATTTGTCACAGCCAAAATATTTATCGAATTTCACCGATTTACGTTACAAATCGATAGAAATCACTTGATTGTTATCGATTTTTATCGATTGGTTACACCGGGATTTCGGTCAAATTGACCACATCTGAATAAATTAATGACGAGCACGAAGAACCGACATCATTTCCAATCTTGCCTTGTTGCTTTTGATCAGACAAAAAAATAAGTGTATACAAGAGAAAATAACTAGTTATCCTCTCTTGGTATATATCATTCTCGACCCCAGACCTTCTCTTATTTCTTACTGCGCATGCGCAACGAAAACGATAGGGCGCAGTAAGAAATAAATCCTATTAGTATATACCACACCAGTGAATATCACTTTTCGCGCGCTCTGATTGGCTACTCAGACAGTGAATATGATTTCATATACACCTCCGAGCGAAGCAGCGATCACCTCGCGAGAGTTTTGGTCCATTTGACAGAAATTACCATTAGTATAAACCAACTTGTGGACTATTAGAAATCCTGCATTCTGATTGGCTACCTACTATAGGTCTATTTGTGGTAGAGCAAAACCGCACGCATTTTCATGATATAATAAAAAAAAAATTACTTCAATTTGTTTCTTTCTATTATTTTCTACTGTCCGACTAGTTAGTTTATACTAAAACAATTAGACCTCTCGTCCTCATGGGCTACGAATTAAATAGGCCATTCGGCTGCGCCTCATTAACTCGTGGTGCATTCGGGCTGCGGGTCTAATTGTTAACTATTCACCTCCACTTCGGTGAATAATTGTTAAATATTCAGGCTTAAATTATTTGTAAATTTCCGACGTTTTGGCTGGGGTCAGGAAAGCTATTATTAATACACGCACTGATATATGTATATTTAACCAGGTAAGCTCATCATAAAATTACAAAATGTTAAATATAGAACTGCTAGTTACGATAGTTTAAAAATCTAAAAAACCTACTCCATTGCATTACGATAAATAATTAAATTAAAGAAAAATAGCGATGGTATTCCTTTGCTGAATAGCAGCTTCCTTGTGCTGCACCAATCAATTCAGTATTCCCTTTGCACTGATTATATCATTAAACTGTTATTATCTTCCAGGGAAAACTCTCTGCAAGATGGATGGCTCCAGAATCGTTAGAATCAATTAACTTCACCACAAAGAGTGACGTGTAAGTTGCTTCCATATAAGGTTATATGACGTAACCATGTAACTTGCTAATTGTCCGGGCAACCATTTTACTTGGGGGGATGGTAGTGGAATATGTAAGAAAAATATCCTACGAGCTGTCTTGTAGGAATTTCATAAGAAAAAAATTAGCGCTTTCGTTTCATCGAAATAAAGTTTATCGTTTATCAATTGTTTTTGTCTGTCAACAGCTGGTCTTATGGGACACTTTTATGGGAGATAGAGACTGGAGGTAACCAGGGGCCCATAACCAGGAGCGTCCATGTCTAATTTATTGATGTCACAGTGTTTTTACAAGTTGGGCTATTTTTAGATTATTTTCCCCGCCAATAGCCCACTTCCGCGATATGCTTTACTTGTCACGCACAAAGGTTTCAATACGAGGCTCCGTGCTAAATTAAATTTATTCTCTTCACAGAGAAAAGAATAAATTTAATTTAGCACGGAGCCTCGTATTGAAAACCTTTGTGCGTGACAAGTAAAGCATATCGCGGAAGTGGGCTATTGGTGGGTTGCACCGTTTGGAACAAAAGATGCCTCATTAGCTACTTTTGTTATACCAAACAACATGGCTGCTACACTTTTATGATTTTACTATTCCCTTAGGAATAATTGCTACTCAACAATAGCGAGAAACCGTTCTAAAAATGACCTAACTTGTGAAAACGCTGTGACATAGACCTAGTGTGCGGGATGGACGCTCCTAGTTATGGTCTCCTGACCAATTATACTATAGCTCTATTGTTTTTGCTCGTTCTAAAGTTAGGCCCGATTCAAACGTCGAACTTTTCATGCGCCGAACCTAATTAGATCGAAAGAAGCCGGCGCATGAAAAGTTCGAGAGTGTCTTGTATTGTTGGGTAAGCCAACCTGACTGGCTCGGTTCGAGCGATACTGTATGGCTCCAAAGTTGTGGATAAAACAGAAGCTTATTTACTGCATGAATTAACGGAAAAAGAGAGATTATTTTTTAGAACAATTGATATACTAAACCAGCATTTATTTTTTCAGGGTCCATTCCTTACTCAAATCTTACTCCGGACGAGATATTAATGAAGTTAAAATCAGGATACAGATTAAAGAAGCCCATCAAATGCTCAGACAGTGTGTATGTATTTCTGCAGTTGATTGACTACTGTCCGCGACCGCGACACAAAGCCGCGGAAATTTGTGGAACTTGCGGCACTGTTGCGGTATGGCGTGCGATGACATTGAAATGGTTTCCCATTGTCTTTTTCCGTCTGATCCAATCAGTGAGAGTTACTCTCAGTTGTGGTACAGCTACTGTCTGCCATATTTCTTTCGGATCAGCCCCGGTTTCTGGGAAACTACCCACCCACCCCTCCCTTGGACATGCATCGTTCTATTAATGATTAACCATTAAAGGTTAGGGTGAAGTGTGGGGGAGGGGTGGGGGTTTCCCAGAAACCGGGGTTGATCCTTTAATTCTTTCCCACTCACACGAAACTTGCTCTAGGCACATACGCTAAGTTTCCAAAGAATACAATTGGGTATTTTTACTTAAAAAGCTCGAATTATTCCGCCTTTCGTTCGCTTCTCAAAAATATATTAGTTACATTTTCAGCTCGTTCTCTGAATTTCTAACGAGACCTGAAACAACCATGGGGGTTGATCAAAGCCAGGTCCCTGCTAATTCACAGATCGAATTGGAATTTGGCGTGTTGGTTTTTGCGGAGGGAGGAAAACCGGAGAACACGGAGAAAAACCCTCGGAGCAAGGGCGAGATAGTTAATTATGTTAATTATGTAACACTCAGAAAGTCTGCATTAGAGCGGCTGTCGGTTGAGTTTCGAAATTAAAAATGATTGCTTTTTCTTTTTGCTTTGTTTAGCTTTTCTACTGACTGTGAAAAATGTTTAGTAATTATCAGCCAATCAAGTTCTAAACTAAAACCAAACATTGTTTTGGTTCGTTGCGCAATCAATGTTCGTTTTATCGATAGAGTTATCCACGATTGTGTTTATTTTTCCTCGTGATTGGTTAGAGCGGATTTCAATTGAGTGTCGGAAGTGTTTTGCGTTTACTAAGCTCTCCTATTGGCTGAGAAAGTAAACCAACCAATCAGAATCCAAAGTGAAACCAAACGCAAATTGGTTTTGGTTTTGCTTTGGTTTGTCATTGGCTCAGAGAGAAGCCATTTATGGGTTACTTGTGATTACTCGCTCCTATGATTGGCTGTGGGTAATTTGCGTTTGGTTTCACTACACTCAATTGAAAACCGCTCTAAAGTAAAACCAATCACAAATTACTTCAGTTCGTGATTGGCTCATTGCGTTTTTCCTTGCTCGTGATTGGCTCATTGCGTTTTTCCTTGCTCGTGATTGGCTCATTGCGTTTTTCCTTGCTCGTGATTGGCTCTGTAATTACTTTGGTTTTGGTTTTACGACACTCAATAGAAAACCACTCTATGCTGGCAGCAAAACTATCGTCATAAAGTTTCTGATTCACAGAACCGTTTTATCTTGACATTGCAGTTATGACGTCATGAGCAAGTGTTTCCATGCCAACGCGGACGACAGACCTGAATTCCAAGAGATCTGTGATTGGTTGGAAAAACTAGTTGCCAGGGAAACCGCTTGCTAATCTCATCAAATTCTCAATGACACTGGTATGTGTGCCTTGTTCTATTTATGAGCCTGAAAAAACTTACTGAAGTTGTAGACCCTTTTAATTCCGGTTTGCAATATTGAATACAACTTCAAGAATCCTTTCGAATCCTTTTCTTATTCAGATTTTTAAACTCCGAATACCAAGAACAAGACAATGCATATGGTCCAAATTAAAATAACAAAAGAATCAGAACAAAGGATTCTGGTAGTTACATTCAACTGACGTAATAGTGCAACTACCTGACGTAATAGTGCAACAATCACGTGCTGATACATCATTACAATATAACGCTTGTTATCCCATGGGAAAGGCTTTACTGGACGGAAAACAAACTTCTACACGCCATTTTAGAAAGATCGACAATCGATTGGAAGTGGAAAAAACATATACAAACGTGCTTTGTCAATAACAATATCGATTTCATAGATTGCCTTTAACTAATGAAGTCAGATTTTTTCTCGTCCAGTACAACCACGTGATTGCATTCCTGCAAAAGGCCCATTGCTGTAACAGCGTGGTTTCTATACGATTTATTATGTATAATGCACGATCAGCATATACCTTATGTAGAGGAAACAGCACGAACATGAGTGCTATACGGGATTTATAGGCAATGAGAGATATTTTGAAAATTCAAGATTTGAGAAATTTCAAAATATCACTCAGTGCCTATAAATCAAGTATAGCACGAGCAGTTCATGCGATTTTTTTTCCATAATATATTGAGCAAACATTTGCTGAGAGCATGTGACTGTTCATTCTATAACCCTTTTATGCACTCGTCATTGACCAATCAGAATCCAGATATTGTGTTGACTATGTTAAGTGTATTTATGTGTGTACTATCATGTGAAGTCTTGCATTAATGAATATTTTAAGATTTTCTTGTGCAATATTTTAATCGTAATCTTACATTTTTGTTTCAGGAAGATCTCACGTCGCTAAAGGTGTTCTAACCATGGATTGTTCGTGAAATTTTCCATAGATGTTTAATTGTCTAAGGACAGTCAAAAACGTGCATACTGTGTTGACCCTGAATCTCTAGCCTTCGTAGCGGCGCAAGGGGGAGGGAGGAGGAGAGAAGGGGAAAGGTGTCCCCTCCCCCCCCCCCCCTTCCCTCTTCCCCCTCTCCTCTTCCCCCTCTCCCCCTCCCCCTTGCGCCGTTACGCAGGCTACCGAATCTCTTAAGCAGCTTTGTGAAATGCAAGCAGATTTTCTTTATCAGCTAGTTTATCTCTGCGCCATTCTTCTGCCAAATTGCTTACGTGTTGATTGTATCAAAAGACTATTTAACAATTTAGATGTTGGAAGAACTGAGTAGGCTGGCCATGACATTCCTATACGCTCTTTCTATGTCGGAAAATACCTCTTTTCACGTCCACATTTGATCCTTACTTTATAGCTGTAAATTGAATGGCGATAAAGGTATATAACTCCTACTCTCCAATGTCTAGAGTACGTACAATACTCTTCGAATCCCCCAAAATAAATCTACTCTTTACAGTTGTGTTTGATACGTTGTTTTGTTAATATGGCACTATATATAAGCGTGAAATTCGCTACTCCAGAGTCGCGCGCATCCATGAATTGCCCTCGGCGAGATTACTGATTAATCGGTATAGATAAAGTCGGAGAGAGAAAGGACTTAAGGTAATTCCGTTAAAGCTGACATTAACGTTTTTTTAACTTCGCCCAGAAATAAAATCAGGCGCAACCGTGAGTGCTGGATGTAACGGTAATTTTTATTGGCTTATACCAATGGCCCAGTAAAACCGGTTTGTTGTGATTTCTTGATTTGAAACTTGCTGAAGGAAGTGAGATTTTCAACGGATACCACGAGAGGCTCGGTTTCATTTTCTTCTCTCTCCTCTTCTCTCTTTCGCCTTGTATTTATCCGAGCCTCTGGTACTCAGGATAATATAAACCAACATATGTCCGAAAGGTTGGCAATGATGCTTATGTCAATACCCCAAAGCTGCATGGTCTCATGGGTTTGAATCAGTGTGTCCTTTCAAACCTACACGTGTTTTAGATAGTAATGAAAATCAACAATCCTGCGCCAAATTTAAGGTTTTTGGCTTTACAGATCAGGAATACATATAACCCGAACTTCTGCATGTGTAACTCTGGAATACATCGAACCATTTACTTGCAGACTTTGAAGAACAATATAAAAAGTATGTAAAATGTTTTCAAAATGTCTTAGCCTGCGTTGCGGCTCTGGAGCAGCGAGCGGAGATTAGGGGGATTCGGGCGAAAGAAAAAAAGAGAGGGGGTGGGGAGGAGAGGAAGAGAGAGCCTGCCGGCAACCCATGGTTATTTTGATATCCACCCACTAATTAAAATGCATAGGATTAGTAAGTCATTCGACCGATTAATCCAATCATCATGCGGCGGAAGTGAAAACCATGTCTAATATCTGTCAAACTCACGCGTGGAATCTCAAGGAATCTCAACTCGAGCGTAAAATTCAAAACAAAAAATATACGAACTTGGATGTGAAGACAGGGCCGGCCTAAACCCCAACCTGTAAATGTCAACGACTTTTGCAGGATATGTAATGTATGTTTTAAGGTAGCGTTTGGGAATTCAAATATTTCCACGGCGAGAATCTGTTCAAGCCTTCAGAAAGAAAAGAGAGCCGACGCTTTAAATAATTCTAGCTGGTGCCTGCAAAAGTATTGGTCTTCATATATTCCGAAATCTGCTTCTCTATCAGAGCGAGTCTGTCGTTCCTGAGGAAGGAAGATTCGAAATGCTTTAGAGAACTACACCTTTGTTCGAGAAGGTTTGAAGGATAAAGATAACTAAGATAAAGAGAACTCGTTGCCGCTGAATATAAAGTCGCCACCAAATCAGTAAAGAACACTGCCGACCACAATAACACCGGAGCGAAGTTCTGCCAAAAGAAGCGCTAAAAACCATCCACGCAGCGTTACGAAATCATCAAAACAACTAGTATTTTCCTTTCCTCCTTTCGCCATGCATGAATAAAATTTAATGATTTCTGTCAATCACGCATTTTAGCCAATAGCAATACGCGGCCTCCTGAGGCCGAGAGTTATCAAAATAACCATGGGTTGCCGGCAGGCTATCTCTTCCTCTCCTCCCCACCCCCCTCTCTTTTTTCTCTCGCCCCAATCCCCCTAATCTCCGCTCGCTGCGCTCCGATACTCCAGAGCCGCAACGCAGGCTAAAAATGTCTGTGTATCACGGTATAAATTTAGACATTTTTTACAAACATTTTACAGAGTAGAAAATGTCTCTAAATTTACTGGCTATGTAAAATGTTTTTCTTAAACTCATTAATAATTGGTCAATCTTAAGGATTTAGATCAAGATCAAACACGGTGATCAAACACTTGCATTTTAATGAGCATGCATTTTAATAAGCGTTACATCACAGGAATGGCGAGAAGTAAAGGAAAAGAAGGAAATAAAAATCCACGTCTGCATGGAGTGTGACTCGAACCTCCCTTGCAACCGGCTGCTAATACTAACGAAATACCGGCGTTACAACGTATAGCTGGTATTTATATTCTGTGCGTTGCATACCGTAGCAAGTGCCGCGGTAAGCGCGTTAATTGGGTTGTGAGTTCATTAGTAATGCTTTGTAGTTAGGGTATTTAAGGGTACACGTTGTTAGCGTGTTTCTCTTCAGCCGCGTACAACCTAGCAGGCAGACTTCTTTGAGTTTCGACTAACATGCAAATGACCCGCAAGAGTTCATCTTCTTCGACTATAAGACCTGACCTTCGACAGTTTATCACGCAGATTATCTTTCTACGACCTACTAATTTCTCCTCGGTTATCGATACGGGGTTTTATTTATTGAAGTCTCACGAATATTCTTCTAGCTACATCGAAAAGAGCAATTTAGTCCAAGAGGGAGCCATATAAGAAGCCTCCGATTTCGACGACGAAAGGTTCTACGCAACCAAGTTTGCAGTAATCCCACTTCTGCCTGGCCCGTGGTCAGATTGGTTCTTGCTTTAAGATAAGTTGTTCATGTAGTTGCAATTATATTTTGTACTACTAGTAGCCGTTGTTCTTTTTGTTTTTATTCACGGCTCCCACTTGCTGATTCTAAACTAACTTTGTTTTACTCTTCAGCCCGATGTTATGACTGTAGGTTACCGGGCTGTATCCAGTATTCACCGTATATCTTTGTCTTATTGTTATTATTCCTGTTACTGCGTCTGTGCTTAGCACAGAATAACGAAATACCGGCGTTACAACGTATAGCTGGTATTTATATTCTGTGCGTTGCATACCGTAGCAAGTGCCGCGGTAAGCGCGTTAATTGGGTTGTGAGTTCATTAGTAATGCTTTGTAGTTAGGGTATTTAAGGGTACACGTTGTTAGCGTGTTTCTCTTCAGCCGCGTACAACCTAGCAGGCAGACTTTTGAGTTTTTTCAGATTTTTTATTTCTGGTTCGGTTATCATGTTCTGTCAGGAGAACTTGTAAATTCCATTTCGTTATGTAGTTCCCTTGGAACTTGTAAATTATTTCCCAGCGTATTGCTATGTATGACCGCTTTCACGGTCTTGGTGCAGTTTTTTGTATGTTGTTCTGTCAGCAGAACTTGTAATTCCATTTCGTTCCCTTGGAACTTGTATATTATAGCACATATTGCTATGTATGACCGCTTTCACGGTCTTGGTGCAGTTTTTTGTATGTTGTTCTGTACGTCAGCAGAACTTGTAATTCCATTTCGTTATGTAGTTCCCTTAGCTTGGAACTTGTAAATTATAGCACCAGTGTATTTTTCAGTGTATTTCCCAGCGTATTGCTATGTATGACCGCTTTCACGGTCTTGGTGCAGTTTTTTGTATGTTGTTCTGTACGTCAGCAGAACTTGTAAATTCCATTTCGTTATGTAGTTCCCTTGGAACTTGTAAATTAAAGCACAAGTGTGTTTTTCAGTGTATTTTCCAGCGTATTGCTATGTATGACCGCTTTCACGGTCTTGGTGCAGTTTTTTGTATGTTGTTCGGTACTTCAGCAGAACTTGTAAATTCCATTTCGTTATGTAGTTCCCTTGGAACTTGTAAATTATTTCCCAGCGTATTGCTATGTATGACCGCTTTCACGGTCTTGGTGCAGTTTTTTGTATGTTGTTCTGTCAGCAGAACTTGTAATTCCATTTCGTTCCCTTGGAACTTGTATATTATAGCACATATTGCTATGTATGACCGCTTTCACGGTCTTGGTGCAGTTTTTTGTATGTTGTTCTGTACGTCAGCAGAACTTGTAATTCCATTTCGTTATGTAGTTCCCTTAGCTTGGAACTTGTAAATTATAGCACCAGTGTATTTTTCAGTGTATTTCCCAGCGTATTGCTATGTATGACCGCTTTCACGGTCTTGGTGCAGTTTTTTGTATGTTGTTCGGTACTTCAGCAGAACTTGTAAATTCCATTTCGTTATGTAGTTCCCTTGGAACTTGTAAATTATAGCACAAGTGTGTTCAGTGTATTTTCCAGCGTATTGCTATGTATGACCGCTTTCACGGTCTTGGTGCAGTTTTTTGTATGTTGTTCTGTCAGCAGAACTTGTAATTCCATTTCGTTCCCTTGGAACTTGTATATTATAGCACATATTGCTATGTATGACCGCTTTCACGGTCTTGGTGCAGTTTTTTTTATGTTGTTCTGTACGTCAGCAGAACTTGTAAATTCCATTTCGTTATGTAGTTCCCTTGGAACTTGTAAATTATAGCACCAGTGTATTTTTCAGTGTTATTTCCCAGCGTATTGCTATGTATGACCGCTTTCACGGTCTTGGTGCAGTTTTTTGTATGTTGTTCTGTACGTCAGCAGAACTTGTAAATTCAATTTCGTTATGTAGTTCCCTTGGAACTTGTAAATTATTTCCCAGCGTATTGCTATGTATGACCGCTTTCACGGTCTTGGTGCAGTTTTTTGTATGTTATTCTGTCAACAGAACTTGTAAATTCCATTTCGTTATGTAGTTCCCTTGGAACTTGTAAATTATAGCACAAGTGTGTTCAGTGTATTTTCCAGCGTATTGCTTTGTTGACCGCTTTCACGGTCTTGGTGCAGTTTTTTGTATGTTCTCTCAGCACAAGTATGTTTTTCAGTGTATTTTCCAGCGTATTGCTATGTATGACCGCTTTCACGGTCTTGGTGCAGTTTTTTGTATGTAGTTCTGATCAGCAGAACTTGTAAATACCATTTCGTCGTACTTGCACCAGTGTGTTTCAGTGCATTTTCCAGCGGTATTGCTCAGTCTGGCGGTGTGACGGCTGTAACAGTATATTGTTGCACATTTTGTATGTAGTTCTGATCAGCAGAACTTGTAATTCCAATTCGTCGCGCTTGTAAATTATATATCACCAGTGTGTTTCAGTGTATTTTCCAGGGTAAGGCTATACATGACCGCTTGACCGATGCAGTCGTTGTATGTAGTTCTCGCTCAGATCAGCAGAACTTGTAATTCCATTTTTGTTGTTGTTGTAGTTCATTCTAACTTATAGTTATTACGCTACCTCATTTCATTGCAATTTTAGTAGTATTGTCTTTGTTGTTAGGTAACTTTGTTATATTGCACGGATGTGCAGAATTTATTTATACTGATCATGTTTCATTTGTACTTTATTATGATATATATGGAGCCTCGGACCAGCAGGCGGTATCCAGTTTATGGGAGTCAATACGTTATCACTCGTCATTATTTACATCGTATGTTCATCAATCTGTGTTTTTTTTTTTTTTATTGATTTCTTTCAGATGGTAACTTTTGTTTTGTTCTTTGAGATAGGACATTATTCAACAGTGATTTGAGAGGACTTCTACCAACTACAAAAGTACAGCTTTCGCTCTCAGATTCCCCCATGCATCATAGACCACTAACAAGTACGGCTGGAAGCACTGCAGATAGTATATACATGGCTTGTGTTCAAGGTGCTGGGGTCACCGAGTCGGCTGTTTATGGCATCCGTAGCGTCATCGCTTTGCTTTCACCTGCAGACCCGGAGGAGTCGCGCAGATAAAGCTCTAAAGACAAGTTTGCCCTACAGAACGTTTATCTTGGCAAATTCATAACTCACTGAACATTGTAATATTAATGAATATGCATCGTTTACCTCTAGTCGTTTTCTATTTATGGTACTCTTGTTTGGTATCCAGGTCTTTTTCGTAGAGATTCTTCGTTAAAGATATTTCGGCGGTGTTGAAGACCGCATGTTTATCTTTATACCGTAAGAATGATCCGTATAGGAAGATCATACATCTTATATCGTGAGGTCATAAGGTTGCTTGTTCAGTTTAATCAGCAGCGTGTTCTAATTTCACTATACTTCCTTGTGATTTGAGAATCGTATACTATAGTCAGAAGAATTGTTAAGTCTAGCAAGAGATTTCATAGCTATGTATTTGCATTAGACATTTCAGTTGTATCAAATACTTGTAGTTCTGCCACACATAGCGTTATAGAGCGCACGGCGCTGCTATCAATTCTGGTTTATATCCCTAGATTAAGACCTCATGGTCACACATGTAGTCTTCCGACTATCACATCTGTAGTTATCGATGTATGCGCCTGTAAATTCCTACTTAATTTCCTTGTCCTGTGGAGGGACTGAATGACGTCTGGCTCCACCCAGATTTCCTAACCTTTTTTCCCTAACAAGGGTTTTTGGTAGGTAGGTTTTTTCTGGCCACACTGATGTCTTTCACTTTTTGTATACATTATTTGTAATACATGATATGTAACGGTTATTCCCTGGTAATACGTATTAAACGGTACTGTGCCTGTAGGTTACCGGGCTGTATCCAGTATTCACCGTATATCTTTGTCTTATTGTTATTATTCCTGTTACTGCGTCTGTGCTTAGCACAGAATCTGTCTTATCCACTACACTATCAGTCCGTTTGTTAAAACGATCACTGATCAGTCCGTCTGTTGACAACAATCACAACCCGGCTTCTAGTCTATAATTGCATGCAATAAAATTCCAGGCAAACAATACATTCTAATGATTTAATTTATGAATGCAGGTATTGTTTTCGCTTGAGAAGTCATATCAAAAACTCGAGATTCGTGTTTCACCAGGGGATCCAAACACCTCGAAACAATAAAAAGCACTCGGCCGAAGCGGCCTCGTGCTTTCATAGTTCTTGGTGTTTCGATCCCCTGGTAAAACACTGGCTCTCTTTTTTTTAAATATAAGTAAACGTAAAAATGACTGTAGATTTGTACATTCACAGCTGACATTTTGGAAACATTTTAAAGACAGCAAAATGTCTGTATGCTCACAGTCTGTCAGTAATGGTTCGATTTTTTTGTGTGTTTAAGATTCAATATGACTTTGTTTATTCTGTTTTCCACGGTTGCTTTGCATGAGTGCAGCCATGCTTTCCGGTTCTCGCACAGATAAAAAGAGGACAAATTTGTATGGGTAAGTTTTTCTTTTTGTATCAGTTGCAACACCAGCTAGAGAGAGAAGACAGAAGCTATTTCATACGCGCTAAAATATAATAATTAAGTTGATTTGAATTATGTTTGACTGGAATTCTATTATGAAAGAATCAGGGCTATCTAATCCAGTTTCATGCTGGTTTTCGTATCCGTTATAGTGTGAACAGGCACGGAGCAAGTCGGCACTAAAACCTATCCGATACAAAGTATATGATCCCACTTACAAGATTGGAGCAGCGAAACATAGCTAACCTGCGAAAAGCATCTCCTTCTTGAAGGGAGACCAGCGATTTTATCGTTTCCGTTTCTCCCGGTCTCCCATCAAGAAGGGAATGTTTGCACGTTCGCAGGCTATGCAACATCGCTCCGGTACAAAATTCGCGTCAAGTGTGAACGGGAGGCCCATCCGCAGTGTAGCCGTTATGGTTTTCGTGCCGGCTTGATTTAATCATACAGTTCATTATGTTTCTCTACAGCCTGTTTTACGGTATCTACGACAACTTTATTACAACGGCGTTTTGGATTAAGAAACCAGTCAGTTGCATTTCCTCTGTCGGAATCTTTCTTGAAACCAAGTTCGTTTTTGACGGTTTTCTGGGCTTCTCTTTTCGCCCCAATTACCTCTTTCGCTTTTATTTTACATAAAGGTTTGATATCTGCATCGCCTCTTTGAATATCCCCGTAACTCCTATCTGGGTCCATCGAAAAACTAATCTTGAACATTTTCTTCTTGGCATCCTTCGTAATATACACGACACCCAAGTTATTATGCTCCGTTCACAGCTTCTTGAACCGTATTAATGACAACTTCATTAGTTATGCGTCTTGGATTGAGAAACCAGTCAGTTGCACTCCCTCTGTTGGGATCTTTAATAAAACCAAGATATTTTGTCACGGCTTTCTGGGCTGCTGTTTCGGCTCCATGCATCTCCTCCGCTTCTACACACCTCAACGGCTCAAGACCTGGATATCCACTACGTCGAATCTCCTCGAAGCGCCTCGCTGGCTCTTCGGAACAACCGATCTTGTACTTTTGATCATTGTTATCCTTCATGACATACACGTATCCTATCTGCTCACATTCCATACTGATTGGCTTCATCAGTGTGATCCAAAGTTATTGATGGGAATAACTCTAAGAATGTTTCTTTGAATGCATGACCCGTTCTACTTCCGCGAAATTTACACGCGGATCTGACCGAGAAGACCCTGGGGACGAGGTTGGTTGAACTAAACATTAAAAAATACATTGAGCCAGCCAGAATATATATAAAATAGGTTGCGAAAGTATGTTCGACCGGAATTCTATTAACACAAAATGACAATTAAAATAAAACCTTGTTTCTAAACTACGTTTTTAACACGTTATCGGCCTAGGATTCCCTAATCGTTCAGTCCATTTATACGTTTCTCTACAGCTTCCTCACAGCGTTTGTAACTGTATTAATGACCGACTTCATGAGTTGTACGTCTTTAATTGAGAAACCAGTCAGTGGCCCATACAGCTAGAGACTGAACTAAAGACAAAATTTATTTCATACATTAAAAAATACATTGAGCTGAGACTTATTTGAAAGGCAGAAGTATATATAAAACAGGTTGCGAAAGTATGTTCGACCGGAATTCTATTAAGAAAATGACTTCAGTTTCATGAAAATTAAAATTATACCTTGTTTCTTTACTTAAACTAAGTTTTTAACACGTTATCTTAGGGTTTTCTAACTGTTCAGTCCATTTATATGTTTCTCTACAGCATCCTCACAGCGTTTGTAACTGTATTAATGACAACTTTATGAGTTTTACGTCTTGGATTGAGAAACCAGTCAGTTGCATGTCCTCTTGTTCGGTCTTTAATAAAACCAAGATGATCTCGTACGGCTCTCTGGGCTGCTGTTTCGGCCCCATTCATCTCGTTCACTCTAATTTTTTGCAAGAGCTTAAGCTTTGGGTGACCTTCTCTTTTAATATCATTTAAACGCCTCTTCAAGTCCCGCGAACAACCAATCTTGAACTTTTTATTGCCCGTGTCCTTCATGATATACACGAATCCCTCACCTCTCCACCTCCCTGCGGCACCTCCCACCTGTACATTTGTCATATCAGGTCAGTCTTGATCTCCTTTAGTTTGATCTTAAGTTATTGATGGCGATAACAACAACTTGCAAAACGTCAACCTCGTCCCCAGGGTCTTCTCGGTCAGATCCAAGATGGTGGCAGACGTGATCTATGCATCCTCGACCAATCATAAGCGCTGTACCTCCCCTCCAATAGAATTGCGTTGTGAGTGTGTCCTGGACAATCTTATTCCCGTGGAGTGGTAGGAGAGAGCTCTGATCCTTGCCTCACCACTTCGTGATCGGTTATTCATAAACTGTGCTCATGCAGTGTAAAACTCGAGCTGGCTCACTAAAACTGTAAAAGTAAAAGACTAAATGCCTCGAAAAGGTATTCGAAGCCGTAATTCGAAGCTTGCCAAAGACTGATTTCAGTCAACCAAGTATGGTTGCCGGATTGTTGCAATATTCAGTAAACCTATTTTACATTCAGTAAACCCGATTTTATATTCAACAAACAGGTTTTATATTCAGTAAACGATTTTATATTCAGTAAAACCGATTATATATTCAATAAACAGGTTTTATATTCAGTAAACCGATTTTATATTCAATAAACCCGATTTTATATTCAATAAACAAGTTTTATATTCAGTAAACTGGATTTATATTCAATAGAAACGATTTACGTTCAACGCTTTAGTTCAATAAATTATTGCTTAATAAGTTCAATCCTCAATCCATTATTTATTCAGTAAACGCCATTTATATTCAATCCCTATTATTTTATTCAGTAAATTTCATTTATATTCAATAATTTCTGCAGTCCAATATGGTCAGCGGAAGACGAAATTCGCGCGCCATTTGTATCACGTGACTTGCTTATTGAGAACAAGATGGGGAGGGGGTGGAAGGATAAGGAGAGGAGTAGCTGCTATCAGAAGTGTTCCCACTAATGGTCTAACTCAGGATTCCTCGAGAAGCTTATCTTCAGGTACTGATGATGGTTCACTTAAGCTTACAAATATATATGATATAGACCGATTTCGCTATCACTGCACTATCCCTTCATCAAGAAACATAGCTGGAATGGTAGGTAGCCATGGCCGGGAACGCAGTGTCTGGTTCGTTGTCGCAGGGTCCAAAGCGTCATGACAATAGTATCACTGTTCCGGAAAACAAGATGTCATTTTCCCCAAAAGGATAATCTTGAATTACCCGAGAGCTTTATTTATTTATTTATTTCAAGATTCGCCAAAAAGGGCAGGTGGGAAAACACTAGGACACGAAGTCCCCTACAAGGCTTTCACACCCAAGGGATTTCACATCCAAGGGCTGTTCCTATCATAGTCAGCAAATTCTGATGGATCCACCTAGTCGGCACAGGCTACTTCAAGTGTCTTTTTCTCAGTTCAGGATGTTTCACCTTTGATTTGTACGCAGTGTACGTATTGGTGACCAAGTCTTCGACGCTTTGGACCCTGCGACAACAAACCAGACACAGCGTTCCGGCCATGTCTACCACATGTGCACGGAGCAGATCACGGGAACGACCTACCATTCCAGCTATGTTTCTTGAAAAAGGGACATGGACTGCCAAACCTACAGAAGATAGTGTCGATAGCCAAGTCGGTCTATATCATAAATAGAAGTGAACCATCATAGTACCTGAAACTAAGCTTCTCGAGGAATCCTGAGTTAGATCATTAGTAGAAACACTTCTGACTGCAGCTACTCCTCTACTAACCCCTCTCTTCGCCACTCAGTCTTCGATCTCGTGCAAGCTTGGGTGATCACCCGCCATCTTGTTCCGAAAAGTGACCCACGAATTCCTAGGTACTTCCAGGTACTTCGTGTAACGTACACAAAGAGTATTGAACCCGTAGTTGACGGTTAGGTTTTTTTAAAATGTAGGGGTAGGGTTTGCATTAGTCTAAAGGAGCATTAAAGAAGCATTATATTTATTATAGTTATATATTTATATATTTGTTGTTTAGTGACCTCCCACAATACTCTTTGTGTACGTTACACGAAGTAGCTACGCACGAATTTCGTCTTCCGCTGACCATGTTGGACTGCAGAAATTATTGAATATAAATGGTGCTTACTGAATAAAATAATAGGTATTGAATATAAATGGCGTTTACTGAATAAATAATGGCTTGAGGATTGAACATATTAAGCAATAATTTATTGAACTAAAACGTTGAACGTAAATCGTTTCTATTGAATATAAATCCGGTTTACTGAATATAAAACTTTTTTATTGAATATAAAATCGGGTTTATTGAATATAAAATCGGTTTACTGAATATAAAACCTGTTTATTGAATATAAAATCGGTTTTACTGAATATAAAATGGTTTACTGAATATAAAACTTGTTTATTGAATATAAAATCGGGTTTATTGAATATAAAATCGGTTTACTGAATATAAAACCTGTTTATTGAATATAAAATCGGTTTTACTGAATGTAAAATAGGTTTACTGAATATTGCAACAATCCGGCAACCATAACCAAGTCCTCGAAAGAAGCTGGCACATCGGATGCGTTCGTCGACGACGACGGTCGAGTATTAAATGGCGGGAGCTCGACTGGCCGTTCTTCTCTTTCCCAGATAGCTGAGACGCTGGTATGCATTTTTGCATGTATTCGTGTAGTACAAGGAACGATTGCAGAATACCCCACCACTTGGTTCATTAATAATGCATTTTCTCAAATTTTCATACAAACCTTCTAAAAACCTAACCAAATCTTACCCATTTTCAACCCCAAATCATTCATAGAACGAGTCTAAATACACCTTACCCTGGTTCCAGAGGTTCTAGGTTTGGTAGGTTCTAGGTTAGGTTTAGGTTAGGTAGGTTCTAGGTTAATTTGTAAGGGCTTTTCAAGTGATCTTCGAAGTGGTGTGGTATTCTGCAATCTAGCCCGCTCATAATTAAACTTACAGGACTAAATATGTTTTTGAGTATAAATTTATAATTGCATGAAAGGCCATGAAAAAAAGTTAAGGTGTCTGACAGAGCAGCTGGCAGCTGTTTAGGATGATCAGTTAGTAGTTTCAACCATGCAAATACAGATCTTGACCGGCGACTGACCGGCTGTTATTTTTAGCCCTCGGGTACTAGATCATGGCTAATTCGAACAATAGTTTAAAGTTTTCAGCCAATTGCAATCAGTTTAAAAAAAGGTACATACATGTATTTTATGCAGGTTAACCTAGAGGAAGGGAGTGAAAAAGCACTACTTCCATCCATGGGTTCCTTTCAATCCCTCATTCTCCACCCCAGACCCTTCTCTTATTTCTTACTGCGCATGCTCGATGAAATCGTGATGTGTTGTACCTGTGGATAGCAATGCCACAAACTTTGTTGTGTCCAAAGCAGTTTTTGGTACAACTTTTAGAATACCCGGCCACTAAAACGTGGGAGTTGTAGCTACTGGCTACATACATTAACCTGCAATTGTATGGTGTATAGAGGTGGCTACATGGCTTGTAAAACACAAGCATGCCAGGTATGTGTTCCTTGCTCAATCCAAGTGTGAGTATGGCCAAATTACACAATGTCAATGGTCTAGGTAGTACACAAGCAAAGAGACAAGCTGAAAGTATGTTGTAATGGTTTAGATTATTATTCAAGAATCCGGCAGTTTTACAGCAAGGTTCCGCCATGTGAGTCTTTATCATCTGTGCAGTGCTTTTAAAAATGTCATCCTCAAAACTTCAAAGGCTTGGAAGCCAACATGAGAGTACATGGATGGAGTTGGATCAAAGACTCATTTCCATGCCTTTCGATATTCAGAGTTATTTTGTCCTGCTCTTAGGGAATTCGTCAAGAACATGGTGCATCAACAAGTTCCAAAGGCTACATCAGTCATCACAGCATTTGTGGTTGGAAACTGACAGGTACATTGTATTTGAAAATCAGAATTTATTCAATATTTAGAATTATTGCAAGATCAACCATGATGTGTGATGTATTGATCATTTACAAAATGAAACTTCTTCATGGTACAATTATAGAATACCCGCATGTCAAAAGATCACATACATTTGTATAAAAACTGTTCCAAAACTGTGCCAAATTCTCAATTATAGTGCAGGTGTATGTAGTGTCGTTCTATGAATGATTTTTGGTTGAAAATGGTTAGTTTATTTTTATTTTAGGGTTAGGTTTTAGAAGGTTTCTATGAAAATTTGAGAAAATGAGTTATTAATGATCTAAGTTGCAGGGTATTCTATAATTATTCTGCCACATAGCCAAGTACTCAGCCACGTAGTCATGTACATGTAGCCATCTGAGGCGACTATACAATTGTATGTAGCCAGTAGCTATGACTCCCAAGTTTTAGTGGCCGGGTATTCTAAAGTTGTTCCCAATTTAAGTTTACTGTACATGCATATACACAGTAATTCTATTTAGCCATGAATATGTGGTATGTTATGTTATACCATGGTTGCCTAGGATTCTTTTGTTCTCTGAGACACATTTAAAGCACTAATGGCAGGGAAATTTAGTCGGGCCATTAATTGTTTTCGAAATTTCCCTCATTATGCATGTAGGGACATTTAGAAATAATATGCATTGTCTTGAGAGAATGCATATATTTCTAAATTGCCCTGCATGCGTAATGAGGGACATTTTGAAGAGAATGCAGGCTGGACATGAGAGGGTCAAAAGCATCAACTCCTGCTCCCCTCCGGCACAAGTAGCCCTGCGCTTCTAGGTGAGAAAGTCGTATCCAAACTGACCTGTCTTCATCATAACCTTCAATGTAATCCATGTGGGATGACCTATTTCAATCTGCACATTCTTCTCTTCATTTCTGAAACCCACTTCTTCCATGTGGGATACTTAAAACCATAAACGTGATGTAATTAAAATCCTTGCATGTTCTTTGAATATTTAGTCAACTGCATAATTAGATTGTATTGTAATGTTATTCTTCTCAAAAATTATTCACATAGAAACAGTCTATGTTTGCTTGACAACGATGCTTTCATCTCCCCATGGGACTCTAAAATTGTGCATATCTAGTACTGGTTCGTATTTGGTTAAGCAGTTACACTGTTATTCTCCTGTTTATCGGGATTTTCACTTTCTCTTGATCGAAGACTTAACCCGATCTTTAAATGCATCTGTGCTGTAGAGTTTAGTTTATGGCTGGACTTTGTCACTTTGAAGTTAAGGCAGACATGCCAGACATGTAACCTGGAGGTCGTTGGGTTCGAGTCCCACTTGGGTCAGAGATTTTTTCTCTTTCCCTCGTAGGGCGTGCACACTTAGCACTACAGCTTACCACTTTATATATTACATTCTTTACACTTACTAGTGCTACGCGGCAAACATGATTCATTATCATAACTACATATATGTGATAGACTGAGGTTGTCTTCCAGGGTGTCACTCAGATAAGCTCTATAGACCACTCACTCAAAGGCTCTTGCAATCACCGAGGTTACATTTATCCCTCTATAATCAGAGTTTACAAGAGGTATGTCAATCTTAGGTACAGGGTTTATATTTGCTTCCTTCCAGAAAATAGGCCAGGTTTGTGTGTGCAGGGACATGTTCCAGACCTTTGTGGTCCTTCCAAACCCAATAGGGGATGAGATCAGGGCCAGTTGCACTTTTCTTTAATTTACTCAAAATGTCCAACGTCTGGAGTTCAGTAATCTCAGGGATATGGTTCTCATTGTCAGTACTAACAAGCTCAGGTTCAATATAGTTATTGTCGTTGCACAATCTGCCAAAGTATTGGTTAAGCTCATTCAATGCATCTTTATCAAATGACAGTACTTTATTAGCCTTCCTATTTGGCATTGAGTCTACCCTTTTCCACCAGGTCCGAGTGCCTAAATTACCAGGAGTTCCAAGGTTCCTATGATTGTCAGAGATAATTTCGGAAATTCTCTTATTAATAGTTTTTAGATGCTCAGTGTTCGAGATTGATAGCTTGGACCTGTCTCTAAGCAGGGATTTAACAAGTGGAGTGATCCACACAGGGTCTCGAGTAGGCATGGAAACAGTTCTACGTGGCATGCATGCATCGATCCAGGTGTCCAAGTATATTTTGGATTCAAGTTTTGAAACAGCATCATCAACATTACTGGCTGACAATACCTCATTCCAGTTTTCATTCTTGATATTAATCTGGAAAGCAGTTTTACGATGTTCTCTACAGTCTCTTAGTTGATATTTAATCTGTATGGGTTTGAGCTTAGTTCCAGCTGGTACCACAACTCCTTTGTGATCTGTGCGCATCGTCGCTTGTATAGTATAACATTTGCGGAAAAGATCAGGTCTATTCGTAAGACAATTATCCAGGATTGCCTCACCTCTAGTGGGGAAGTCAACAAGAGCAGTTAGTTCTGTAAGTGATTGTAAACGATCCAGATTAAGACGATTTAGATCTCCACCAAATATTACAACACTATCAGGATTATCATCTAAGTAGTGGTCAATAGTATCTATCAAATGGTCTATAAAGTTCTGCTCAGGATATTTGGCCGCTGGGGGGTGATAGGCTCCACACACAAGCATTCGATGGCCAGATGGGAGTAGGACTGTAAGGGTAATAAGTTTGTATAGCTTGGATCTGCAGACTTCGATAACTTTAATGTTATTCCTCACATAAACAGCAACACCTGTATAAGCTTTCGAGCTAATACCACTGCCACATGAAAAGTTGAAAAGATAAATGATATACATCGTACATACATGTATACGACTGTATCCTTAGTAGCTCTGACACCATATAATCATGCATAGAGGCCTGACTAATACATTTTTCCCAAATTCATATTAATTAACCTATATATATATTAAAAAAAGATGAAAGTCATGCCTATATCTGTATGAGACATACATGTATATGTTAACAAGAAATGGGTCTTCCTTCCTAAAACCCAAAAAGTTTATAATGTGTCTCAAATTGGGTAAACCTAAACTTCAAAGTGATAGCATTTCTCAAGGTTTTAATGGGTTTCAATGTGCTACACGGCGAAACAATGTACTCTCTCCTCCAGCCTAAGCTAGATTAAGTTTTGCATTGCAATGAACTACATTAAATTGTGTACTTATTTTGATCAGAAATACTAGAAAATACCTTTCCTAATCTTAAGATCAACACACAAGCACATAAATGTGGTGGTTCTAATCAGCTAGCCCCATACACGGACAGCCTACTTTATTTACTTTACATCCAGCTATCCTAATGCACCTATCAATGTTAAGCCTGAGGGGGTGCAAGGGGTGGGGATTTGACAGGCAGGGCTACGCTGATGGTAGGGATTTTGACATATGCTGCTTGCCCAGGGTATTTATATTTATAGGAAACAAGGAAGACAGGGCAGATATTTCATATTTTTGACCAAACATGTTGTCCCAAGGGTGAGAAATTTGATTTTTTTTTAGGAAAAAATGTCAAATACCCACCCCTTACCTGCCCCCCCTCCCTCCCTTAACATTGATAGGTGCATAAAATTAGACTATTTGAGTGAGATTTGCAGAACCACATTTATAACTGAATAATCCCAACACTTTCCCTTATAAAAATACTACATATTCAATATATTCAGTATAAATATTACATATTCAACTAATCTAGCAAGATCTGTTTCACTTAATGAACAGCAAAAACAATATACAGTGTTTCCTATCGATTAGGAACTAATTTGTCTTTTCAGACTCGGACAGAGAAATTATGGGATACAAAGGCCAGAAACGTCAGATACTGTCATTTTCTCTTTAAATGAAAAACAGGAAAGTGTGTTATACATGTATCTCTTAAAGTGAAAAATTAAGTACTCAATTATTTGCAAGTTAATTGAGGCATATATATATAATTATATGTTAACACAAAAGGAGCCTTTGTTGCCAAACAAAGCCCTTTTCGTGTTAACGTGCTTCATATAGACCCATGGCATCCAATTTAAAAAGCTATTGCCCTGGTAACGTGAAAATGTCAGGCTTAGTCAGTCAACACAAAAGCTTTTGAATGTGTAAGCAAGGCTAGTCAGTCCTAAACAATAGTTAAATTGGATGCCATTTTTCGAATGGGTCTATAGATCTAGTATGAATTATGTGTGCATGCATGTAAGTACTTTACCCTTAATTTGAGATTTTGTTTCCTTTTAAGGATTCAAAGTTGTTTGTGTACATCAAGAGGCGTTGCCATTTTGGAAGTGCAGGTATTGTTTCATGGCTGTTCCTGTGACAAGAATATTTTAAGGCCAAACTAGTTGACACGTTTGGAAAAACAATGGATATATCATTAGAAGGTATATTAATGGATATCTTCTAATATCTCAAATAATGTAAGTTGCTACAAGCTACAGTACATGTATCTGCTCTTAAATTATAACCGTATTATGTACATTATTTTTTCTGCTATTGATTCATACAAAGTTTCATGCCTGAATATTTAATTAAGATCATATATAATTATCTCATATTCCACGAAATTTTAAAATACATGTAAGACAACTGTGGCTAGCTTCCTCCACAGGCATCTATTTATATGACAGAGGGGTCATTTCCTATCTGCTCTCATTATACCACAGGATGCCCGGTTTTCTTAAGCCTCTTAAAAAGCTTCATCTAGAGATGCCTGCAGAGGAGGCTAAACTGTGGCAGCTATAAGGCAAGATGAAATGGACAAGGGAGCTGGAATTTCTTTTTTATAGGGGGGTCTTAAACGGTCCCTGGAATTACGATATATGTTGATTAAACCATGCCAATTGATGTCTTCTTGTATTTTTGTACATGTACATATAATAATATGTGTATGTAAATTCTAACTTCTGTTGTCAGTATTTTGTTACTATACTAGGGTTCTGCAATAGTGAAATATCTGAACAGATCGAGCAACTCCCGTTTAAAGCGAATCAAGGCCCACCTTAGTTACATGAACACAGACCACTTTATGTTGCATACTAAACTGTTTATATGGTTTCATAACCGAAACAAAAGGTCCAAACAGGATTGAATGCGTCATATCCTTTTATTGTTGCGTTACTACGATCTCATACTTGGTACATCTGATCTCAATCGTGTCTGCTTCAATTCATCGAGTTCATCTCAACACAGCCCGCCACACCGCACCATCCCAATGGTATGCCTTCCATAAGGTAGTTGGTTCGAATCCAACAGGGACATGTGGTACGCGACTGTTAGCACATCTTTCATACATTTCAGTGCCATGGCCCGGTTACATAAAACCTCCTCTTAAGTGTTCACTTTAAGAGGGACACTTAAGAATCCGTTACGAGTACACTTAAACAGGTGTTGCATGAAACATACAATGTACTTCGTGTTCTCGTACTGTTCGAGCTGCGTGTTGATTTACAGGTTCATTAAGGCCACACGTAGAGTGAATGGTTCTTATAAACAAATACAGTTAAGATATGCATAAAGAATTTAGTACACCTTTGAGTTTGTGTCATATTAAATATAATAGAGGTTCGGTGGGTTATGTGAAAAATATAAATATTGGAATACTAACAGTAATTAAATTTTATTTCCAGAAAACAGCATTGAAGAAATGATGAATTTTAAAGTATTTAGTTTACATGAATCAAGCTTAGTTATCGCGTGTAAAGTTTCTCTTTATACAGCCTAATCTTTAGGTCAAGTAACTGTACCTTCTTTGTAAGAATTCTCGTTAATTTCGTGTTCTTCAGGGCCCGGTTCCTGAAAGCCAGATTAGCGCTAATCCAGAGTTAATTACCATGACAACTAATGTGTTTTGTTGAGAGTTAATCCAGGATTAGCGCTAATCGGGCTTTCAGGAACCGGGCCCAGATGCTTTTCGTACGAGGTAAATTAAATCATGTTTATGTCTTAAACCTATAACGTTTTTGTAGATTATAAATACTAGTCGATAATAAACTAGAATCTATTACGGTTGGCGACAAATATCAGCGTTTTATACTAAAGACGCATAATGCGTGTAGACGTATTTGGGCAAAGAAAACTTTGTTCGACCAGTCACATAATGCGTCTTGTGCCCATTTTTGTGTCTACTGCTTCTTTGAAGCCAGTAGACACTACTTTGAAGCCAGTAGGCACTATGCTGTCGTGTTATGCCAGTTAAAACTTCCCATCGTGCTTTGCGACAAGTTCGAATGACCTCGTTTCCAGGACTGGCAAACGCGAAGAAGTTTGATTCTTACGATTTACAAATACAGCTTTCAAAATGTGTGTCAAACCGCTGGAATGAAAGATGCTTTCGGTCGATATTCTCAACAGAAGGGCCGATCACGGGTTCGAATTTCAATTGCTCAATCTTCTGGCCCTGCATGATCGTTCTTAAAGATACCATGACCTTGCACAACATTTATTTCTGGACTTATCCAAAATCTTAAAACAAAATCGTTTTACTCATGATTAGTACCAATAATTAAGCTTACATACTTGTTTTAACTCGTGTCCTTGAAAGCCATTTTAAGTTTTTCTTATAATTTTAATATGCTTTAAAAATTATAATAGACCCATTCAGCTTGACTTTTCCCTTGACTAAAATATTTTTGTTGTTTTATGTATACCAAAACGAAATTTATTGAAAAAAGTACAATTCTCTAGAGAACTGTCACGTGGTCTGAAATGGGCATCAAACAGGCAAGCTGAAATATGATTCTGCCGCTGAAATAATATTCTATACCGTTCTTAGACTTAGGCTGCAAGCTCTGTCAACTGAGAAGTAGTGGATAACAGTGTACATACTGAGGCAAAAACATCCATGTTCTAAGGGTTAGGCTGTTTATTTATTTTGTCAAAACAGTGTGCTCAATATGTTTTGGAAGAATTTGCGTAATCCCAGTCAACAAAGGTCCAACCTTGATGCATAACAATTTTTGTACATGTAAATAAATTTTGCATTATTTCATCTATCTTCTCACTCTCAGCATCTCATTCCTAATAATAGCATGCAGTAAACACATGCAGCCATTGGGTGCCTATTTTTATACTAGACGAACTAAGAATATGCAATAAGTTTTCTTTTCGATCCCAAATACGTCTAGACACATTTAATATTACTGAAAGAACTACCCTTTTCCACCAGGTCCGAGTGCCTAAATTACCAGGAGTTCCAAGGTTCCTATGATTGTCAGAGATAATTTCGGAAATTCTCTTATTAATAGTTTTTAGATGCTCAGTGTTCGAGATTGATAGCTTGGACCTGTCTCTAAGCAGGGATTTAACAAGTGGAGTGATCCACACAGGGTCTCGAGTAGGCATGGAAACAGTTCTACGTGGCATGCATGCATCGATCCAGGTGTCCAAGTATATTTTGGATTCAAGTTTTGAAACAGCATCATCAACATTACTGGCTGACAATACCTCATTCCAGTTTTCATTCTTGATATTAATCTGGAAAGCAGTTTTACGATGTTCTCTACAGTCTCTTAGTTGATATTTAATCTGTATGGGTTTGAGCTTAGTTCCAGCTGGTACCACAACTCCTTTGTGATCTGTGCGCATCGTCGCTTGTATAGTATAACATTTGCGGAAAAGATCAGGTCTATTCGTAAGACAATTATCCAGGATTGCCTCACCTCTAGTGGGGAAGTCAACAAGAGCAGTTAGTTCTGTAAGTGATTGTAAACGATCCAGATTAAGACGATTTAGATCTCCACCAAATATTACAACACTATCAGGATTATCATCTAAGTAGTGGTCAATAGTATCTATCAAATGGTCTATAAAGTTCTGCTCAGGATATTTGGCCGCTGGGGGGTGATAGGCTCCACACACAAGCATTCGATGGCCAGATGGGAGTAGGACTGTAAGGGTAATAAGTTTGTATAGCTTGGATCTGCAGACTTCGATAACTTTAATGTTATTCCTCACATAAACAGCAACACCTGTATAAGCTTTCGAGCTAATACCACTGCCACATGAAAAGTTGAAAAGATAAATGATATACATCGTACATACATGTATACGACTGTATCCTTAGTAGCTCTGACACCATATAATCATGCATAGAGGCCTGACTAATACATTTTTCCCAAATTCATATTAATTAACCTATATATATATTAAAAAAAGATGAAAGTCATGCCTATATCTGTATGAGACATACATGTATATGTTAACAAGAAATGGGTCTTCCTTCCTAAAACCCAAAAAGTTTATAATGTGTCTCAAATTGGGTAAACCTAAACTTCAAAGTGATAGCATTTCTCAAGGTTTTAATGGGTTTCAATGTGCTACACGGCGAAACAATGTACTCTCTCCTCCAGCCTAAGCTAGATTAAGTTTTGCATTGCAATGAACTACATTAAATTGTGTACTTATTTTGATCAGAAATACTAGAAAATACCTTTCCTAATCTTAAGATCAACACACAAGCACATAAATGTGGTGGTTCTAATCAGCTAGCCCCATACACGGACAGCCTACTTTATTTACTTTACATCCAGCTATCCTAATGCACCTATCAATGTTAAGCCTGAGGGGGTGCAAGGGGTGGGGATTTGACAGGCAGGGCTACGCTGATGGTAGGGATTTTGACATATGCTGCTTGCCCAGGGTATTTATATTTATAGGAAACAAGGAAGACAGGGCAGATATTTCATATTTTTGACCAAACATGTTGTCCCAAGGGTGAGAAATCTGAAAGAACTTCAAATATTAGGATACGACCAGTGAAGTCCAACTGAATATTTTATTAAAGACTATCACGTTATGTCAAAAATCGTAATTATTCCAACCATATAATTACCCGAATATGTATTTATAGGTTAGTGTAATTTAATTATCCTTAAATGGAAAACAAATTATTATAAGAACGAGTTTAGAAACACTTCAGAAGCAAGTCACAATACGAATTTGTATCATATAAAACAGAAAGCAAACAAAATGAATGTTTTATATGACACCCCTAAATACACGGGACATCCAGAGGTCCCGTAAATTTACGTGCGATTTTCCACTTACGTTCAGGCCTTAAAAGTTTTATGCAACACGCGTAAATTCTGTTCCATAAACGACACTTACACCTACGCAAATCTTAAGAATGGCTAAACACGGTTCCAGATGGCTACACATGGTACACGTAGTTGGCTGGGTCTGTAAGTAAGGACTCCCGACTCTTTTTTAACTTTTGTACCGACCGTGTGGGCTTTGCTAAGCCCCTATATTTTCCCACATGGCGCACGTTTTTTTCGGCAAAGTCCCCAGTACTAGTGAGGCAATAGGAGTTTTAAAACCCATGCAACGAATGTGTTAAACTGACTACAAAAGAAGTTATAATAAAAAAATCATCGCGAGGATAATTAACATTCAAAGTTTGAAAAGTGTACGATTCAAATGGAAAGATGAAATCACCGGACTCCCATCAAGAAGAGCTCTTCGCAGCCTATACTCAGCGTACAAATGGAGTTAAAACACCATATATGTCTTGCTTTCCAATAAACTTTGGTGGAGATCTTGACATAGCACGGAGCTACAACATACCAAATGATCACGTGACTAAAGTGCGCTGTTGCTTAGCAACCATTAGTCAACTTTAAACAGCATTTTATCACTGTTCACCATAATTCTTAGTGGATATTCAATATTCGTTGAATGCACTGCCATGGTAGCGTTTGTTACTGCAAACAAAATTGAAATTGATTGAATATTAATTGAGATACACAAATTTGAAATGAACCTGGAAGCTATAATTGCACGAAAACCAGTAAATTAATGTTAAGTAGCTAGCAACCCCAACCACCAGAGTTAACCCCAACCCGTACTAAAACACCATATATGTCTTGCTTGCCGATAAACTTTGGTGGCGATCTTGACATAGGACGGAGCTACAACATACAAAATGATCACGTGACTAAAGTGCGCTGTTGCTTAGCAACCATTAGTCAACTTTAAACAGCATTTTATCACTGTTCAGCTTAATTCGTAGTAGATATTCAATGTTTGTTTGAATGCACTGCCATCGTAGCGTTTGTTACTGCAAACAGAATTGGAATTGATTGAACCGTAATTGAGATACATAAATTTGAATTGAACCCGGAAGCTATAGTACGTTGCATGAAAACCAGTAAATTAATGTTAAGTAGCAACCCCAACCACCAGAGTTAACCCCAATTACCAGAGTTAACCCCAACCCCTACTAAAACACTATGTATTTCTTGCTTTCCAATGAACTTTAGTTGAGATCTTGACATAGCATGGAGCTACAACATACCATATGATCACGTACCTAAAGTGCGCTGTTGCTTAGCAACCATTGGTCAACTTTAAACAGCATTTTATCACTGTTCACCACAATTCTTAGTGGATATTCAATATTCGTTGAATGCACTGCCATGGTAGTGTTTGTTAGTGCTAACAAAATTGAAATCGATTGAATATTAATTGAGATACACAAATTTGAAATGAATCAGCTGGAAGCTATAATTGCAAGAAAACCAGTAAATTAATGTTAAGTAGCTAGCAACCCCAACCACCAGAGTTAACCCCAACCCGTACTAAAACACCATATATGTCTTGCTTGCCAATAAACTTTGGTGGCGATCTTGACATAGGACGGAGCTACCACATACAAAATGATCACGTGACTAAAGTGCGCTGTTGCTCTGCAACCATTGGTTAACTTTAAACAACATTTTATCCCTGTTTAGCTTAATTCTTAGTGGATATTCAATATTCGTTGAATGCACTGCCATGGTAGCGTTTGTTACTGCAAACAAAATTGAAATCGATTGAATATTAATTGAGATACACAAATTTGAAATGAACCTGGAAGCTATAATTGCACGAAAGCCAGTAAATTAATGTTAAGTAGCCACCCCAACCACCAGAGTTAACCCCAACTCCTACTAAAACACCATATATGTCTTGCTTTCCAATAACCTTCGGTGGAGATCTTGACATAGCACGGAGCTACAACATACCAAATGATCACGTGACTAAAGTGCGCTGTTGCTTAGCAACCATTAGTCAACTTTAAACAGCATTTTATCACTGTTCAGCTTAATTCGTAGTAGATATTCAATGTTTGTTTGAATGCACTGCCATCGTAGCGTTTGTTACTGCAAACAGAATTGGAATTGATTGAACGGTAATTGAGATACATAAATTTGAATTGAACCCGGAAGCTATAGTACGTTGCATGAAAACCAGTAAATTAATGTTAAGGTTACCGGATACCTTCAAAACGAAAAAGATGGAAAAAAAATGTTTTCACACAGAAATGTAGTTTTAGTAGTAGTGTCTCATATACCAAAAACTCCGTTCAAAAAAAATTAATATTGACGTAGAAATACCAAAAGGAAGTTTTTAACCGGAAGTGAAAGGTTCTTTTTGATTGACAGCAGATCAATAAACACATGACAAGTGCTCACTCGCCCGTAACGACGGTGTGGGAAATCGGCACATATTAAATTCATTTCATCTGACCAATGTTTACGTTTAGTGAGAAAAGTTTTTCCACACACGATTCCACAATTCCATCGGATGTTGGCCTTATATCTTACAAAAAGCAAGCAGGATGCCCTAACCCTTAGCTTGAAAAACAAAGAAAAAATAAAAGCAAAACTAGGCCAAACAATGCATACGACTACATTGGAGTCCTCGCAAAACCCGACAAGCGTTCGTATTTTCACTTTCAGACAGAGTGCCGAGTGGTCCACATCTGAACATAAAGTAGAATTGATAAGAGCCAGCCGAGAGAATATTTGTTTCCAAGAAAGCTTAGATGGAAACGTAGTCTGACGGTGATCCTGAATCGGTTGAACCACGATCTCGCTATTGCCGTGCTGTTTCAGACGCCTACAAATCGCTGTCTCCTCTACTAACTATGCTGGCATTCAAGGCGTCTCTATAGTTGTTCACCTTGGCTTTGCCCCTCGAGGTCTTTTTGTCTTTCCCATTTTTCTAGCCTGGGAAATCAGCCGACTCTTGCCGCTATCAGTTTTTAAGTCGCACAAAAAAGAACAAACACTTTCTCGATGCGGCGCGTAGCTTTGATCGGAAATCAACATTGGCGGGAAATCTTGACAGATAGTTGAACTGTGATGAGAAATGATTGGCCAAGAGCTCGCTAATTGTTGTAGAGGCGGGGCTTCAGATTCACGCACGACAGACGGGTATATTTTTTGAAGTGCTATTTTCTCGCTTTCGATTTTCAATCAAAATAGAGTTTTTAAAAAGCTCCCACTCAAGAGAAATTTATTCGATTTGTGCGAAATTTTCACAAAATGTCAATTGATATCTCAGCTGCAAAACCGTGTCGGGGAATTGGGAATTTCTAAAAAGAGAGCTCTTGACGACGTTTCCCGCATATCTACTCTGATTATTTTTCGCCTTTTCACGCAAAGCATGACAACTTTTGAACTAAATCGAATTTTGAAATTCCCCGACACGGTTTTGTAATACGATTGCTCTAAAATACAACAAAGCAAACAGATGTTTAAACTTTAAAATATTTTCGGAGTCGGAACTTCTGAAAGCCATCTCACTAGATCGGTGAAACGGGATGGCGGAAAATTCGAGATTTTCAAAGAACTCAAAACGTTTTATGTCTTCTTGTAGCCAATTTTATAAGCTTTAAAATGATACATGAATGATTTATCTACGATGTTTCTTCGAGGCGCTACATAATTTAGACTGGAAACGCACCCTGAAGGTATCCGGTAACCTTAAGTAGCAACCCCAACCACCAGAGTTAACCCCAACCCCTACTAAAACACCATATATGTCTTGCTTTCCAATAAACTTTGGTAGAGATCTTGACATAGCACGGAGCTACAACATACCAAATGATCACGTGACTAAAGTGCGCTGTTGCTTAGCAACCATTAGTCAACTTTAAACAGCATTTTATCACTGTTCACCATAATTCTTAGTGGATATTCAATATTCGTTGAATGCACTGCCATGGTAGCGTTTGTTACTGCAAACAAAATTGAAATCGATTGAATATTAATTGAGATACACAAATTTGAAATGAACCTGGAAGCTATAGTTGCATGAAAACCAGTAAATTAATGCCAACCACCAGAGTTAACCCCAATTACCAGAGTTAACCCCAACCCCTACTAAAACACTATGTATTTCTTGCTTTCCAATGAACTTTAGTTGAGATCTTGACATAGCACGGAGCTACAACATACCAAATGATCACGTGACTAAAGTGCGCTGTTGCTTAGCAACCATTAGTCAACTTTAAACAGCATTTTATCACTGTTCAGCTTAATTCGTAGCAGATATTCAATGTTTGTTTGAATGCACTGCCATCGTAGCGTTTGTTACTGCAAACAGAATTGGAATTGATTGAACGGTAATTGAGATACACAAATTTGAATTGAACCCGGAAGCTATAATTGCATGAAAACCAGTAAATTAATGTTAAATAACCCCAACCCCTACTAAAACACTATGTATTTCTTGCTTTCCAATGAACTTTGGTGGCGATCTTGACATAGGACGGAGCTACCACATACCAAGTTATCACGTGACTATAGTGCGCTGTTGCATAGCAACCATTGGTTAACTTTAAACAATGAATGAGGTATAATTATATTGGTTCACATGGTACTTTGCAAATAGAAACAACATTGCCTCATTAACAACCAATTTTCTACGCCGAAAGAAATAATCTGTGGAGTCCCACAATGGTCGATTCTTTGCCCTCTTCTCTTTTAATTATATATAAACGACTTGACAAATTGCCTTCGATCTACAACTCCATGTCTTTATGCGGATTACACAATTTTTTGACCCTGACGAACTTGCTAATTGATCAAAACCTTACCTGGGGAAACCATATATATAGTTGAAAACATATGTAAAAAGCTAGTGCTGGCATTGGTGCCATTCGCCGTTTGAAGCCATTTGTCCCCACGTACTAACTCTCTTGAAACTATATACAAGGCGTTGGTACAGCCCTATTTCGATTATTGCTCTCCCTTATGGGATACCTGTGACAAGGCCGCGAATAAGGATAAATTACAAAAACTTCAATCACATGCCCCTCGGGTTATAACAGGAGCCAAATATGAAATACGCTCGGTAGACAGCCTTGACAAATTACAATGGCCAACTCTCCAGTCACGGCGATTACTATCAAAATCGATGTTTATGTACAAAATCTTAAAAAAATCAATGTGCGCCTTACCTGGGAAATCGTTTTTTTTAAGCTCAATGACTGCCAAATGAAATATAATCTCAGGAATATAGATACAGATCTACGAATTTCCTCAAATGTAGTTTTGGGTATAGCGGTGCTATGCTTTGGAACAGTCTTAAAAATGAGGCTAACCTTGCTAAATCTCTTACTCGATTTCGAAAAGAGAGGAGGAGGTCAGGTGTTTGGTGAGGTAACCAGACTTCGGGGTCGGAGCGTTGCGTGACATACAGTATGCGAATGTTGGCAAAACGACATATATACGTTGTTCGATCAGCTTTTCTGTAGTCCTTGGACTTGTTTACTTATAAATTTAATCTTTTTTTTCTGATTACCCACGGACATCGTATAGAACAAAACTGATAGCAGATTCTTATATAGCAAGTCAAGCCCTATCAGCATGCCAAGTTTCGTTAAATTAGAAACTTGAACTCCTGGGTAATTTTGGAGTTAAATCCGGGAAGGTCCTCAGTGACTGCTTATATGATTCATAGTACTGAGAATTTTGTCAAATGTTGAATACTTTCAGGGTATTATCGCTTGGGTAAGGAAAACATTTCAGGACAATATTCGTTCCCATAGCTGCGCATGCGCAAAATATGGGTTCATATCCTAATGGGACATTGTCAACATTGTTTCAAAAGTAAATTCCGTGCTGAAGCGGCATCAAAACAAACTGCTGAGAACTGATATTGGTATTTGAGTTAAACTCTAAAAGATAGTGTTTGAATTGCTTTCACTATCCGTTATTTAGTTTGAGAGATACAAAGGTCTCTTTATAACCTACGTTGACAATGTACCACCAAACCTGAAGTCAGACACTTTATACTTTGTCTCTTCGTATCCGCTGACGGAGAACTCAAGTACGTTATAAGGCCTGGGATTATGGGCTTATACGCGGGACAGGCATTTTATTTTCAAACGTGCCTTAATTCGTGTTAATAAGCTCCGAACCTCCCCATTTTTAATCACAAGATAAGAGTTGATGACCTCAATCAGATCGTGTTCTTATATTGTTAGTGATGACGTCACATGACTAGTCACGTGACAAAACAGTAAATTGCTTTTCCAGTGGTATAGAAAACAGCTCAGGATATTATTTCAACGAATTTCGACTGGTCTCTGCCATACAAATACAGCCACGATTTAGCACCTGAAATATCATTAACCGTTAAGAAGATAAATATTGCATATTTTCCCTCAGTTAAAGCAATCAAGTTTTCCAACCAGCCAAATCGTGATTGTGAAGAACTCCGCTGGAGAACTAGAACAGCACATCAAAGATTCTGGTAGCTGCTTTATTCACCACCGGATTTTTTTTTTAATTCTGAGGTCCTAAACGATCACGTGATCAGCATTTCTGGACTCTGAACACTCTAAAATATCTGCCTCGATGATAAATAGTTGTCAGGGAAGTCCCGCCGATTTTCGAAGAAAAACCGATACACAGGGACATATTTGGAATTTTAGTCTCGTTTCCACGTTGTCACAAGCCTTATTAACATACTTGAGAAGAGCGAAGGCTCTGGGAGGAGATTGACTTTGTCAGTGTGCCATATGATGGTTTATGTGGTCACTCCTGAATTCTGAATTCATGGAAGGAATTGTGTTGGATTTTGAGCTGCTCTGTTAGTTAGCCGGTTTCCATGGCAACAATCTATCAAATAACATCATGCCTGGCGAGTGTTGGTTGGCTTATAATGTGCAATACCAAGAGGCCACCAGGAGTAGTGGACATGGGGTCAGGTGTAGTGGTCAGGTAGACAGGAGTAGCGCAGAGGGGGTCAGGTGTAGTGGTCAGGTAGGCAGGAGTAGTGGAGAGGGGGTCAGGTGTAGTGGTCAGGTAGGCAGGAGTAGTGGAGAGGGGGTCAGGTGTAGTAGATGTAACTGCTGGGAATTTAGAGGTTGCTGCTTACTCAAATCTCAACAATTACAGGGGTAGCTTGGTACAAATGAATTCGAACTCCACAGATTGATTACAACAACTGTACTTCAATCAACAATAGTTCACTGTTCTCAATTCGACAAGGTTCTGGTAGCACTAGGTTTGTAGAATATGTAGAATTGTGGGAGTTGTAGCTTTCGTAGCAAATGTAGTATAGAAGTTGTAGGGATGTAGGTTCGAACTGAAATACGATAATTAAAATAGACTCTAACTTATCCAAGCATAAAATACACGAGTTCTAACATGATAGTTCTAACAATCTAACAACATTATAGCGTGTAACATATGACAATCGATACTTATATAACTAATTGTTTAAGATAGTACGTATAATCATAGCATAAATAACATGATCAAACTGAGAACATAACAGTGTCGCGTGGAATTGAATAGCACTGACATAACTAAATGACAATTTCGATAAATCGTATAAATCGTCTGGCTAAGAGATGAACAGCATAACAAATCATAAACGTCCTGTAATTGACTCGAGCATAATTAATTTTACTCTAGCAAGCGTTTGATTTGCAACGATCAAGGCTATAACTTATATCAACTAGACAGTATAAAGAAAATATAAAGACTTACTTAATTTGGTTTACGCTTGTACCAAAGGTAGCAGATCGTAGATAAAGTTGTATATCCTATATGATCGTAGCGTGGTAGCGGAGTAACTAACTAACTGAATTTGCTTGATAGAACAGTCTACTCAGAAAACGTGCCTAAGGTAGTATGAGTCATGTAGTGTAGTGTAGTAGTAGTGTAGGTGTAGTGGTCAGGTAGGCAGGAGTAGTAGAGAGGTAGGCAGGTGTAGTGGAGTGGGTCAGGTGTAGTGGAGAGGTAGGCAAGTGTAGTGGAGGGGGTCAGGTGTAGTGGAGGGGGTCAGGTGTAGTGGAGAGGTAGGAAGGTGTAGTGGAGGGGGTCAGGTGTAATGGTAAGGTAGCCAGGTCTAGTAGATAAGATCCACTTTATTTATACACGCTATAAACCTAATTCAACAAAACTGATTTCCAATTGGGGCGTGTTTTACCAATACAATAATATAATATAACTATAATATAACTCATTTTAAAAACAACTAGAACTAATACAAGAAATTAAAATAATAATTAATATAGCTACTATTAACTACTACTAGGAATGAAAATGCTAATCAATAATCTACTTGTATGGCCCAAGGGATGGAATTAAACTGTTAAAAGAAGCCAGAGAATCACAATTGCGAACTTCAATGGGCAAATTGTCCATAATTTAGCACATCTCCGATAACAACGTTAGGTTGTGCGGAGAGATTAGTCAATCTCTGTTTCGACCCAATTATAACAATATTTAAACTTCATTTGTTTGATGCAAGCCAGTTTCTAATATTGATTAAGTCCTTGTTTACCCCCATTTCCGTTTTTTCTATTGTTTTCCCTGAAGCCGTCAAGCTTGTGTCGTCAGTAGTGGATGGGGTCAGGTGTAGTGGTGAGGTAGGCAGGTGTAGTGAAGGGGGTTAGGTGTAGTGGTGAGGTAACCAGGTGCAGTGGAGGAGGTTAGGTGTAGTGATGAGGTAACCAGGTATAGTGGAGAGGGTTAGGTGTAGTGGTGAGGTAACAGGTGCAGTGGAGGAGGTTAGGTGTAGTGATGAGGTAACGAGGTATAGTGGAGGGGGGTGAGGTGTAGTGGTGAGGTAACAAGGTGTAGCAGAGGGGGTTAGGTGTAGTGGCGAGGTAACCAAGTGCAGTAGAGAGATACGCATATGTAGTGGAGAGTGGGTTAGGTGTAGTGGTGAGGTAGGCATGTGTAGTGGTCAGGTAACCAAGTGTAGTGAAGAGGGGTTCAGGTGTAGTGGAGAGGTATCTTACAGTATCTTACATAGACGAGAGCAATGACATAATCTTTCACATTTGTTATTTTTGTGTTTACTGTAGGTTTAGATATATATGTATAATCTCATCAAAAGTTTACATTATAAATATGTAGTTTTCCAGCATTCCCCTAACGAAAATCAACAACATCAACAAAAAACGCATGGATATGCACAGGAAAGTGTGACTAGTTGCAAACTATGGAATACGCGAAAGTTTTCTTACAAGCAAAGTTCTATTTGAAATGTAGTATTCAACTATAATTTTACATAATTTAGCATAACCAACTTATCGAGAGAACGGGAATTGGAAACCCAAGAAACCGGGTTCAACTCCCTACTGATATAGATCAGAATGTGTAGTGGTGCAATTGTATGGGTAGCGATACAGACTTTGCTATCCGGAATCGAACCGGAAACTCAGACCTCAAGTGCTTGTGACACTCAATGTCCTCGTTCTGCCATAATAGCAATTTTGTGTCTGTAAAGGTGCTGGCCCATATACGTGAAGGCCTTCCTCAGTAAATCTTTTGCTACTGGGTACTATTTTCATAAAAAAAAAAAAATACCACAATTTTTGGTTGCTTTACTCCTGTTTACTTTGTATAAGCCAATGAAATAAAGAACAAGAGAAAATTAACACATTCTGCATCCACTGCATGGAAATGACATTGTATCCACCCATAACTATACAAAACCAGAAGCTTGGTAAAGGAAGATAGTAAAAGCCTGTGTCTATAAATTGGTTTGCTACATGCATATAGTCCAAGGAAATGAGGATGAGGCAGCCAGTGTACTCTTTATCCACTCAAATATTGTTACAAATATTATTTCCCCCTATATCTATCAAAGAATGAATGCACTATCGAACTAAACTCAACTTCCAGATAAAAAGTTGGTGATTCTGTTCTGTCAAACATCATATTGATCGCAAATAAATAATAAACAAACAAATAAATGAATGAATAAATAAAACCTAATGGAAAGGACGTCCATATTTGCTCTTATTTGCAATAAAATAACTGCTAACCAACACCGTTACATTGGTGGGTTGTTTATTTATTACATTGAGGCGGACTGATTGATGGGACAGAAGCGCTGACTTCTCACCTGGAACTTTGACCAGTTTTGAGAAGTTGATCACTAGATCTAAATTGTTGATACACATTTGGGACAAATTTCATATCAATGACATTCAATATGGCAAATAACTTGTGATTTTGCTCTGTGTTCTCATTGAACATCAAGATCCATGTAGAGAGAACAATAGGTTTGCATCGGGCATCAACCTTGATGCATGTGACCAAATATGTGCCCTCCATTGGATGACATTATGCTCATGCATAATGGATGATCTGAGAAGTTCAAGTGCACAAATGGCCCAAAGCCTTAAATATTTCACAATATGATTCAAGTTGTTTCATTACTCCTTTATTACTATTCCTAGCATTTGCCGTTTTCTTCTAACTACTTCTAGCAGAAGGTTGCATTTGTAGTTATAAAGCTACTACTGAATTACAACATCAAATTGCAGCACAACAGGTGCAAAGTTGAAAATCCCTGGCGGGATGACCACTGGAAAAATTACCGGTACCTAAAAAATACCTTGGGCAGAAAAAGTTATACCCCCCAAAAATGACAAATTCTTTAAAAGTTTCAGCCATATACAGTTTTCTCACTTGTACTTTATGTCCATAGCTCAGATTTGCCCCTAAAAAATTCCAGATGCAATGAAAATGTGGCTTTTGCTCAAACAACCCCTAAAATATACCAGATTGTCAATTTCAAACCCTAAAAAATATGACGGTGACCATCCCTACCAGCCGAATATAGGAAGAACCCCCCCTCTGGGTTGTAAATAGTTTTCCTATAAAGTCCAGTCATTTGACTCATCATGAGAGATGTTTGGTCAGTCATATTAATTAATGTTTGTTTTTTACTCTAAACAATTGGTGGAATGACCACCAACAAAAAAGTTCAATAAACCTAAAAGTAAGCCTATATAATTAAGGACTGGCTTGTTAACTTTAAACAGTACAGTCGCTAAATAGGGCAGTCTCCAAGATTAGGAGATTTATAACAAATGTCTGAGTCAGAATGCACAGTACACGTAGCCAGGATTTCTAGGCTTGCAGGTAGATGGAACGTTATACCCTAGTAGATTGACTTAACCCCTGTAACCCAACTTATATTGTAAGTCAAGCCCAGGGTGTTTATTAAGAATATCAGTGGGCTGATATGAACAGACTGGGATAATATACAGTGTAGTGTTTGTCCTGATACCAGATTGTGAATTTCAAACCCTAAAAAATATGATGGTGACCATCCCTACCAGCCGAATATAGGAAGAACTCCCCCTCTGGGTTGTAAATAGTTTTCCTCTAAAGTCCAGTCATTTGACTGACTATTTATTGAAATGTATGGGAAAAATTTTAAGAAACGAGTCTGGCTCTATTTGACACTGTAACTTAATTTGTACTTGGAATCATTATAAGCTTCAATGCCTCCCTGCTTCAATCCACTATGCAGTGTGACAAGAATTCAAGAATTTTGTGTAGTTCACCAAATCTTGATCCACAGTGTTTGAAACAAAACACAGCTGAGTGAAACCAATAGTGTTTTTAATAGTGGTTTGAAGATTACACTTGTTTATAGTGGACAAACACAAAACACAGCTGAGTGAAACCAATAGTAAAATGATCAGGCCTGTAGCCAGGAATTTTGACTGGGAGGTGCATTGGAATGTCAAATTTGTGATCTCATCAGGCGCAAGTTTGTAGGGGTCTGGAAGAGTCCTACATTGTACATGTAACTCAGGAAACATTAAAAACATTAGGTTGTCTGAGACTGCATTTCATGTGTTTTGAAGGCAGTTTGATTTAAACACTTCACTTTCTTTCTTTCTCTCTTTTGAGCCATCGGTCCAAAAAAGCAGACCTCCAAGCCTGCAGGGGGTGCAAGCACACCCATAGCACCCCCTCCCTATGGGCCTGATGATTGTCTGAGCTGAGCTGTGGCCTCTTGTACTAGAATCCCCACCCTGGGGCAAGTCCTAGCTTGAGTCCTGGCATTTAGGAATCCTTATTTGTTGGTATATAATATAAGCCCCTGGCTTCGGCTTTCCTTGATTCATTTACAAATACAATAAATTATTATTATTATTATACAAACATTTTAAAAACCTAACGTGAAATTTAAGAAAACCCTTACCATTTTCGACTCCAAATCATAAATTTCATAGAACGACCTTGCACTACAATGGATAATTTAGCACAGTTTTCAAGTGATCTTTTGAACTCAGGGTTTTCAATAGAAGCCGGCAGCCGGCGAATCTCGCCGGGTATTTTACATGAAATCGCCGCCTACTTTGATTGAAAAATTCCCCCAAAATTAGATATTTGCGCCAATGGCAATGGCGCTCGATGCTCGCCGTCTACTCTTCAAGTTTTGCCACTTATTTCAAATGTTATTGAAAACCCTGGAACTGGCCGGGTATTCTATAGTTTAGCCGTAAGCTTACCTTTCGTCTCTACAATGTTGAATATAATTCTGAAAGCACAAAGAACCAACTCGTCCCTTCCAGTTGGCTCGAGTCCTCGCTTGAATCCTGGCTCGAAAAATTGCCAACTCTTGAGAAAGGCTCTGTTCGCCTCCTTGTCGATTATTAAACCTTAAAATGTCTGCATAGCCCTACACGAGTCACGAGACAACAATAACAGAGATAAGTTAAGTCGCGCTGGAAGCGTAAACCGGGAGAACTACGAAGGCTAGCTGTGAGTGTGAAGGACATTCTTTATCAGTAATGGCGGTCATATACGCTTTCTCTCTCTCCCCTACAAAATAATCTTTGTCGCAAGTCACTTTTCGTTCCCAATCTATTGACCGGGAGACGCATTTCTAATGAGCAATATGATTGGACCATCCATGTGCATTACGTCAGAGATCATGATTACCACCGAGGTCAGAACTGCCACGGTACAGGAGAGAAGGCAACCTCGTTCCCAGGGGTCTTTACGCGCCTAATCAAAGATGGCGTCGAAAGTACCCCTGGTACATGCTGGTTGGATTCGGCCACTGATTGGCTAGACGTTTCGCGCGCGCTGATTGGAGAATTTCAAATAGCGCGTGCATTTTTGATTTGAAAAATAAACTGGTGATGTCGTCTTTCGCATTGCGCGTTCAAAATTCGTTGAAAACAACTACAAATTCATCAGAACTTAGTGAACAAGTCCAAGGACTACAGAAAAGCTGATCAAACAACGTATATATTGATAATCTAACAATATTTCGGCTGGCCAAACCAGCCTTCTTCAGGTCACTAGATCTTACAAGTGAATAATATTTCACAATGGTAAGTAAAAATATAAAAAAGTTATTACACAACATATGAGAGGGAAAAGGAAATGACGTAAATAGAATAACCCTCGAAAAAAAAAATATAGATATTAAGTTTCATCACGCTTGTTCATTCCGAGTGGTTCAAGAGTTTTAGCTAAGTCGATAAGGAATGACTCTCTGGCTTTACGAATAGAGTCTCGTGGAGAGTAAATTATTTCTAAGGGAATAAGTTGCATGTCAGTGTTAGAATGGTTAGAGCAGGAAAGGAAATGTTCAGAGACTGTGGTGGGTGTAGATTTAATATTAGGTTTGTCAACTGCTCGTCTGTGTTCATTAAATCGGTCTTTAAGTCGTCGTTTAGTTTCTCCGATGTATTGTAAGTGACAGCGATTGCATTGTACCATGTAAATGACGTTTCTGGTGTTACAAGTAATGTGTGACTTAATGAAACGGGTTTCCCCGGTGGAGGAAAATGTGTATCGTGTAAGGCCATGGTGAATGTAAGGACAAGTGACACAGTTTTTACCACAACGAAAAGAGCCAGATGGAAGAGCAGGTTTGTTAGATATATTACGTAGTTTCGATTTCACAAGTGTGTCACGAAGGTTAGGACAACGGCGGTGAGCAACGAGAGGTAGGTTTCTAAAAACATCTTTACAGCGATTAGAAGAAAATAGTATAGAAGAATGTTTACGAATCAATGATGAAATGTTTGGCAGTGCTGGATTATATGTGATGACGAAAGGAACACGTTTAGAATCTTGTGCAACTTTAGTCTGTAAAGCATCGTTACGAGGAATATTAGCAGCACGTTGTATTTGTAAATCGAGGAAAGGAAGCTTATAACCTCGTTTTAAGAGGTAAGATTTTAATTCCTGATTAGTTCGAAACTTGAATGTTTCGTCAGTGGAACAAATGCGACGAATGCGGAGTGCTAAGCTAAAAGGGATAGCCTTTTTAGTATGTAAGGGATGGCAAGACGAGTAGAGTAGGTGTTGGTGTTTATCAGTAGGTTTGGTGTAGAGATCTGTTTCGATGCTACCGTCTTTGAGGATGACTGTAACGTCGAGAAATGAAATGTCTGTGAAACTATAGGAAGAAGTGAATTTAATGGTTGGATGAAAAGCATTGAGATAATCGATGAATATTTTTAAACGATCTTGGCCCTCCGTCCATATCATAAAAATATCGTCGATATATCTCAACCAAGTGTGTGGTTGGTAAGGGGCTTTAGAAAGAGCTTTAGTTTCAAAATTACCAAGGAATAAATTAGCAAAAGAGGGAGCCATACGGGTTCCCATAGCTGTGCCGTGGATCTGGAGATAGTGTTTATTATTAAATGAAAAGTTATTCATAGTAAGGATCATGCGTATTAAATCACAAAGCGTTTCAGTGGGAATGTGTTTGTTGTTACGAGTTTGAAGAAAATGACGACATGCATTAATACCGTCATTGTGAGGTATGTTAGTATATAATGAAGAAACGTCAAGAGTGACAAGCATAGCGTTAGCTGGAGGTTTAGCGAGTTTGCGTAGTTTGTTAAGGAAATCGTTAGTGTCTTTAACATAAGAAGAAAGAGAAGATACTAAAGGTTTAAGCTGATGATCAACAAATTCAGAGATGCGTTCTGTGGGATGGCTATTAGATGAAACTATGGGACGACCAGGATTGCCAGGTTTGTGTATTTTGGGCAGTATGTAAAATCGTCCAGGTTTCACGTCAGTGTGTATAAGGTACTGTTTGGTTTTGTCATCGATAATTTTGTCGTTAAGCATACGTTGAACATAAAATGTGATACGTGTTTGTATGTTATTAGTAATGTCAGTGTCAAGTTGTTTGTAAAATTTACAGTTATCAAGTTGTCGATTACATTCGTCTATGTACCACGTCCTGTCCATTACTACCGTACCAGACCCCTTGTCTGCGGGTTTGATGACGATGTCTTGTCGTTGTTTAAGTCGCTGAATGCTTTTGCGTTCACTATTAGATAAATTATCAGAGATGCGATTAGGCTTATTAGTGGTAATGTCAGTTTTAATAGCATCTAAAAAAGCATTTAAAGCAGTGTCTCTGTCGGCAGGAGGCGTCCAAGTGCTCTTAAGGTGAAATGGATTAAGGTGGTGGTTGGAATTAGAATCGTGAAAATATTCTGTTAAACGCATACGTCGAGAAAAATCATATATGTCAGCTGTTACTTCCGGCCAATTAATGTGTCGCGGTGTGGGGCAGAAGGTTAAACCACGAGCGAGTATGAAAGTTTCGTCCTGAGAAAGTGGTGTCTGAGTTAAATTAATAACTGCAGTGGTGTCGAGTTTATTATAAATATTCTTATGAGCAGAAAGGTTGGGTGTTTTATTTTTACGTCGATTACGTTTCTTATTAGGGTTAGGAGTCGGAGGTACACGTAGAGCAAAATTGTTAGCGTGACTGTTGTTATTAGAGGTATTAATTGCGAAATTACGCCGATTAGTTCTGTTCGTTAAAAGGATTTTACCTTTTTTGCGTCTTCTAAAGGAAAGTATGGACTCAAGAGATAAAGCCATAGAGTCAATCTTACCTATAAAATAAGTAAAATGTTCAGGAGTACAAGTTCTACGTAATTGTTCCTTGTGGTCAAAAAGGTCCTGTTTCAGTGACTTGATTTTTTTACCGCATTCTGAGATGAGTAGTTTCAAGTGTCGCCGGGCTGTATAATGTTGAATGTTTTTCCATTGTTTATAGAACCAGAAGTTGTTGGGCGTAAAGGCTGGTGTACATTTAGGCATAAGTCCATTAGGTATGATATTGTTCTGGATGTAGAATTTATTTATATCAGAACTTAGCGTTTTTGCCTTTTATTATACCATGGATCATAAAAAGACTGGATTGGAAACTACAGGTCACGTGGGGTGTTTCCGGTTTGCTGATTGGCTGATACTCTACTTCAACATGGCTGAATCAACACCGCGGCAAAACGTTACGCGCATGCGTATTTGCTATTTCTTGTCGGCGCGCGGCCGCCCCCAGTTTCCCGCGAAACCTGAAATGAAACAACAGGCACAAACACCGCGGCAAAACGACTGCGCATGCGTCACTTTTCGTCTCGTGGCTTGAAACAAGATGGCGGCCAGGATGGAGGCTGAAAGTTCGTTTCTGCGTTAATTAAGTCCTGGCACTCACTCCTGGCAAATAAAATTCTTAAGATCTCTGTGGCACTTGAAGTTTGGGAGCTACGGATCTGTGCAAGTGGTGGATAGATTGATCGTGTGTTCCAGATGAACAGAACGAGGTGACAGAACCAAGTACGATCTCATTCTCGACAAAGTCAAGAACCTTTACAAAAGTTACAGTTACTTTGAGTAAATATACAGTTGACTGCCTCTGGCATGGCATACAGTAGTGAGTGGAGTACGAGTTTTCAATTAGTGTGCATTACGGTTTAAAAGATTGCCAAGAAAAGCGTAAAAAAATAAATATATGAACGCATTTTTTTGGCTAAACTACAGTAGTACAGAATACAGGGCCACTTACCAAGGTCTACTCCAGAGCCACTGGCTCGGTGGCTCGGTAGTCATGATTATAATTAATATGCAAGTTACCTGTGGTATATATTGTTAGTGGCTCGGTAGTCGCATTGATGAGTAACTAATAATCAGATTCATTGGCAGTGAGGTCGGTAAAAACATAACTAGAAGAGTTTTGTTTTCTCAATATAGCTATTACAATCAAATAAACAATCGTATGAGGTTAGGGTTAGGTCATTGAATATTCATTTAACGGCACGACTACCGAGCCACCGAGCCACCGAGCCACTAAAAATATACACTCCAGGGTCATTGAATATTCATTTAACGGCACGACTACCGAGCCACTAAAAATATACACTCCAGGGTCATTGAATATTCATTAATGATATTTCGTTCTTTTAAAGACGAATAGACTACCGAGCCACCGAACAAAATAGATGGATCTTTACTGTTACTATTTAGATTAAATATGTCATTCAGAGGCCTTCACCTCAAAACCTTACATTTTATTGGATCCCATTTGGATTGCACTGACAAAGAATTCCATGTTTTAGGGTTAGGGTTTGTATTGTTTCAGGGTTAGGCATTGTTAATTGGATAGCCAGTCCTATTCCAGGTTCCGAGGAGGTGAAGGCTACCCCTCATATTACCCTCATCAAATGTGTCTAGTTATAGGGGGAGGATTTTGGTGTGTGTATATATATATAACCGATAGAAGGCATAGGTCACATGATAGGTGAGCACTATATAACACAGACTGAGTCCACGTCTCCGTAGTGCAGTGGTTAAGCCATCTACTTTCTATGCTGTGTATTGAGGGTTTGAGTCCCAGTAGGTGCCCATAATAGTTTTTTCTCTTGTCTTTTCTTGTTTACTTGTGAGGTCTAATCATCAATTAGCTCTAAAGCATAGGTTTACTGACCAGTCACAATTTTTCAAATTATCTGTTAAAGTGCACCTAACCCCTTTTGCAATTTTTATACATATATATGAATCTTTGATTTAAGGTTTTAAGTACTTCTGTGAAGAAAGTTGTGGCTTACATAGAATACTCTATGTTCTAGGCTTGTTTGAAATTGTGAAAATTTGACCTTTCCTGACCCATGACCGCATAAGAAAAAGACTGGGTCGATTCTTGATCTTACGTCATATAATTCATATTTCCACTTTGCAATAATTTGAATAAATAAGCATTTTTTTCTCAATAACTGTTTTCTTTACTAACAACTCACAGACTGTGTATATTCTCTATATATCAATGTTGTTGTGATAGAAAGGCGGCATGGAGAATAATGCATTAATGAGGTGACGTAAGATCCAGAATCGACGTGGTCATGGGTCAAGAAAGGTCAAATTTTCACCATTTCAAACAAGCATAAAACAGAGTATTCTATGTAAGCCAAAACTTTCTTCACAGAAGTACTTGAAACCTTTCAAAGATTCATATCTATAAAAATTTCCAAAGGGGTTAGGTGCACTTTAAGCTTTTGTATTTCCTCTAAGTTTATCGGATTATCAGTTCCCCATAAAAAAACTGACACAGAAATGACCCCCCTATATACAATTGATGTAGATCATGACTGGTATAACCCTCATTATCTGTTGCTCTGGATGAGGGATTGATATGCAGATGGTGAAAGAAGGGTAATGCACAGCATAGTCTATGTTCTCACCAGAATTTTGTAGCTTGGAATCGAAGCTAGCCCTCTAGTATTTTTTTTTAGTGCACCATTTTAAAAACGTGAGAATCCCACAGTGGCATGGTCTGGTGTGAACACTGCATTGTCCAGGCCTGTAGCCAGACTAAAATGATGCACTAAAATGAAAATGGTGACCAAACCAAAGAAAATGTTGACAGGAAAACACCAAAACAATGCTTGTAACTTGTGGAAGGTCATTGCTTTGTAACTCTTGCAACCTCATTGGACAGGTGAAGTACTGAAATGCCATTGCACCCCTCGACTTCAAGCGATTTTTTATTTTATTTTTACCTCTGCCTCATACTGGCTATGGGCCTGTAGTAAATCTAAAGCCCTGCACCCCTCCTCCCGGGATATAGCAGGAATTATTAAAGGAGAACTGTACTCTAAAATTAACCTATTTTTAAAGAACCTATTTTTTTTGTTGTATTGCATTTTGTAAAGGAAGGTCCTTGTATATCAACAAATTGTGAGTTTTGACGTCAAACACTGCTGGCAGCACAATTAATGTATATGTGTCGGTGGATATTTCATGACGTACCGGTATACAAGTACAAGGAAGAGTTGCCCTCCAGCCTCGTAAACTCTGTTAATTTTAGAGATTTCATTTTTTCTGGCTTTAACTTGAAAGATATGGGGATGAAACTTGCACAAGTTACTATTTTTGGCTAATGCTCTTTCCAATTTTGGCATCCATTTTGAGAGCAGCAGTACCATATACTTGATTGAAAATATATATACAATGTTTTATCTAAATCTTTGACTTTTTTCCAGTTCTTTCTAAACTTATCTTCCTTGTATGCTACGTTATAAATACTAACATCCCAATTCTATGCCGCAGAGCCCAAATTTCCTCCAAAATTATTATTTTAAAATAAAGTGCAACATGAGAAAAATAACTTTGAAAATCAAATTATTATCCATACCTTCAAGATTAATTCAAAAATAAGTCAATTTTATGGTACAGTTCTCCTTTAACTTGATTACATGGTAGATGTAATGACAGTCTACAGAAATGGGGCCAACAGACACCAACTTACCATAAATGACTGCTATTAGCTCTCCCCAGGCCCCTTTTTAGTGTATGAGAACCTCTTTCACAAGCTCGGCCAGCAAGAAATCTGTCATGAAACCATGGTAACCAGTCTGTTTTCTCACATGGTTGATTAGTTCCTGTAAAAACTAGTGTTGATCTGTGTCCATGGGGAAGATAAAACATTGCCATAATCAACTGAATGACGATTAAGGTATCAGTGGGAAGTGAGTAGATAGATAGATAGATAGATCGTTTATTACAAATATTTCTCACTTACAGCAAAAACTGAATTACGGAGGTTTACATTAATATGGTTCTAGATAAGTTAACTAAGTTTTAAGAAGGATATACTATATACTGCTCTAATTGAACTAATGCTATATTACAATTAAAAATTTCTAAATACATCGATTGTAGTTACTTACGATTGTTATTGTAATCATTTGCGCCCGATATTATAAAGGTGTTTCTATATCTATTAGTTCTACATGATGGTATACACATAGGATTTCTACTCCTTAAGGTAACAGTTGGGCGCGTTGTATTAAACGGTAGGAGGCCATATAGATTTCCCTCTGGATGCGACAGTATCCTCCGAAATAAACTCTGGCAGAGTTGTGACCTACGGTCCGCAAGGCTACATAGACCAGAAAAGTTAAGCTGGTCAGAGTACGAAAGATCGTATCCATATATAATGCGTAGGGCTCGTTTTTGTATTCGTTCAAGTGAACAGCTAAGATAATCTGGGAGACTATAATGAAATACCGGGCTGGCATATAACAACACAGATTGAATACAGGCAGTATAAAATTGGACAAGTTCGTCTGCAGAAACATTAGCGCGCTTAAGCTGAACTAGGAAGTATAGTCTCTTTGACGCTTTTTTGATGGTGTCCGAAATATGAGAGTTCCATTTAAGATTATTCTGTAATGTTACACCTAGAATTTTTATTTCGTCCACTTCACCAAGAGTTGCCTCCCCTACCGTAACGGTGTCGTAAATTCTCGGTGTTCTAGAGAACGAGATTTTGAGTTCTTTACATTTCTTTGGATGCAATTCAAATCTGTTCTGTTTAGACCACTGATCTACACGATTAATTATCTCCTGTGCGTGGCTGCATTCGTTCTTTTTTATTACTTCGTGAATCGTGGTATCGTCTACATATTTGAAAATACCATTTGCGGATGGGGCATTCAGATCATTGATCATAACTATGAATAGCCAGGGGCCTAATTTGGTACCCTGAGGTACCCCTGCCGACACTGACTCCCACTCTGAGAAGCAATCACTTGCAAGCTTAACACGTTGGCGCCTATTCGATAGAAAATCGCAAATCCAGTTCAGAATATGCGGGTTTATACCGTAGTTGGCGAGCTTATTAATTAATAGGGTGTGGTCGATCAGGTCAAAAGCTTTCCGATAATCTAAGGCAAAAACTCTGACATCATTCCCTGACCCATCGGTTGCTTTGGACCAATGGTGTATCATGCTTATCAAGGCGTGACTGGTTGACAGGTTAGGGATACACCCAAACTGGTCAGGACCGATGTGCTTGAGCACCGCCGGTTTTACGTGAGCCTGCACTACAAAATCTTCAGCCACTTTAGATAGAGTTGGTGTTAACGAAATAGGCCTTAGGTCTTTTGTGATATCTTTAACATGTGTTACTTTCGGGAGCGGAGTGATATTCGCACTTTTCCATAAAAGGGGCAGTTTTTCCTCTCTAAGGGTGGAATTAATAATTGATGTCACCGGTACGGTCAATATATATGAATACTCCTTTAAGATCCAGTTCGGGATATCATCTGGGCCATTCGCTTTGCCAGCACAGATTCTATTTAACTGGGCTGTTACTGACTCAAGGGATACTAAAGGCTGGACAGCATCGCTTGAGTCGAACCGTGTGTCTGCGACTAAAGGTTGATAAGACTGTTGGGGCTCTAGGAAAGCATTGTTTATTTGATTCGCCAAGTCGGATATTTCCTGTGAACTGGGGGAATCTCTTGAGAGCATGGTCGCTATAAGGTTATTAGCTTTCTTCGTCATGCCACATAGGCGCTTGCATTCTTTCCACCATTGTTTGGGGTTAGAGTTATTTAGCTCTTTTATCTTCGATTGGTAAAATTTCGATTTGCATAATTTGCGTTCTTTGTTTACTCGGTTTCTGTAAAATCGAAAAAGCGTGGAATTTGATTGATTAAGAGCTTCTTGGCGCTTTCTGATTAACCATTTCAGTTGACCAGTCATCCAAGGTGCATCATTGGTATGTAGCTTCACAGCCTTTGTTGGCATAATAGTGTTCAAACCTATGCCGATCATAGAATTAAACAATTCTAGTTTATCTTGTGCATTATTCAAAGTATCTATGGCGGACCAGTCAATTGTACTAAAATATCTCCCGAGGGCATCTTTTGAACTTGGCCGCATATCTCTAATCAACACTGTCTTCTTTGTTGTAGTGCCTTTTGTTCGTGACTGAGGGAAAAGAGATACCGTACAATGGTCGGACAGACCGAAAGGTGCTAACTTGGTTGGCTCGCTGTAGTAGTCCTTGAGATTTGTTAAAACAAGGTCTAAAGTTCGCTCTCCTCTGGTCGCAAATTTTACCAGCTGTTTAAGGCGGTAATGATTCGTTATTTGAGAAATATCTAGACGATTAAAGTCGCCAGTTATTATGATGCCCGCATTTGGATAAGAGCTTTCGATTTTTCCCAAAGTGTCTAGTAAATAGTTGATCATATAGTTATCGTCTGCGCTTGGTGGATGGTAAACAACGCCGATGATTATGCTCGGAATTCCGCGGGGAAGACGATGAGGATTTAGTTTGCACCAGAGAACTTCAGTACCATCCGGATCTTCAAGGTTTTTAAGTTCTTCAAATTTAATGGAATCTCTTACGTATAAGCAGCTGACATTTCAAATGCTTGCCCTTTGTCAGAACAAAAGAGGGAATTGTGGGTGTGGAAATCGTTTATCAAGTGTTGAGTGCAAGATTACCACTGAGGAAGCATGTATTCAGATGAAGGATCAAAGGAAATTTCATCATCCAATATAGAAATACTAATAGGTGTAATAATCAAAAATCCTGATCAATGCTGATTTAAAAACTTTAATTATGTGTTTTCTCACATAACTGTAAGTATGGGTGACAAACAACAGCTCTTTTTCACACAATATACAACACATGACTAATACGAATAGCAGGCAATTCATATGAAATAGAACAATAATTATTATATTTTTTATCCTTGTTATTAATATTAACTTCGTACAATGTTACTATTAATAATCCTGTACTTCCATATCATGTTTCATACAATTTAATTGTTCATCATAATTATATGACCATACTAAACAATTTATTAGCATTGTTTACATATTTAATAAAATAAGTATGAATTCAGGTGCTGCTTGCAATAGGTTATATTACAGTTGCATCTGTGAATAGCAGTTTCAGCGGTATTAACCCAAATGCCTCACATGAATGATGGTTTCAATGGTGCTTCACAAGAGACCTGTGATAATCATGGTCCTAAATGTGCTTCATTATTACATGTATCGAAGTGAGGCAATCGGGTCAATACTGCTGAAACTGCTATTTGTTGATGCAACTAATAATAATATTATCAGTATGTCAAAATGTGGTTGCCTGTATATATGCTAGTTCTCACCTGTTGGGTACATGTTCTCTTTTGGTATTGGCTTACATTTGTATTTAATAAAGGGGTGGTTAAAAAATGTCAGAAGTTGCTTTGAAGAGTGACAGACCACCAAGTTCCTGGTCTGTACCCACACTGTCAAACTTAGAATGTGAACTTCCAACTAGTATGAACTAAATACTGGAAGAGTGCTAGCTATACTTGCTTATGCATAGTGTAGGTGCACAAGACAGTGTAACTGAAATAACTAAATTAAATATATATCTAATTTAGATATTAATTATGGTGCTGGTGAATCTCTATAAATAAGAGCAGGTGGGTTTCAGAAAGAGCTAGTAATAATATTATTGAATCCGAGTTTAATACCCTGCTAGACAGAGATTCCTTGGGTATAAATTCGAGTGTTAGCCCTTTGTTGATTTTAATTGTTTTCTGCATAATCGTTTGGCATGGCAAACACAAGAACTAATGGGGAGCTGAACGTCTCTGATGAGTTCTTTAGTCAAGGAATACAGTTTACCTTGGCATTCTCTTGCTTGACGATGATCCACTGTTCGTTTATGTCTTTCCCATTCGCAAGACTCGCGGTTTTCTAATACATACTAGCAAAGCAGCAAGACTCCATAACTCGTAAGCACAACTTCGCTCGTGATTTTCAACACGGGTGCAAGCACGAAAGCATGGGGTGCAAAAGACAGGAGATAGAATGAACAATAAACTCATTATGTTGAACTTTTGAGGCTTAACTTTTACTTCTCCACCTTAACTTTTTCAAAATACCAGGCCGGAAACGTTTGTTGTTGACAAAACTAAATAGTTTCACCAGGGAAGAGTGCAGGACAGGAAGTTGGAGGCCGCGCGTGCGCAATGCGTTTTGCCGCGGTGTCCAGGCACATACCTGTGATTTTAAAATTTCTGCGTAAAAGTGTCCATTTGTGAACTGTTTTGTCAAAAAATAAGAAAACTACTTAAAAGCTAAGCCTAAAACTTTAACAGGTTGAAGTTTTCTTAATTTGTAATTCATTGTGAGTTTACTAAGTTATAAAATTATTTACTAAAAAAGTTGAAACCCTCGGTAATTTGTATTTGATAGCAGTGCCTTCGTTCTTTTGGCCAGCGGAGCATACCGTTTTGCCGCGGTGTGGGCTGAATCATAGTGGAAAATCGTGACGTGGAAGAGTGGCGTAGGTAAAGGTTTTTCGCTGTTTCTTTGCCTTTACTTCTGTTCTTTTGGTCGTGTTTTAGTGCTCTTCTCACCTTTAAGTAACAATATTTTCTTTTTCCATTGTTTTACGACAATTCCAACCCGCCTAAGCCACACGAGAAACTTCAAGGTAAGCCCATCTTGTTGTTGTTTACTTTCATTTTATTCTGTTTTGGAGAAAATCGCATCACAAAAACGGGCCTTTTTAGGGCCAAATTTGGAAGAATGTTGTGTATTTTGGGACACAAATATTTGTTAGTTTTTCACGTTGTCGTTGTTCAAATTCTCCTTTACTCGATTGTATTTGCATCAAATTGTGGCTTAGACATAGTTTTACGAGTTAGGGTTGTAATTTGAAACTGCAAATTATGTACCAACTTGGTGACTTTTGAGGATAGTTGTGTAGCTTATGTCAAGGTTGTTATGCGGAACAAAATGTAAATGTTACTTAATTTTATCCACTTAGACATATGTCAAGATGGTTGAGAGAAAGTTAAGGCACCAAGGGATGCCCCAGGGAATCGACTGCAGATCGAGATTACCTCCTCATGGTCTGCCATTGAAATTCAGTTTACTATTCACAATGTTCCTTCATCTGAAATTAGCCTTCTATCTACAACTATTGTTGTATTCACAGTTCTATATCAAATGGTGGTTTACTTATAATAACCACTGGAACTTAATTGCCAAACATTCAGAACTCTTCCTTATGTTCCATATTACATGTACATGCATGTGTTAAAAGAAGTAGTCTACATCAGAACATGCAGATTTTACAGGGTACTTGAATGTTTTTTTTTCATATCATGACTCCATGATTCAAAACTTTATATGGACCATTCATTATTTATGGAGGAAGAGGGGCGAGATGAGAATTAAATTATAAAAGTTATATGGAGGAAGAGGGGCGAAATGAGAAATTATAAAAGTTATCCAGACATTTCATAATCCCCCATAGAGAATGATGGCATTAAAATTTCGAAATTTACTCCTCATGGAAAAAATCCCCCCAAATTAAGCTATAATACAAGAGTTGTATTTACAGCAACACTGTATACATACTTCATAACCCTAAGTGTAAGCAGTCTCCCAGAGAACTAAGTTAGCATGTGAACAAGGTTTTATTTTTGGAAAAAAATACTGCACAATTATTTTAAAATATCTTTGTTGGGCAGTGCATGAAGGTGGTTAGACAATGAACACTCTTGCTTTATGGAAGTTAGAATCCTTCACAGTTCCCATAATGTATGTTAACTTGTATTCATTGTCTAATTAGCCTTATGATGATTTCACTTCATGGAATTGACCCTAGGTTAATGCCCTGAAGTATTGTGCAGTTTCACAACAACTTTAGACTAGCAAAAACAAATATTTTGTTATCCTCCTGGGAGTCAATTAATCAACATGGCCAGCACAGTGCTCAACATTAGATTTCAGGTTGGTTGCCTTAAGATCTGGTTTGCCTTTATGTCTTTGTTTTAGTTGTCCAGGTACAAAAATTACCAGCCCGGTTCAACTTTTTAGTTGTCCTGGGCAAGTGGGCAAGCATTACTGTCAATCGAGTCCTGCACCATGTCAGAACAGTCGATAAGCAAGGTTTCTGCTATGTAAATTAGGCATGTTTAATAGTCGACTGAGCTAGAGTGATAATTTTCAATGAAACTTGATGGTTCATATCTATGCTAATTCTAACTGAGTCCCAAATCTTCATTTCTAATAATATATTTTCATTTATATTACATCTGACTATAAGATAATTTTGATAGATTTATTGTCAAGTTTACTATGTTGTACAGTACATGAACTATAATTTTATGTACAGTAATTAAGTCTGAGAGTTCAATAAAAATTGTTTTATTGTTTTCACTGTTCATGTGTATCTTAGTTCACTTCAGATATACAGATTTAAATAGCATATATCATCCATGCAGATAGCTAGAATGGAATATAAGTTATGATTTGTACAAATCCCAAGTATTATCATCTAATTTAATATACTGTACCCAGAGGCCATAATACAAAGTGTACTACCAGTATAACATATTGCCTTCACAAATCAATAAACCCAGCAAAAACATGTTACCAAGCTTTCTCCTTTGGGATACTTATTAAATATACCCATTTGGGTTTCAGAACAAAATGAAAGGCCTCAACAATAGACATTTTTTTGCAAAAAAAATCTTAGATTTTGGACACAATCTAAAAATCACTGAATGTGCTGGGGAAATAGTATGGGGAAGGGGTGTGACTGGGGGCGGGAAACTTATAAAATACCTCGCACTTTTCTAACCCAATTTGGAGGAATGCCATTGAATCAGATGGTTGTACTGGGGTAGTATTTTAGGGCCACAAGTTTATTAGTGTTCTGCACTATTATGTGTTACCCTCCATAAATAAAGTCTTTATTATTATTGTTAATTTGTTGGTATCGATTATCCTTGCTCCGATGATTTCCGGTTTTCCTCCATCCACAAAAAACGACGGTGATTTAGCCAGGTCCCGACCTTGCATGATTAGACCCTACGGTTGTTTGTGGGAGTTATGGTTATAACGAATGTCGTTGTTATTCCCCTTCGGCTTTTATCAACTTCATCAACAAGGACCGTCCAAACGAGTTCGTACAGAGTCACGCGATAGAATGAATAGAGAATACTCGTGTTTTCACTTATGGCAAACCGCGTTGTAGTTTTCGATGTTCTGACAATTTTTGCTTTTTTCGCGGTTTGATATTAATAGCTCCATATAGCTTCCTACGTGTCCTATCATGAACCAACATTTACCCGCATTTACAGTATGATAGACCTTTCTGCACTCTAAACACTAATATTTCACTCACTTTCGGAATTGCTAGAACGACAGCTAGCTATCGGCAACTTCGTATTAAATTCATTCTCCTTTAGCTGCGTTTTCTCCTCCGAAAACAAGCCGTTTGAGCACCCCTCGAAGTTTTCTCCGATCTCCATCCTTCAGGGCTTAATCTTTTTCTCTTCGATGTTTATTTTCCTAGCTACTCGCGAAATCGCGCGCGCCGAGAAATTACGAAAATGTTTGTTTACATGTGACGTCACGATTTTCCACTTGGTTGCGGCCATCACGTCAGCGCGTGCCCAATCCAGTCTTTTTATGATCCATGATTATACTCACTTCGCAACTGGGTACAAGTAGAATAATGTACGGTTGGAATTCATTGGGATCACACTTCAACCGCTAACCGTTCTTCAGCGATGATGAATCCAAGATGGCGGATGCTCCTCAAAGTATGCCCACATATTGGGCATATTTTTGGGTCACATGACCAGCCTGTACCAGGGGTACTTTCGACGCCATCTTTGATTAGGCGCGTAAAGACCCCTGGGAACGAGGTTGGAGAGAAGGGTCTTCTCTCTGAGTAAAGAATGTGATGTAAAGTGGTAAGCTGTAGTGCTAAGTGTGCACGCCCTACTGAGTAGCCGCCATCTTGGATCTGACCGAGAAGACCCTGGGAACGAGGTTGGCAAAACGTGTTGCTCCGTTTTCATGAGGAAAGGATTCTTCGAATGCGTGATCCGTTCTAATTCCGCGAAATTTACATACGGTGAATCGAACCCGCCCCAGTCTCCTCATCCGCGTGCTTTAAGACCGGTTCAAACGTCTATATTTCTGCCGTCTCGAATGCAATTGAAACAAAGGATAATCGACTGTATATATAATTATATATAGGCGGCTTCTTTGGTCTAATTGCATTCGATACGGAAGAAATTCGATGTCAGTTGAACCGGCCTTAAAGTGCGATTGGGGTTTGCGGTGTTGCGGTGTGGGTCAGTAGTTAGTGCGGTATTTCGATGAATTAAATCCCCGGGGGGGGGACTCCCTTATGTGAGGGGTACATGGATGCTCGTCGTACCTTTTAGGGGTCAAAATCAGGAGTTTGGTACCACTTAGGGTATCCACCATCAAACACAGACATTTCTATGTAAAACGGTACCTTTTAGGGGTCGGGTGTCAATTGAACAAAAAAGCTGTTATCAATTTACATTTTTATTATCTTTTAGGGGTCAAAATAAGCTTGAGCCACGCCCATTTTAGTACCTCTTAGGGGTCAAATCGAAAATGTCCGACGAGCATCCCTACCCCTTTTATATGGGAGTCCCCCCCCCCCGGGATTAAATCCCATATTGCGGTGATCTCAAATCCTGCGGTGTGCGTTGTTTGTGTTTTCAAACCTGCGGTGTTCGGTGAAACGTTTATTTTCAAAGTCAAATCCATGTAAATCCTTAAAAATATTATTGCGTCATTGCGGTGTCGGTATTTTGTCAACTTTCGGATTTTTTTGCGGTGTTGCGGTATTGAGAGCCCCCAATGTCCCCTCCTATGTTTTTCAGGATAGTTATTCTTTATCCCCGAGATGCAGATGGCTGTTATCCCGATGGACTTTGGTTACCCCTTATCCCTACTGTTTTCTGGTTTGTTATCCCTTATCCCAGTCATTATTTTGCTAGTTATCCCTTATCCCCAATAGCCCTAATTGGGCCTCTACCGTACTGACGGAACGTATACTTTACTCTTCCTTAATCAGAATACGGTACTGTATTTAGTAGTTTGTATTTGCTTTTGTTCTCGTAAGTATACAATATTAAGCATCTTTAGGACTAACAGATCTACACTCGGAGTATAAGCGAATTATATATCGCTATTAAAGCCGATTGGCGAGGAAAGTAAAAAGGGAAAGAACTGAAGTCCCTGAACACTGATTTATGAATGATCTTTCCGGTTGAATTTCCAGCAATAAGAAGAAAAGTTCGAGCTAGCACAATTGCATGATGACAAGACATTATTTATTTAAATGCTGACAAACTGAGGACTATGTAGCAGAGAAAGTTCACGATTTAATTTCAGTCGAGGTCAAGAGTTTGGGTAGCGGAACTGCGGCGGGACCGTATGGATTTATATTCTTCCGAAGCGGTGCAAATGCAAAACTGAGAAAGAACGTTGTGATAAGCTTTTAGCCCAAAGTTAAATCAACGGCTAATCAAGCTAATGTACCTTTCTTTAACTGAGTGTCTTTGCATTGTTTATTTGAACAAAAGCGAATAAAATTAATCCCGCAATTTTCGCGATGGGCACGTAAACAAATTTAATAATTATAACACTTTTTTATAAAACCAAATTTATCGAAAGACGGTTTCTCATATAAATCTTGTCTTATCCTGTAAGCGGTTTTATTGATTAAAGATTTGTCTAGGAAAGCCCTGAGCCGTATGTTTGCTTAAGGATTTAATTTTCGAATTTTCATTCACCTGAATGGCAATCAAAATGTAAATCGATATGCGATCCGTGTCGTCTGACTCGCAGTGTCATAGCAACTTGTATGTATTCGAATGCTGTCGAATCGGAGACTCGGCGAAGTCAGATCTTCGATTCAGATTTTAATATTTCAGAAGTTTGTCTAAAGGATGAGTACTACAATGGTGGGTTTTACAATGTATAGACTTTAAAACGAAGATGTTGAATTCCCAGGAGAATGCTTACACGAGCACAGAGTTTATTGCAAAACAATGGCGTCACAATCCCCACGGGAACTTGTTGGCACCTAACTACTTTGATCTAAAGATCTCCGGAGTTAATGGACTTTGTTTTGTACTACTAATTTTTAGGAAGAACCTCTTGAAGAGCAGAAAGACGAAGAAAAAGCCAAGGAGAGCAAACCAATTGCAATGGAAGGTATATTATCAACTAGCGTTCACCAGCGTGAACTCTGATATATTGCATGTTCAAAAGTATTAGGTTACAGTGCGATTCGCGATCTGCTTGGTCAATTTTTATCCAAAACACAATATTAATCATACGACACCATATTACTAGTAATAGTATTTATCGAACGATCATGCAAAAATATAGGAGCCAAGATGAAGTATAATGCGAAATACTTTACGATTTGCGGCCACTGTGGTTCTGTTTTATATAATAGAGCTTCTATAAACGTATAAACCATGAACATTTTCGCTTGTTAGAACCGATTCCAACTCCACGGGATTCTTGGAATGACACGCACAAGATCAGTTGCGTTTTATTTAAGCTTCTAAAGGCATTAAAGCAGTTCTAGAGGTATAGAACGGAGTTGCCAGTCAAATTATGTTTAGATAACATAGTATCGTAACATAACTAGAGCTCGTGTGTTAATTGATTATGAAAATTAACAATTGTGACACACACGGCTTGTTGAAATTCACCGTTACGAAGCTTTCCTCAATTCATTACGGTATATTTGAGTATTTCTAGTATGGTACTGTATATTATATCTGTAAGCAGTACATATATCTCTTTTCACTGATCTTCATAAGATCTCAGATATTTAGGGCTCGGTTGTTTGAAGCCCAATTAAGCTAATCCAGGATTAAGGGCAAACTTTGAGTATTTCTAGTATGGTACTGTATATCTTAGCTCCTCCGCAGACATCTCTATTTTTTGAAGAAATCAGATTATGGGCTCCCTGTGGCAGGTGAAGAAACGAGAGTCCTCATCTTCTCTCCCGGAGTCACAGGTAACCCAATTCACGATTTTTAAAATCTGATTTCTTCGAAAATTAGAGATGCCTTCGGAGGAGGCTATGTATATCTGTAAGCAGTACATATATCTCTTTTCACTGATCTTCATAAGATCTCAGATATTTAGGGCCTGGTTGTTTGAAGCCGCCCGATTTAGCTAATCCAGGATTAAGGCAAACTTTGAGTATTTCTAGTATGGTACTGTATATCTGTAAGCAGTGTATATATCTCTTTTCACTGATCTTCATAAGATCTCAGATATTTAGGGCCCGGTTGTTCGAAGCCCGATTAAGCTAATCCAGGATTAAGGCAAACTTTGAGTATTTCTAGTATGGTACTGTATATCTGTAAGCAGTACATATATCTCTTTTCACTGATCTTCATAAGATCTCAGATATTTAGGGCGTGGTTGTTCGAAGCCCGATTAAGCTAATCCAGGATTAAGGGCAAACTTTGAGTATTTCTAGTATGGTACTGTATATCTGTAAGCAGTACATATATCTCTTTTCACTGATCTTCATAAGATCTCAGATATTTAGGGCGTGGTTGTTTGAAGCCCGATTAAGCTAATACAGGATTAAGGGCAAACTTTGAGTATTTCTAGTATGGTACTGTATATCTGTAAGCAGTACATATATCTCTTTTCACTGATCTTCATAAGATCTCAGATATTTAGGGCTCGGTTGTTTGAAGCCCGATTAAGCTAATCCAGGATTAAGGGCAAACTTTGAGTATTTCTAGTATGGTACTGTATATCTGTAAGCAGTGTATATATCTCTTTTCACTGATCTTTATAAGATCTCAGATATTTAGGGCGTGGTTGTTCGAAGCCCTATTAAGCTAATCCAGGATTAAGGGCAAACTTTGAGTTCGATTTGCTAAATTGTGAACGACATCCTTGAGGTTAAAAACCTATTCCTAGAGGAGAAACAACCAGTACGTTTCTTCTTGTCTTGCTAGACTTGGAAACAAATACCTTCTACCGAGAGAACCAAAACCATGGGTTAAGACTTAATCCAGGATTAGCTAATTAGCTAATAATCGGGCTTCGAACAACTGGGCCCTGAAAGCTAAACTTTGAACATAATGAATTAATCCTGAAAATCTTTCCGGTCTGGGAATCAGGAATTACCTAAAAGTCATACGTTAATTAAATAAAAATAGGTACCCAATGGGTACACGAGTCTACTACAAATGTATGGGTGGCCCTCCGATGATCAGTTTGTTCAGGAGCTCCTGGTTTGGTGAGGTAATCGTATCAGGTTCGAGTGCAATTCGGGATTTTGACGCGCGGGGCTAAAACCGAAGCAGTGACGTCACAATATCCAGCCGCGCGTAATCGAAAAGCCTGGGGACGAGGCTAGGCGACATTCTGCCCGCGTTTTTTGCACCGTTTCAAGCTCTTTATAATTTTACCATTCAGAATCGAACGATAAGAAAGCTGAGGACGTCGAAGAGCAGAATGGTGGCGATGCTGCGAAGGATGACAAGAAGCCGTCAGCTACGAAACGTCCTGCCTCCAAAATGGACAAAAAGACTCAAAAGATGCTAGCTGACCTCCAGCGATGCAAAAAACAAATGGAGGAGTCACGACAAGCTATCCAGAAACCACCCATGTAATTATCCACTACATAGCCATAAGTTCTCCAGATACAACGCGCGTTCTCGTGGTTAATATGGGGCCACGTGGCAGTAGCCATGTGTCACGCGCAGGGCACAATTAAATTGTATCCCGCCACGTGATCACATCGTGATGGAAGGTGGCGTGATGTGTCGCGCGCACCACTGGCGAGCAAAAGGCGGGAAATTAACACATTTACTATCATTTACCGTGGTATGTCTTCTTATTTACAACGTTTTGCGATATCACATGTTCAAAATTGTTGTGGATTTCACGAGGCGCTCGGCTTTTTTATTGCGCAAGTTCGGCTCAGGTGCATAATGTACTCGCTGTAATGTAATCAAACAGCCATTTTATCTGTTTGCGGTATTTAATATCGGACATCATAAATTCATACTGTGGTTGTACTTTCAGAAAGCCCTTTACTCCCGCCATATTCAACAGTCTATCACCATACTACAATACCTACACTGTGGACTATCTGCTACATGATTTACAAAACCAGGTAATGACCATATCCGTAGGTTTTGACGTGCAATAACATCACTCAGCCATTATAGGTTCTACCAAAAGAGTCTCCAATACGCGCGCTTGTGCGATAATAATGTCGAATAAATCTATTTTTAGTAACCGGAAGCAGCTGAGAAGTGCGCGAGCGTGCGATATCTAATGGCAGCAAAATATTTTCCCGCCATGAGATTGTTGTCGCGCGATCTCGCACTTTTGATCTTATTGACCAAAGGTGTTGTCCCAAGTGTGGGGAATTTGACTTTTTGGGGGAGAGAAAATGTCAAATCCCCACACCCCCTGCTCCCCCCTAATCGGGCTTAAAGTGGCTGTGTCACGGTAAGACTTTACGTACATTCGCTTTTCCGCGCCGGAAAGCGCTATTTCCACCGATTTTGATATGAACTAACGAACCTCTCGGCCATGTGGGATGCTTAAAATGAAAGCAAATATGCAAAAATGACTAACAAACAGTGTATATAAACAGTCTCCAGGGAAAATATTGAAAATCCTTTCAACCAAGCATTGAAGGAGGAAAGTTTAACTGTTTGTATCCAATTAACAACCACTAAACGAGCGATTACTCGATACATGCGCAGTACCATGACATAGCCCCTTTAACATTGATAGGTGCATAACATTCTGAATGATTTATTAATTTCCTATCTATCGTAGCCTGCGTCGGTTCAGATCGGATGCGACGCAGGCTAATATATCGCTGAGTTTCTTAATTTATTATCTAGGATATGATTTCTACCGTTTATCTTTGTGAATAGGATCAACCACATCCTAGATTAGGCTGGGGACACAGGGCAATGGCTTTGGGAGTTATAGGTGAGTAAATAAATGAACAAACAGTTTTGTGTTCTTATTCTGATATATAAAACACCATGTCTGCATATTGTAGCGATACTTCGTGTTTATAAACATTACAATTGTTATGCTAAAGTACCAACCATGATTTCAAAAGGCTGCTTTGTGTAAGGAACCAATGGAGAGAGCAAACATAATTTTTCTCCTTGTCGAAATTATACATAATTGTCAAAATCATGCGACAATTTTTATGCCGTTCAAGATATGCTAATCACATGCGTGACGTCAATTGGTTTGCACATCTATATTCGTCTTCGTAAATAGTACAAAATACAGTGATTTTTTTTGTCTAATTCTCATTCTAAATATGTCTGACTTGAGGGGCTTTGCCATCTATCATATTTTTTTCTCAAAGAAGCCTTGTCGTGGGCCATATTTTTACTTGGTGAATATAAATGTCAAACCAACTGACGTCACGTATGTGATTAGCATATATTTAACGGCATAAATTTTGACAATTTAGTGCCTGACTTCGACACGAAAAACAATTATGTTCGCGCTCCCCAATTTTATTTTTAATTGCACGCCAGTGAAATGACTAAGAGAAATTTAATTAAATTAAATTAAAATGGGGTCGATTTTTTCACTTCATAGGCACTTTAAGAAATGCCAACACGAGTGGCATTGGACATTTTAAAACTTATTTTGATATATTCCTCTGCAGATCCTGAAATATCATGGAGAATGGACAAGTAAGCTGTTACTTTTGAAGTATTTAATTAGTTATGCGGCTGTACTGATTATAAGTTATTTACGATGTAAACTAGCCTGAATTTCAGGAACGAAACAGAGGAGACGGCTGAAATTCAGGCTAGATGTAAACTAGAGGCGAGTGATTACAGACCGACGAATTTTGTTGTTAGAAAGAATAGCTTATCACTTCGACAAAGGCTTACACAAGGGTCTAGGGTAATACAAAAGTCTTGTTACAATGTGATTACTGGGGCCACTTACACAACGAGACCTAACACTTTGCAAAACGAAAATAAAGCATTCAAAACTGAATACAAACCTAGCATATCCACGCGATTGTCTTCATTCAAAAGACTTCAACTTCAGAACTAGTCCACCATATTTGCCTTTTGCCGGATCGAAGCTCGAGCAAGTTGAAATGCTATTGTCTTGTACTCGACACTGATTGGTTCAAGTAACCATAAGTTGAAATGCTATTGTCTTGTACTCGACACTGATTGGTTCAAGTAACCATAAGTTGAAATGCTATTGTCTTGTACTCGACACTGATTGGTTCAAGTAACCATAAGTTGAAATGCTATTGTCTTGTACTCGACACTGATTGGTTCAAGTAACCATAAGTTGAAATGCTATTGTCTTGTACTCGACACTGATTGGTTCAAGTAACCATAAGTTGAAATGCTATTGTCTTGTACTCGACACTGATTGGTTCAAGTAACCATAAGTTGAAATGCTATTGTCTTGTACTCGACACTGATTGGTTCAAGTAACCATAAGTTGAAATGCTATTGTCTTGTACTCGACACTGATTGGTTCAAGTAACCATAAGTTGAAATGCTATTGTCTTGTACTCGACACTGATTGGTTCAAGTAACCATAAGTTGAAATGCTATTGTCTTGTACTCGACACTGATTGGTTCAAGTAACCATAAGTTGAAATGCTGTTGTCTTGTACTCGACACTGATTGGTTCAAGTAACCATAAGTTGAAATGCTGTTGTCTTGTACTCGACACTGATTGGTTCAAGTAACCATAAGTTGAAATGCTATTGTCTTGTACTCGACACTGATTGGTTCAAGTAACCATAAGTTGAAATGCTATTGTCTTGTACTCGACACTGATTGGTTCAAGTAACCATAAGTTGAAATGCTATTGTCTTGTACTCGACACTGATTGGTTCAAGTAACCATAAGTTGAAATGCTGTTGTCTTGTACTCGACACTGATTGGTTCAAGTAACCATAAGTTGAAATGCTATTGTCTTGTACTCGACACTGATTGGTTCAAGTAACCATAAGTTGAAATGCTATTGTCTTGTACTCAACACTGATTGGTTCAAGTAACCATAAGTTGAAATGCTATTGTCTTGTACTCGACACTGATTGGTTCAAGTAACCATAAGTTGAAATGCTATTGTCTTGTACTCGACACTGATTGGTTCAAGTAACCATAAGTTGAAATGCTATTGTCTTGTACTCGACACTGATTGGTTCAAGTAACCATAAGTTGAAATGCTATTGTCTTGTACTCAACACTGATTGGTTCAAGTAACCATAAGTTGAAATGCTATTGTCTTGTACTCGACACTGATTGGTTCAAGTAACCATAAGTTGAAATGAAGTTGTCTTGTACTCGACACTGATTGGATCAAATAACCGTAAGTTGGAATGCTTTCAGTGTTTTCGTTCTACAATATGATTGGTTCTCGTCGTCTAAGTGGTTCTCAGTTAACCCCATCTAACAAGAGATAACATGAGGGTGGTGCCGATGTTAGAGTGGATTTCAATTGAGTGTCGGAAGTGTTTTGATTTTGCGTTTACTAAGCTCTCCTATTGGCTGAGAAAGTAAACCAACCAATCAGAATCCAAACACAAATTGGTTTTGCTTTGGTTTGTCATTGGCTCACAGAGAAGCCATTTATGCGTTACTTGTGATTACTCGCTCCTATGATTGGCTGGCTGTACACTCAACTGAAAACCGCTCTATACAACCATAACAAAATCACTTATCAAAACGATTCACATTAACATTTCCTCACAACGCGACAATACTAAATATATAATCTGTGACTATCATCAGCATGCCTGGCCCTGTGCAGGCTTCAAGGATTCCTGGAACCCTGTTCAGATCCAAAACATGGTAATTATTTAACTGTTACTCATTATATTCTGACTCCGAACTCTTAGCCTCCTCCGCAGGAATTTAAGAAAACCGGGCTGCCTGTGGTGTAGGTGAATCCTTGCTGACGTCATTGTTTACATTTTTTCCTCAATAGCATAAATTAAACTTCAAGCTACAAACAAACAGACTACATCAGTTGAAAGAGAATTTTAAACTTAGTAATCATCAGATATGTTAAATATTTACTTAGAAATTGACTTTTCGAAACTGTAAAATGGGCTGGGTGGCAAGAGTTGCTGATAGCCATACATTCTTTGTAAATTTTGAGATTTTTAAACGCTCATTCATCATATCACTCTCAAATTTTCAGTGATTATCAAGTGTGACAATATCTTTCGATTTATGGACTCTGTTTGTTTGTAAACGTAAACAAGGATTCGCCTATAGTCTTATCTTTGCCACTTCAGAACTAGTCCACCATATTTGCCTTTTGCCGGATCGAAGCTCGAGCAAGTTGAAATGCTATTGTCTTGTACTCGACACTGATTGGTTCAAGTAACCATAAGTTGAAATGCTATTGTCTTGTACTCGACACTGATTGGTTCAAGTAACCATAAGTTGAAATGCTATTGTCTTGTACTCGACACTGATTGGTTCAAGTAACCATAAGTTGAAATGCTATTGTCTTGTACTCGACACTGATTGGTTCAAGTAACCATAAGTTGAAATGCTATTGTCTTGTACTCGACACTGATTGGTTCAAGTAACCATAAGTTGAAATGCTATTGTCTTGTACTCGACACTGATTGGTTCAAGTAACCATAAGTTGAAATGCTATTGTCAAGTGGAAGCCCAAAATCCCAAATCCCCGCTTCTTCTCTTTTGCCACAATAGATATGCCTGCAGAGGAGGCTAGACACTTCCCATCCCCTGATTCAGTGTTCAGCAACTCACATGCACAGTAAACCCCCTCTAAGGTATGCTCCAAAAATAGGTAGCTCCAAAATCCGGATTTCCAAGTTATTGTGAAAACGAACCCGGGTTTTCACCCTGATTGATTATTCTGAATCGTCTCTGACGGTTCACGCATTTTTACATAAAATCCGGACCCTGTACCGATATATATTCCCGGTATATATTACGTAATTTAAAGAAGCATCTTGTTCGTGAATATAGCCCACTTCCGAGATATGCCTCACTTCCTACTAGGCTTTAACACATTATTCCGGAATAATTTTGGGAATTTTAGAGACCAAAAAGAATTTTAGAAAATCTCAGGAATTTAGAAGAAAATAAAAAAAATTGAGAATTTTAGAGGAATTTTGACTTTTCAGGCGTCACTTTTACATATAAATATCTAAATTTGGCCTCAAAACACAACAGCAGCCAGTACAATACAATAAATCTCCAATAAATCTGTTGTTTGCTACAACACGTGAGTCTACTGTACAACTAGTCAGCGGTTATTACTACAAAAGATACTGCAGTACAATTAGTCAGCGGTTGCCCGAGTTCGTGGTTCACATCTGACATCTGCAGTGTTTTCGGTTGTTGGAAGCCATGGGAATTTTAGGGGAAAAGTCGAGAATTTTAGACTTTCTTGGAAGAATTTTAGAGCTTTTTTGGAGAAGTTCCGGAAAGAATTTTAGGCCATTTTTCGGGAATAATGTGTTAAAGCCTACTTCCTACATACAAAGGAATCAATACGAGGCTCCGTGCGTAATGCTCAGTCGTTCGTGACAAGACTACAGCACTTATGTAGTTTGTCACGAACGACTGAGCATTATGCACGTAGCCTGGTATTGATTCCTTTGTACGTAGGAAGTGAGGCATATCTCGGGTGTGGGCTATAGTCCACTTTGACGATGTTGCGCACGCATCAGAAAACAATAGATGTGGCCCGCCAAATAGTCTGTGTGGCCCGCCAGTCTCTTGTTATTCAGATTTTATGTGCATTGTTCTAGTTGCGTGCGCAACATCGTCAAAGTGGGTTATTGGCCATGGTCTGCAAGTCCTTTATGGGGAGCCTGGATGGAACAGTGGTTTATAAGCTCTTTGCCTCTCACATGTGGCCGGCCCAAGTTCGAGTTTCGATCCCGTCGTCATATGTGAGTCTAATTTATTGGTATCTCACCCCTGCACTGAGGGTTTTTCTCCTGGTTCTCCGGTTTTCTTCCCTCCTAAAAAAAAACAATCCAAATTCCAATTCGACCGATGAATCCGTGTCCCCGATTGGTAGATCCCTTCTAGGGTTCAGCTACAAGACTATAGACACGTAAATATAGCGGTTTTTTAAATTTATATTTATTTATGTTCTCGCAGGTGTAGAAATGTGTCTGGTGGCGATAATGACCTGGGTAGTACTCGACTGCCACCCCTGCCTATGCCATCTGTCCCTAAATTCCATCAGGCGTCCTTCCAACCCAATAAAATGACGTATAACGAGCTTGCCAAGTTCAGGTAACTAACTGGGCCCAGTTCCTGATAGCCCGATTAAGTTAATCAAGGCCAGGATTATGGGTAATCTTTAGTTTGATTTGCTAACTCGTGCGCTGCTGATTTGGAATGAGTAGTACCTTTCCACTTGTAATCCTAGAATAGGGAGTACACCCTTTTCCAAGAGAACAAAAATTATCTGTTAAAATTGAATCCAGGATTAACAGTAATCGGACTTCGAGGGGCACAGTCCTGCATAACGTGCTGCTATATAGTAAAAAGGGATGGAACATCTGATTACAAAAATGTGAGGGGAAAGGGAATTCTTTCAACCAACTCTTCTATAAGAAGAACTGCGTCAAATAATTGCCTTTTGTACTGATGTAACAGTGAAACGGTTGTAAATGAGCGTTCGAACGGAGTATAAGCGTTGATTAATCGTTCTTTATTTCAGGGTTGAAATGAAAAGCATGAACGAGAAACTGCAAGATAAGCGCGCCAGGGACGACTACGACCGCACAGTGCAAGACTGGCAGCGAATGAATCTATCTGAACTAAAGGGACTACCACCACATTCTCGCTATCATGTCAAGAAGGCAATATTCTCTTACTTGGGTACCTCCCACGGTTCAGCCAAGGCACTGAAACCGCTGACCAGGGAACTGGCGGCTCATACACCCGAACCTCTTGTCAATTAATGCAGTGATGCGTGAATTGCGAACTGTGAATTGCGAATGTGCGACGTAAAGCAAAATGAGTTTGAATGGGAAGACCAGTTTGTTTCGGTTAGAAAAACTGTAAATAGTGTGCTCTTATAGAAAGCAAAAACTAAACTAGTGGGGTTAATTAATGTAGCCGCATCCTTGACTGGTCTTCAACTCGACTTTCATTGAGAATGAGTCCCGGGGACGAACCGGGCACTTGGCATATTCCAGGTAACACATTCTCTCAGTTAAAATAATGATATCATTAATTGTCAAATCGCTTTAAAATAATGATAATCATAATCATAATAATCATAATCATAATAATAATGATAATGATAATCGGGGAGCTCGGGTGCGCAGTGGTTAAGCGCTTCGCCTCTCACTTCTGTGGCCCAGGTTCGAATCCCGGACGTGGCGCCATATGTGAGTTGAGTTCGTTGGTATCTCGCCCTTGCTCCGAGGGTTTTTCTCCGGGTTCTCCGGTTTTCCTCCCTCCGCAAAAACCAACACGCTAAATTCCAATTCGATCTGTGGATTAGCCGGGACCTGGCTTTGATTAGCCCCCATGGTTGTTTCAGGTCTCGTTAGAAATTCAGAGTTTCAATTGTTCTTATGACATTCTTAAAACCAGTCAAGGATAAAGATAAACATTTGTCACATTCCGAACGGCGTTAGACGGCTTAGTGTAGTCTGCACTACACTGCAGTACACGCAAACTGTTACGGGATCGAGCCCGAGTATAGGAGCGCTCAAAACAAAATTCTCTCGTTAACCTTCTCATCTTGTTTACCTGTGAACCCTATCTCTAGGTGAGTGAGAACCTGTCGTTTACCCGTGAACTCGTCTGAGGGTTAGGTTTGTGGTTCGGGTTAAGATTTATCTTAGAATTAACAATAATAGTTATTACAAGCGTTTCCATTTAAGGCCTAGTTGTTAATTCAACGGGGAGAATTCGTTGTTCCAGGTTGTTCTTGGGATTCTCTTACATACATACATACATACACATACATACATAATCTTTATTTATACACGAAGTCGCATCATATACATAAAATGATCTTCCTGGGAGCCGTGTTTAAAACTATAATTATATAACCATGTAATTGAAACAATACTAAATATAACTAATTGATGAACAGAGACTAAACCTACTCTTAAAATCTTAATTTTAGATGTACAATAAGCTAAGTATAACTTTACTAGTTTATTTAACTAATGTATTAAAAATAACCTTATTATGTAGCATACTTTTAAAATTATTTAAATTTGATTTACCTCTTATCTCAATGGGGATTTTATTCCATAGGATAGATCCCCTATAATGCAGGCTGGACTTTGCAGCCTCAGTTCTAGGTCTGGGAATATGCCAATTTGATACAGAGTTTCTAAGATTATACGAGTGAACACTTGAAATATTAGTAAAAATCTGTTCCAGATATGGAGGAGAAAGATCATTATAAATTTTAAACATGATTGTAGCCAATTGCTTTATCCTCCTGTGTTCTAACCTATCCCAACCTAGTTCATTCAATAGATCACTGGATCGAATCTCGTAATCAGAGAAGGTGATGATTCTAGCAGCCCTATTCTGAAGCTGTTGAAGTTTATCTGATAAACCCTTACCAATATTGCCCCACACAGAACTACAGTAATCAAAATAAGGTAGAATTAGTGCATTATACATGTTCAATCTGATTTCAAATGGTACAACAGGACTAATACGCCTAAGAACAGCAAGACCCGCAGATATCTTCTTTGAGACTATATTAATGTGTGAGTGCCAGGTAAGGGCTTCATCAATCAGATATTAACTCCAAGGGATTTATATTCAATTTCCCTTTTTAATGGCATATTATTAACTTCAACAGTAAAGTCATTATGTATTTTACATAATTTGTGGTGACTTCCAATCAACATGTATTTTGTTTTCTTAACATTCATTGTCAATTTATTTGCATTAAGCCATGATTGAATTAAACTCATATCATGGTTCATTTGAAATTCAAGCACATGTGGATCCTCTGCAGCTGACGTAAGAGTAGTATCATCAGCATACATTCTGGGTTTTGAAAACAAATTACATGAAGGAAGATCATTGATATAAATAATAAATAATAATGGTCCCAATATAGAGCTATGTGGAATACCACATGTGATATTACAGAACTCTGATTGTGCACCATCAATAAAGGTTTTCTGCTTTCGATCAGAAAGATAAGACCGAAACCAAGCTATGGATTTAGAGTTGACACCATAGACCATGAGCTTTTCTAATAAGATGTCATGATCCATGGTGTCAAAAGCCTTTTTCAGGTCTAAAAATATCACGCCAGTCAATAGGTCGTTGTCAATATTCCAAAACCATTCATTGGTGGCCTCTAACAAAGCAGTTGTTGTAGAGAACATAGGCCTAAAGCCAGATTGATATTCAGTTAACAAGTTATTGTCGTTTAAATATTTATAGAACTGATTAAAGATAACTCTTTCAATTAGCTTACTCACTATAGGCAATTTTCTCTTAACAATTTTACCGGAATTTTGAAACCAGTTTAATTTGTAAGACTGGGAAATTAGTATATACCAATCTGGTAACCTTGATAGATCGAGCAAGCATATTGAGCACTATCACTGAATGAAACCTGAAAGCCGGCCATTTTGTTTCAGTTGCTTTGCAGCGTAAACTCGTGTTTTGTTTCAATTCAGAGTGAGCTCCGCGCTCTCTTCTGTATTCATCATCACGCATGCGCTGTAAGGATAACAGTAACTAATCAGAAAAAATCTAAACACAGAAACATACGAACAGAATGATAGACT
>JAOWCC010001210.1:8887430-9236649 GCA_030867875.1 Actinernus sp. WN-2022 | reverse complement strand
CTGAAATTATGTTTGATTAATTCTCGTCAATTGCGTCAGTTGAATACACTACCAGAATCCTTTTAGAATTCCTTTTCTTATTCAGATTTTTAAATTCCTCTGGGAATATTAAGACAAGAATCAGCGCAAAGGATTCTGGTAGTTGTATTCAAATGACGTAATAATGCAAACCGCCTGTGGGTGGCTGTAAATTGGCTATCATCAATTAAAGTCTACTCCTTCAATGCTTGTTTGAAATGACACGTCTATACACAGTTTGTTAGTCATTTTTGCATTTGTACCCCTAATAGAACACAACGTTAATTGCATCATCATCCAAGTAAGTATCAAGACGTGAAACCAAGCAAGAGATCATTAAACGATAATTCCATTTTCTGACAAGTAGTACTATGCATTTGTCATCGGCTTCCCCGAGGGGGGCTATATGCGGAAAATAGGGGACTTTGTGGGGACTTTGCAGCGCTTTTGTGCCGCAATAGTCGGGGAAATATGTGGCCTTTGAATTGGCCCTTATCGATTGTGCTAGCATAAGTTTTGGCATAATTTGGAAAAACGAGCATATTTTTTGCACTTTTCAGTATAAAAGTAGCACTGCTAGCATATGCATAATCGACATATTTTTAGTTTTTTTTTAAGGGAACATTACCAGAGTCATGACTTACTTGGTCTCTAAGATTGATTATTTTCAAGTTCTCTCAAGCATGTTAAGGCATGGTTTGAGCATGAAATCGAGGCTAAAGCTATTTTATTGAATAGAGTGGCTTATGTTTGCCCGAATTCTACAAAAATAGTGCATATCACTAAGCTCAGCGTTCTGAGTCGTTTCAACAGATTTTGTTGTAAAATGTCTATCACGTGACCAGCCACGTGATTACAAAATCTGGAAATTTCATCTCAAAATGGGCCGGTTACACTGCATTTTTAAAGTAACGGTTTCTTGCTTATGTGATTACACTTCTGGTTGTTTCTAAAGATCTGCTTGGAATGGTTGACCCTGATAGATTGTTAAGGCGAAAATAGAGAAAACAGGTCACGTGACCTGTTCTTGGAACCAGTTTTCCCCAATTTTCTCACCTACAATGGGAAAATGTCAACCATTCCAGACACAGATTTACGGACAACCAGAAGTGTAATCAGATAAGCCAGGAATCGTTACTTTAAAAATGCACTGTGACCGGCCCATTTTGAATTCTTTGTTTCATCAGCCTTAAGATCACGTGACCACCAAAACACGAGAATACCTAACTTAAAATGTTGATACCTATGATTGCTGCCTAATTACCGATTTCTATGGTATTTCATTGAAAAATGACAATGTTAGCGAATTTAGAGTGTATAACAGAATTGCTGAATAAACCATGCCTTAACATGCTTGAGCTGTCCATGGTTCAGTCTAATTCGTCTGGGGCAGGGGGAAGAAGGTTACCGCAATACTGCGTCGTTGGTCGACTAGACTCTAGAGGACTGGGCACACAGTAAAGATTGCGTTAGTCCCAGTTTCCGCTTTCACAGGCAACAAAATGGCGTCGAGCAACTTACAGATACGAAAAGAACAGCTGCCTGATAGGCCAGAACCCGCTCAAATTGATAGAGATCGGAGCCTGAAGCAAACCAAAAGCAAATACACATTAAGTCACCGCTTCTAGTCTGGAATGAAGTGCAGTAGTTAGTTGTGCTTTATCAGAGCAAGTGTGTAACTCAGGATAAAGAAAATATTAACAACAAATACATAATTTTGGACTTGTTTTGTGTTTTTGTAAAAGCATACTTTAAGAAAAAGTAGCATAATTTTCAAAAACGAGCATAATTTTGAGCATAATTTTGAGAAAAAAAATCGGGCACTGCTAGTAGCATAATATGCTACTTTTACTAGCACAATCGATAAGGGCCTACCTTTGAACCGCTGGGAACTGATTCGATCCCGGTAAATGGCGAGGAGACTGGAACTAGTGTGGCTGAGAAAAGGTGGCGGACAGAGAAAGCGGCGTGGAGGTATGCGACGTAAAATCCATTGATATTTGTGCTTTAAATAGGTCATCTGCAAATATATGGCTAATATCACAGTATTTCGAACGTTATACTAATAAAGTTGTTGATGTTTTGTTTGGCCAGTTGAATGGCAGTGTACGCTGTTGAGGAATGGTGTTGGCTCTCCTCATCTTTGCGCACTATTAAAACAACGTCAGACTGATTGATGGAAGTTGGAGTCTTTATTGAACAACTTTTTCTTACATATTTATTTCGCTAACTAGACAAGATATGGCGACAGGAAAGGCAAAGAGATGAGAAACCTCTGCAGGGAAATGTTGGGGCATTGCAGTGGGGCATTGAAAGGCATGACTGTCAAAGTCCCCATATTTCCCCGTGTCCCCCCCCCCCCCCCCCCCCCTTCGGGGAAGCCGATGACAACTGCATAATACCCTAAACTGAAGATAACCATTGCATTTGAACTCCTAAAAGGTACGACGACCGGTATTCCCGGAGTGCATGAGTCGCGTGGTGTTTGTCTCTTGTTTTACGGCAACTAATAATATCTTACCTAGCCTGAATTTCAGCCGTCTCCTCCGGGCCATATCTTGCCGTAAAATCTTGCTTTGTACTTACCACAAGTCGAGTCATGGGCTCCTGGTCGAGTCGATAGCCCCACAATCTCATGACAATAAGTCAAGCTTGGAATAACTAGTGCATTGTATAGATATTAACTAATAGTTGATAAAACAATTTAAACTGCAGGGCCAACACTATGTCAAATATATCACTACCGAGTGACGTCCAATAGAAGTATCTCTATCACAAGAGATCCATTAAAACTGTGCCTCACTTATAGCAGCGTTGTGCGATCCTGTGCACCCAAAAGTTTATAAATAGTTAATTCCGGCTGAGCTGAGAACTCGGCAGACGCCGTAGACTGTAAAACCATCCCCCTTCTTTTCATATCGCGAAAATGGGTCGAGAAATAGGGCTAGTAAATGGCAAATACCCTTGTTCAATCATCTGTCTACTTTTTGTAAGACGCGCGTCACTCGAAAACAAACAAGGACTGGGACCGAATATGTAAATTTTATTCGAATAAAAAGGTAAACCCCACCACCCCCACCACAAGAAATATCGCACCAACACTTGTGTTGACTGTGCTAACAAAAATAAGAGCTCCAGACCATACCCAAGTTTCATGAACATTTTTATGATTTCCAAAAGTTTGCTATTTCAAAAAACTTTGTCCCGGTCAAGTGACATTATCAGAGGGTCTGAATGGGAAAAACCGGACAAATGACGATTTTTGTACTGACAATCGAAAAATAACTGACAAATTTGTTTTTTTCTCTAGTAATGATTAACTAGGGCTAACTGACAACTGGCCAAAGTTGTACTGTTTAATAAACGAGCAGCAGTGTATTATCAGGTTTAAAACTAGAGGGCGCAGCCCGAGAGTTTTAGACCTGATAAAACACGTGCTGCGAGTTTATTAAACGGCTTCAAAAGCTTGGGAAAGAAGCTGCACTTGAAGGATTTGGTGTTGTGGTTTACATCGATACAGTTCAAGACCTGGAAAGCGATGCGACTGACATGACGGCAGACTCTAAATTTTTGACTCTGGCACAAAATATGAAGAGGATGTGCACGTTATTATTATTTTACGGCTTTGAGTTTGGTTTAATAATTGGAACTAAACAGTGGCTCGGTAAACAAGTAATGGTAGTTGGATAACTTCATTTAAAAAATATTATATCTGTGTATCTCGGTAGTCTGCTGATATTAGTAAATTTAGTGCAAAATTTATTATCTAGGTGGGTCTTTATCAGTGAATTCTTAATTAGGATGAAACTTTATATAAAATTTCATGTTCATTAGTATTCTTTATATAAAACGTTCATCCTAATTAGCAATTCAATGAGAAAGCTGAAACATCAATAGAAATTCCAAGAGTTGCAAGGTGCTTATCCATTGTCTCAATCATTAACCCCGTTTCCCCCTTGGACAGCATTCAAATTACTCCGCGGGCTTATTTTATCAGGTATAGAGCATGCACGTGACTGATTTGCTTCATCTGATTGGACAAAATGGTCATTAATTATCATGAGTTTTTGAAGGATTGTTTTAAACTCTCCCGTAAATTACGATGTAATTCGAACTCACCAGACTTTTAGCAACCACAATCCATTTCGATCGTCGCTCGTCGGGACCACTTCTTTTGAAACAGCTGTATACTAAATACCTCTTATTAACCGAGTGCAAGGCCTGTACCGAAAGTTATAGACCGATCGAGATCCCACCTTTTTTATGGCCAAAACGCGAAGCGCGCGCCATCACTTACGGTACTGACCGAGCAAACGAGGTTAAAGAGATCTTCTTCATTTTCTTTTGAGACCGGAAGTGGGCGGAAGGTCCGTACGGTAAGTTATGGACCGCACATTAACCAATCATTGCTCGCGAAATTACTTAGCTAAATATTAGTACTAGTTATTTATCGTTAATTGAAGAGCCATCAAGAGACTAATGCTTTAAAAAGTGTTTTATTCATTTCTTATGACACGAAGCAATAGAACGGTATTCGACTGAGTGTCGAAAGCAACAAGTGATTGCTTTGGTTTTGTATTGTATTTTCTATCCATGGATTGGCTGAGAAATGTTTTCCAGTTATCAGCCAATCAAGTTCTAAACTAAAACCAAACGCAATCAGGTTTTGCTTTAGCGAAATCATCGACGACTGCGTTCACTTTGCCTCGTGATTGGTTCAGGTAAAACCAGTTCGTGATTGGCTCATTGCGTTTTCACTTGCTCCCGTGACTGGTTCTGTAATTACTTTGGTTTTGGGTTTACTACACTCAACTGAAAACCGCTCTAACATGCAAATTATTTCAGAAGGGATACAATCAATTTAAACATCACAACACTACATATGAATCACTACTTAAAAATCCTTACAAATATAACAAGAATTACGCTAGCCTGCTCTTGTAATTTTTCGGATTGGGTTACCTGTAGCGCGCGCACACCACAGGTAACCCAATCCGAAAAAAATGACCATTTTTTTTTACAGAGCTCAGCCATACGGTTTTCCTTGGAGGTCTACCCAGGTACTTGTTGGGATTCACCTTCAACTAATGCGGAAATGCTTGCAGATCAAAAGTATCCGGGGCGAGGGTAGCCTCCGATGCAGACGTCTTGTGTGACGAACCACACAAGACGTCTGCATCGGAGGCTAGGAAGAGGGAGGTGTGACTGGTATTTTTGGTGGGGTGTGCCACACAGGTCGCTAAACCTCTCGACTCTGTTCCAGACCAAAATGTACGATTTCCATACCCTATAGGCTCCATACCACTTATAAAGTCTGCCTTTAATCGTGTTATCTAATACAATGACATTTTCCGCCGTGGAATTTATTTTGAAGATCAATGTTAAACTAAAAAAAAGCTTACTTTAAAGCACATTCTGGACCCGTTATACGACCAAATATGTTTGTCGAAGGAGAGTGAAATCCAAAGTTACACTTAAAAAGCGTTAATACAATAATAACATCTATACATATTGGTTTTACCTAACCTTAAAACTATAAAAATAACTACAAGCACTAGTAACTTTTCCAATATACATGAACCTCCTCTTTCCACACTCTCCCTCCCCTCCCCCTCCCCCTCCCCCTCCCCCTCCCCCCTCCCCCTCCCCCTCCCCCTCGGCAAGAAGCCTTTTCTTTTGCACTTTTTCCTCAACAAATTAGAAATAATCAAATCACCAGAGAGAACTGTGCTACGCAAGATCTTTTTTTTTGGGGGGGGGGGGGTTATTAACTACCAAGGGATACTTAGCCAAAAGAAAAGGTTGCAAGCTTGCAATACACCTATATAATTCATTGACTGTACATCAGAGGATCACAGCAGCAGCTATTGAACTCCTTAACCTATATTCTACAATGCTAGGGGTTCAAGATAATAATTAAATCCAATTGCTTCTTTAGAAGCATAATTAAACTTGATTGCTTGGTCCATACTGCCAGTTATGGTCCAAGTTTTACCCCAGTTCTCGGCCCAAGAACAAAGCATGCGAGCCATACAAAAGGGGGAAAACGAGGTCTATAACTTACGGTACGGGCCACGCAACCGAGTTTAATAAGATACTTATTACATCTACATCTTATTACATATACTTTAATACCTCACAAAATCTTTCAGTACTGAGTGAAGGCTACATCTACGTTAACTTCAAAACACTAGAGTACTGTGTTGGAAAGTTATAGGAAATGCTCGAGTGTGTTGAGGATCACAAGTTAATTCCCTCTGTCCCACATGGGTGTTCTGTTCAGCTTACATGGCTTAAAAGTATTCCAAACCAGCTTTGCTTCAATTTTGCATCCATACAGCAGGTCTCAATTGAGTGTCGAAAGTTTTTGGTGATTGCTTTGGTTTTGCGTTTACTTAGCTTTTTTATTGATTGTGAAAATGTTTTGTAATCAGTCAGCGAATCAAATTCCAGAGTAAAACCAATCGTGGTTTTGGTCCGTCGCGCCATCAATCCACGATTGCGTTTACTTTTCCTCCTGATTGGTTGATTTCTCATGCCAGTGAAACCAATCGGTATTCACTTTAGTTCGTGATTGGTTCGTTGTATAATTACTTTGGTTTTGGTTTTTACTACAGTCAATTGAAACCTAGCTGGTCTATGGACCACAAACTGACCTATCATAGCCCACGAAGTTAACTAGCTATAAAATAAAACACTAAATAAACTACATTATGTAATTATGCATTCTGTAAAGCATTAACACGTTTGACATGTTGGCAGGGGTGTTGTACAAGCCATTGCCATATTGGACTAAACCTGCTGCGGCAGCTGCAACAATAACAACAACACATTACATAAAATCAATACATAGATTTACACTGCGACTACAGCTGTAACCGGGGTCACTTAGACAACAAGAACTGAATACCTTGGAAAGAGAAAATAAACCATTCCAAAGTATAAATCCTAGCATATCCAGGCGATTTTCTTCACTCAAAAGACTGACTTCTGAACTAGTCCTTTTACTGGATCGAAGCTTGTGCAAGTCTAAATGCTATTGTCTTGTACTCGACACTGATTGGTTCAAGTAACCATAAGTTGGAATGCTATTGTCTTGTACTCGACACTGATTGGTTCAAGTAACCATAAGTTGGAATGCTATTGTCTTCTACTCGACACTGATTGGCTTAATTAAGTAACGTAAGTTGGAATGCTTTGTTTTTGTTCTGCAATGTAGTTGGTTCTTGTCATCTAAGTGGCCCTGGTTTCATTGCATTGTTTTCGTTCTACAATGTAATTGATTCTCCCTGTCTAAATAGCCTGCGTTGCATCCGAACTGAACCCTGGTTAAGTCCGTCTGCGAAACAGCGACAGAAAGCTTGTTCTAAACCCCCAACGAAGTACCGGTATATATGTAGTCGATTCTGATTGGCTTTTCCTAATGCTCATTTTTACACGTTTTCTGACTGGCCATTCAACTGTCACCAGCCTGTCACCAGTGCGACTTACGGCTAATTTACATTTCAAAATATGGCGGCTTTTATACACGTCGAGAAGAGGAATGATATTTGTACAATATCAGTTTGAAATCGAGATTCGTTAACTAGAACAAGAGCAGTTGAACGGAGTTGAGTTCGGATGTGGCACATACTAGATCTTTCCAAGCGGCATGGGAGATTTGTTTGTGTGTTCCTCGAACGAGCGTTTTGTCGTGACAGGTTCTATTTAATGTGTTCGGCAAGTTTCCTTCATGTGGAACTAAACCACGGACAGCCTATTACGTTACTTTACTTCAAAACCTGACCAGAAATAAATCTAACTTCTCCGATAGTAAAACACAGGGAAACGACGACAGAGCTCGTCTAGGGCGAGAAATCTCAAGTAAACAGCTGACTCACGTGCAAACTAACACTGAGTTTCAACCGAGCGGCCTGCCAAAGCAGCCTCATCTTTGCGCTCGCTGACATGGATTGCACGTCATAACAATCTCCGAAGTTGGTGACAGTTGAATGGCCAGTCAGAAGATGTGTAAGAATGAGCATTAACCAATCAAAATCGATTATAAATAATCCTGCAACTTCGCTGGGGGTCGAGAATAAGCTTTCTGTCGCTGTTTCGCAGACGGACTTAATCGGGGTTCAGTTTGGATGCGGCGCAGGCTATGTCTATTAAGTGGCACTGCTTCCTGAGGAAGCACAAAGTGTCTTATCATCTGTATGCAGATGACATCCAATTATACACCACCCTCTCCATTAATAGTGATCAAGAACTTGCCTCTGCTAAACTGAATGTTGAAAATTGTTTACTGGATATAGAACACTGGATGGGTAAAAATAAGCTCAAGTTAAACAATGATAAAACTGAAGTTATGTTTCTCCACTCTCGCTACCGCTCATGTGACTATATGACCCCACTTGCTGTAGGTAAAGACAAAATACAACCATCAATGCATGCACGCAATATTGGAGTCATCATTGATAAAACACTCTCCATGGACAAACAAATTAATGCTATCTGTAAATCCGCCTTTTTTCAGCTGAGGAACATTGCAAAAATTAGAAAACACTTATCTTTTAATGTAGCAGAAATACTAATTCACACCTTTGTCACGTCTAAATTAGACAACTGCAACTCCCTATTATATGGTGCCTCTAAACAATTAACTAAAAAGTTACAATATGTACAGAATTCAGCAGCAAAAGTCTTAACCTGTAAGAAAAAATACGATCACATTTCTCCTGTTCTTAAAGACCTTCATTGGTTTCCTGTAGAAAAACGTATTACATTTAAAATTCTCTTACTGACATACAAATCTTTAAATAATTTAGCTCCGTCTTACCTACAAAACTTAGTTAAGATATATACACCTAAACGTACACTACGGTCATCATCCGATCCATTTCTCCTTGTTCGTCGACCTTCGAAACTTAAAACTTATGGGCAACGAGCCTTTTCAGTTGCTGCACCGGAACTATGGAACAGTCTTCCTTTCAACGTCAGATCAAGTACTAGTCTCAATCAATTTAAGTCGAAACTAAAGTACCATTTATTTATAAATTAGTTACAACAATTATGTACATATTACTCATTACCTTTCTTATTATTAGATTTTTACTTAGTTTAGTCACAAATTTTTAATTATTAGTGTAAATTATTATATTTATTCATAATATTGTAAAGCGCATAGAACGGTATCGTATTTGCGCTATAGAAGCTTATTATTATTATTATTATTATTCAGTTGTTGCACTGTAAACCATGTGATAAGTTGAGAGGTGCACACAAATATGCACAGCATGGATATTAGCCATTTCGGAATTGAGGACTGAACGGGCTGCGACATTAATATCTCAAGGAAGATCACACTAAACTTAGTACTTGTAAATGTAGGCTTACTGAGTTTGAGGAAGATTGGCTTGATAATAAAAATGTGGTGAGCTTTCAAAAATCACAAAAATACATTCTCTGTTATTTTTGTGATTTTTTTTCAAAGCTTGACCACTATTCAGTTGCTATTTACCCAAACATTCTCAAACTCAGTAAACTTTCTAATTGTGCAGTGATCTTTCTTATAATGGTTCATTTCTTAATCAGATTATTTATTTGACACTCGGTCGCAGTCCCTTCCTCAACTCCAAAATGGCTAATGCTAATGTATACCAGGGCTCGAAGTTAAACAAAAGTTACGACAATTTGGTCGCAAGTTCGCAATTTTTACTTGCAAAAACAAAAACGTCTGAGCGTGCGTATTACGGTCAGGCTGGTGGGCGGCCGCGCGAATTTCCCGCGCAAATTTACCTTAAAACATATTACAGCAACCCGGCGTTTAAAAAAAAACTCTGCTTGTGAACTTCTACCCCAAAAAGTTAAGAAAAATACGTGAAAGTTAATTGCTCGGAGTGAGCGCAGCGAACGGAGAGCATATCTAATCTTGCAGAAGGGGATTTGATTTCTCTCGATTTTCGTTGGATCATCTATGCACATGCGCGAGATTTTTATATAGCGGAGGATTTGGTGTTTGCACTCGGGTTTGGTGTTTGTTGTTTGGATCACAGGATCACAATCGGGACCAATCGGGACATTGTTTGGATCACAATCGGTACCAATCGGGACATTTCCGGATATTACGAACAACGTTCGAGTGACAATTTCACGAATACGAAGAATGCCGGAGCTTCGCGTTACCTCGTGGTTGGGTTTTGTGAGCGTGGTCTAAGCATAGTTTATGCATCAGTCAATTCCAGCAATGCCCATCCCCCTCCCGGGACATGGTGGGGCATTTGCATACTTTGAGATCCCGGAAGTGGGGCATTTGTAACCTTATATCGGCCCGGGGGTCGGGCATTATTCTACCCCAGGGCTATGGTGGGGCGTTTGACACTGCCGAAAATAATTCTGGGAAAGAGACTGCAGGTCTCGTGGTAACGACGCCATACTGTATCAAGTGGAAAAAAACAATAAATCTGAGTTGTTGTAATTATTCCAGCTGCCTGTGGATTCTATCTATTTCTCTAAATCTAGAAACCTGCAGTTGATACCGTCTTATCCACGTTATTTGTATACGCTAGGACACGAAAAAGCCGGGAAACCTATGGATGTTTAATTTTTACAATATAGCTAGAAAATAGCAGTTCCCGTACGTTCACCGCCCATCTAACACTGATTCGCGTGAATCCTGTATTCTTAACGCTACGCTACGCTAAAATTTTAATACAGGAGGCACTCGGGGCCCAAGCTCTGCCGGTCCGAGTTGGAAACGATATCAAGTAGATTGTTTACAAATATACACTGTTTGCTGCTGTCCACCGGACGAACAGAAGTCACACTATTATTATAAAAGTCTGTCATGTGGTTTTAATAAGAGTTTATTGTATAACGTTAACCGCGGTGCGAATGATTATTTATAGGAATGAAACATAAACTATTAATATTAATACCATTTTGCTCCAGGCAGCTCAATAGTATAATCACTGATACAGCAGTATAAATACAAATACAAAACAAGATGGCGGATCTACAAAACGAACGGAAACTATCAATGAATAGATAGAGAAGTAGCACTTCTTTGCGCCTTGTGTATTTGCATGGAATTAAACTTGGGCAGTATATCATTATGGATGTGCCCGGGGGTGGGGCATTTTCCTTACTTCTTTGGCTCCACTGTGGGGCATTTGAATACCTTGTTTGTCCCCACCGTGGGGAATTTGAAAAAAACAAAACGAAAATGACTAATGCCCGGGGGTTGTCCCGGGGAGGGGATGGGCATTGCTGGAATTGACTGATGCATTAGAAGAGGGAGACTTTGCTGTTCACGATCGTCGTTTTGGGTAAGTAAAGCCATGAATTGTCTTTATTTCATTCGCAAAAGTGATCGCAGTTTTCATAGTGTGTTGTCAAACTGTTCTAGATTGATTTCTGGTCAGATTGCTCGAATTTTAACACAGTCATAGAGGACTAATTCAATGTCAGCCACTTTCGTCACATAAGCTCGGTAAGCATTTGGATTCCTCGCCACATCTACCCTTTTTATTAGGGTTGCCTGGATTAATCAGGACTCCTCCCTTTTGGGGGGATTATCAGTCCCGGTGTGGACTTTCAAACTCAACCCGACTTTTACAGCGGGCAGTCAATTCAACCCGACTTCGGGCAGTCAATTCAACCCGACTTCGGGCAGTCAATTCAACCCGACTTCGGGCAGTCAATTCAACCCTTCAGCCATGGTTTGTGCCCCTTGGCCTCTTTGGAGAGTTCAATAAACAGTCCAAACCCGAACTCGTTTCTGAGCAGCCGCGAAAACTTTGTAATGTAGCCCAATATGAACTCAAAATGGCTACAAAACACGTAGAAATTGCCACTGAGGATGCCGTACCTTCGGCTTCAGCTGAGTTTTGCACCGATGTGTTTGACAACTGCACTTTGAAAGCTGAGATTACTACAGCAGACATGCCTTTATGTTTTGAAGACGATGCTGTTTCGTTTAAAGATGATAATTTTAATCATATCATTAAAAAAGATGTAAGCTTGTACAGAAGTTCTGTTAGAAAACTCATTGACAAGCAACAGACAAAACTACACTTCAAGAGAGAGCGCGAACCCTCGAGATTTCCTGCCAAAAAATTAATGCAAATTTTTAAAAAGAGACATGCACGAAAGAAATTAAAAAGTTTCATTAAAAAAACTTTCCCTTATTCATCACAGATTTACAGATTTGCCAATAATTACAAGATGTATTTTGTGCTTCTAAACAAGCATAAAGACAGGTTTTTTAGCAAATATTTCTGTTGGAACAGAAAATTAAAGCCTTTTTATTTACAAAGAAAGTATAGTGAGAAGGGTAAAGTTTTGTATGGAAGAAATGTCTCTGCATTTGCATTTCCTAAGTTGAATAAGGATTCTTTAGCATCCAAACTTATTGAATTAAAAGGAGGCATGTATACTAGTAATATATGTGTTTCACCATGGAATATTTTAGTTCGAAAGTTGGCAACTCTTGGTTTATTCCCACTAGATGTTGGTGGTGATGGCTCGTGTTTTTTTAGAGCCTGTTCACATCAGATGTTTGTTTATATAACAGTTTTTGAATAGTACAGACTCTTGTCTGCATAGCAAGCGCAAGGTGCAAAAATCAACCATGTTGAAAAACATAACTTGACCTTACTATGCAAACTATATAACTTAGTTAATGTACACCCACAATACTCTTCCCATAAAAAAAAAACATCCTACACGAAAAAGTTTCTTAGAAGCCCTTGAAAGGGTCACCAAACAAAAATTGCTGCAAAGCCTTAGAAATAATATTGTGTGAATAAAAGTTTGCCATTCCTTCCCCCAATGTCCGACAGCCTGCCTCTTTTGGTCCGAGCATTCACCTATCTTTCAGATATTACTAGTAAGCTTTTTATTTTCACAGATAGTGGCGACGTCATTGAGAAAATTTACTTAAAATGGACATCGGTCAACCCTGATCCAATTTTTTTTTTTTTTTTTTTTGTAAAAACAGTGTCTACCCTGGTGTATAGGGCAAAAAAATAGAAAAGTAAAATACACAAACCCTGGCGTATAAGTCATTTACCGACGGGAAATTGAACGATCTTCGAACTCTGAGTTTACTAATTTTTTCATAATTTAACAAAAAAGTTCTCAAGGTTTGAAAACGGGTGAGTAAACAATGTCAATGACGGCCGCCGGCTCGCTTTGAATTTGTTTTGGAATATATGTTGTTGTTGCAAGACTTTTGATGCCTGCGCAGACGTTTGACCGCTGTGTGGCTGCACCTACAATGTATTTTTAAAAGAGACCACTTTAAAATGGTGTCTGAGCGAAGGTTCGTATAAAAAGGCAAAAATGGCGCATGATTTTGCTGAAAAATTGTAAAATCCCAATGAAACATAACACACTAAACTGTTGGACATTTTATTCAGTTATTTATTCATATACTTAGGTGAATACTTTATAGTTGCCAAATGTGTTACTGCCAGAAAAGTTTTAGTTGCAAGTGATAGTAATTTACTACAGGAACAGCAATCTATATGTACAAAGTAAAACAACAACTTGTACCTTAAGTAGCGTAGCTGAAATATTTAGTTTTAAACAATCGCATTATTCACTAAGAAATAGTGATTTTAATATACCTAGATATAATACGGCAAGCATTCACTACGGTATTTTGGGCCAATGACACAGGAACTCACCAAGCCTTAAGGCTAACATAATTTGCATCTAGCATGAATCAATACCTAGACTGTTTTAGGAATACCTATGTATGTTATATAATATATATATTTTAGTCTGTATATAGCTGTTTTCATTTATAATTAAGTATATAGATTCTATTTTATTCATATCTATTTTTAATCTTTTTACTGTTAGTACACTTTGATATTTTTAGCTAATTGACTGAGTTAGTATATTAGATATGTTTGATTCTGATAGATAGTATAGTGTCCCCAATGAGCTTGTCAAAGCTAAATAACTTAGACACTTATCAAATCAAGTTTATTATTATTATTATTATTATTTGGTTGCATTTGAGACTGTATTGGTTGTAATTTCGAGCCCTGGAATGATGGAAATATTTTCCTTGAAGATGCAGGCACTATCTCCAGAGACTGCAGGGATGTAGATAAAAGCCGGTAGCTGGGGACAATACCCGGCTGTTACAACTACTTTTCCGGCTCAGAAATCAGAAACAGCTGTTTTAAATGTGACTTACTTTGATGAATACCTGCTTGTGCTTCCAAGATGCCGACCTACCATGGTATTTAAAAAAAACTAGCTCCATCTCCGAGTCTGGCTTCTCTTTGATCATGAACTGGTTTACCCAATCACATCTAATTTTAGGGCTAAGATAAATCAAGCTGACCAAGCTGGAGGGACCATTTGAAGATAAAAATTGATACCTTCACCTACATGTATGGAGGCATACTTACAGAGCTGGGAGGAAGGCCGTGTGCTACTATTGGCTGGCTGGGCTGCTGAGCCATTTGCACATTTGCACCAGCTTGAGCCATGTAAACAGTCTGGAAATCAATTGAAAAAATTGACAAGATCAACAAAGTATCTCCAAACAATAATTATTATGAGACAGACAGAGAGTTGTATAGGAGGAGGAGGAGGAGGGGTGAGGAGGGAGAGGATGATCATGATCAATAATCAATCATTATTATTGGCTATTTACAAAATATAATTTTAATTATAATGTACAGGGGTTTAATTAGAATTAATCTGGCTAGTGCGGGAGCTACTTGTGCTCTTACTGCCACCTTCTCTGTCTGTCACTACTGCTGATTAAGCTATTTAATTAAAGCAAATACAGACACTTACTTTCCACTCATGGCCTCTTACTCCAAAAGTTATTGAAAGCCCTGAATGTGGTGATCAGATGTTAACTATTTGGCAACACCACCACCTTAATTGTGTTTGATATCAATCAAACACTTCCAAAGAGAAAAGAAAATAGTGGAAAAACATTTTATTTTGTTCCTTAAACTTGTTTCCTTTTTTGTTTACCCCTTTTCAATGCATGAATATGCTGAAATAAACAAAAACTCAATTGGATCATATAAGTCTGTGACATGTTTTTGCCAATTGTCTCGACCAGTTGCTAAATATACAATGTATATGTTGTAGTTTAAAAAATACTTCAGGTTAAATTTGTCCAAACTAGTTTATTTTTTCAACCTAGTTTATTTTTGTCCAAACTAGGTTATTTTCATTCAACCTAGTTTATTTTTGTCCAAACTAGTTTATTTTTTTCAACCTAGTTTATTTTGGTTCAACCTAGTTAATTTTTGTCCAAACTAGGTTATTTTATGTCCAACCTAGGTTATTTTTGCCCAAACGGTAATTTTTAGTGTTTTTTAAATGTAGGGTGGTAGCATTATATTTATCTGTTGTTTAGTGACTTAGCAGTAAAGAAAAACAAAATTAGTGACTACATGTAGCTCTAAAGACCCTAAATAAGTGAGCACCAGTTGTTGACGGTTAGGGTGTTTTTAAATCTATGGGTAGGGTTTGTAGTGGTTCAGAAGACCATTAAATAAGTATTATATTTGTTTGTTGTTTAGTGACTTAGCCGTAAAGAAAAACAAAATTAGTGACAAGCTCTAAACACCCTAAATAAGTGAGCACCCATTGTTGACGGTTAGGGTGTTTTTAAATGTAGGGGTAGGGTTTGTATTAGTTCACAGGAGCATTAAATAAGCATTATATTTATCTATAGCCATAAAAAAATGTTTAGTTACTAGCTCTATTCAACCTAAATTAGTGAGCATCCATAAAAAAAAAAACTAGGTTGAAAAAAATTAACTTATAAACAACTGAATGTCGAATAAGGTATGGTGGTTGAACCAAAATAAACTAGTTTTAGAAAAATAAACTAGATTAGTTTGGTTCAACCTAGGTTATTTTTGTCCAAACTAGTTTATGTTGGTTCAACCTAGGTTATTTTTTAACCTCATTTATTTTCATTCAACCAATAATTTCTCTTCCCTTATTAATTATTGTTTACCTGTGAAGTCTGAAGACACAAATTAGTGCTATAAACTACATATAATTTACAAACTGCTTCTTCATATTTGTGTACAAAGCTAATTCTCTTGAGTACATGAATAGAATGAACTCAGCATCGTATTTTAACTTTAAAATTATTTAATTATAAATACAGTAATTGTGTGCCTATCCAGCCATCTTAGTTTAATCATAAATAACAAATAGGGTGCAAGAGTTTGTAATTAACCCCTCTGGGTTGTATCTCTTGTACAGTGTATCCTTCACAAACTTTTCTTTATGTATATCTCCTTTTGTGTGTTTTTGTGTGAAATAAACAAACCTTTGAACCTTTATTGTCAGGAGTTAGAAGTTCGTTATTTGGAATGTGTACTTCCATTTTGTTTCAATGTTTAGTAGGGTCTACATTGTTTGGTATGTTTATTTCTTTAATTCAACTTCAGTATTTGTATAAAGTTTAACTTTTATCCATTGCTTTGATCTAAAACAGGACAGAAAGGTAGATTCGCTGCATGATCTACAATGGAGTCATAACCTACATCGTACACTATGTAGTTTATTTTATTTATTTATATTTATTTATTTACAACATTTGGGCGTAACGCCACCGGAAACAAACAATAGGACTCAAATTCCCCTGCAAGGCTTGTCTCTGCCATGTCAGTGGACCTACGATTTTACGTCCTTATCCGAGAAGACGTGAAGGTCTAACCATTTGCAGTTGGTTCACAAAGGCAGCACCTTCTACTCAGTTATTTTAAGACCCTGAGTGTTGGTCCAGCCGGGGTTTGAACCTGCGACCTCCCGCTCGACAGACTGGAGCTTAACCACTGAGCTGGAGCTTAACCACCGGGAGGCGGTTGTCAAATGGGGTCGTAAACTACACCTGATCCAATACAATGTTAGCGTGATTCCTTTTATATTATTTAGCTCAGTGATTACTGTAAACACCCATGTATAAGCCGCACCCCAAGTTTTGAAGCTTGAATTTAGGAAAAAAACTTTTTTCGAAAAATACAAAAAATAATTAGAAAATCTTTTGTCCGAGTTCATAAATGCTTGTACTTGATGCTAAACTTCTTCCAAAAAAAGAATAATCTTTTGTTGGAGTTCATAAATGCTCGTACTTGAAGCAAAACTTCATCAGATTGTCATAAATACATAATTGCAACTTGAATTCGATCGAATATGGTTCAACTTGCCTTGTCATTTCTTGTGTATATTTTAACCTGCAGTCTTTTAAATCACTCCAGAATTCTTCCGCTTTTATTTTCCCATTAACTAACAACAATTCCAAGGAACCGCTTTCCTTTAATTGCTAGAGCAAGAAAGGTTTTCTGGCGAAACTATACTTGCACGAGTAGGTCTGAGGTCCGCCATCTTGGATTTTCATTAACTAGTGCCAATCTCCCACGTGTTTTTTTCAATGATTATGCTTAAATATTTGCTATATTACATGATCGGATGCGATTTGAACCTGATTGTAATATACGCACCGTCGCATAATAAAAGCTTCATACAGGTTCATGATATGTAAATATATGTTAATGTTGGGTCTCCTTTCCAGGTGTTCCCGTAGATAAGCCGCACCCCCGATTTTGAACGAAAATTTTGGGTGAAAATAATTAAGGTGCGGCTTATCTACGGGTGTTTACGGTACTCTGTAAAAGTTGGTTCGGTTCACAGTTTGTTTCGAAGTACGAGTGGAGCCATAAAGTAAACCTGATCATCTACAAACAATATATGTTTCTGAATTTAGCTTAATTACTTCCCTTGAGTTTTCGTAAAAGAATGCAGAGTCAACACAAACTTTGTCAGTATTTTCATCTGTGTTATCGTCCGTGTCATATTTTTCAAAGTCCGATTTCATTAGCAGTGCACATGCGTGAATACATAATTTGCATAAGACCTGACATCATAGTTATATTGGTGATTTAAATGACTACCACGTCATCAAATGTTTCTGTGGTAAAGTGGTAAAGTTCTGGTCTTCCAGGCCGACGGTTCATGGTTCGATTCTCGTCTGGGATGAAACGAAGTAAGTAATAATGATGACAGACTGTGTAATATTAATTAATGTAATGGTGGTAAGGGGGATCAGGGTGAGGTAGAAGAAAGATAGTGGGACATAGAAGTAACGAGGGATGGGGGACAAAGAAAAGGGAAGGGAGGGGAGGTAGAACACAAAAAACTACTCAATTATTTTTAGAATGTGCCCCCTAAAAAACTAAACCCCCATTTTTTTAATGATTCCCCAAAAAGAAAGGATCTCTTTTTAGAATGATTGATATCTAACAAAAATAACCTAGGTTGAAAAAATAAACTAGGTTGAAAAAATAAACTAGGTTGAAAAAATAAACTAGGTTGAAAAAAATAAACTTAAGTTTGGACAAATTTAATCTGATGTTTTTTTTGACCTGCAACATATATATGTAGCATTCAGCACTCCTGGATGTGTGCGGCCCCTTTGCTGATGGAATTTTTTTTTTGAAGAAAGCTTATAGTCAGTCAAATTGGAGCTCTTAAAAATTGTGAAATTGAAGCTGGACTCTTTTAATTTTATGTGAAAGAGTGCAAATTTATAGATCAATTGATAGGCATTTTGCAATGAAAAAAAACCTTTGAATTTCTAACGAGACCTCAAACCATGGGGGCTGATCAAAGCCTGGTCCCGGCTAATCCACAGATCGAATTGGAATTTAGCGTGTTGGTTTTTGCAGATAGAGGAAAACCGGAGAACCCAGAGAAAAACCCTTGGAGCAAGGGCAAGACACCAACAAACTCAAAGTTCTCACATATGGTGCTGCATCCAGGAATCGAACCTGGGCCACAGAGGTGAGAGGCAAAGCACTTAACCACTGCGCCAACCTGGCTCCCTGTTTCACTTTCATATGTGATTACTTTTGGCCACAACCCATGCAAAATCTGTGTGAAATCAATTATTATTCTAACGAGAATATCAATCCTTGTGGTGAATTCTTCAGGACATGAGAAAGAATGAGCATTAATGCCTAGAAGTAGAATGTTGGCAGCCTAAACATTCATGTTTACAGATTTCTAGAGACTGTAGAATGATGAAGACTTTAAACACAACATTGCTTACAAACCTCTGCCATCATAAAAGGACATACATGTATAAATGTACAGTTATTATTAAAATTTTTTTTGGGGGGGGGGAGGGGGGAGAATTGGAGGCTCACAGAAAAAGGCTCACGGCTTGAAAGAGAGACTTGTAGCTAATATTTGCAATTTAGCTACAACATATATATTAGCACTTTTTTTAGGCAATTAAATTATTAGTAATTACCTGACCAGGGCTACCAGCCACCTGATATGCTTGCATCTGTCCCCCCTGAACAGGAATGACAGGTCTTCCCATCTGCATCTGCCCCGCCTGAACAGGCACAGTCATTGGTCCCCCAGCCATTTGATTTGCTGGAATAGCAATAGGTGCTCCACCAGGGCCCTGAGTGACAACATATCCAGTACTGGGGCCCCCAACAGTGTTAAGATACACTACTTGACCTTGTGCAGGCTATAGATATATAATGAAATAGAGATCAAGAATCAATAATATCATTCAGTAATTTAAGGGCACGTTCGATTGACCATATTCCAGAATAAGAATAGATGGAATTAAGTCTCTGGAAATTACTGGTTCAGGCACATTTTGCACTGTATAGTTACAAACACGTGTTGACATATGATGGGATTCAGGATACTTTTAGTACATTCAAGTGGCTAAAAAAATCAAGATATACGAGATTTATAGTGATCATACTGTGTATTCTTATTCAGGGTCCGAAATTTACCAATTGTGGTTGCCACGTTTCAAGCGACACAGAACATCGTGTGACTTCGGAACAGACTTCAGGTAAAGAAGACTTAAGGTAAGTCACCAGCTGGCAACTAACTCTGAAAGTTTGGTCACCAACACTCAAAATTTAGTCGCATTGGCGCCAAACAAGGCGCAATTTCGGATCCTGTTATTCTGGAATACGATCAATCAAATGCACCCTAATTCTTCCAGGAATCATTAACACATCTATAGCTGATAAATATGTTCTTAGCAGTTTCATGATAAACAACTCACATGCCAGTATAATTATAATTTTAAGATGATGATATACCAAAATAGCATATACTTAAAGTATGCATTAAACAGATGTAAAGTATACTGCAATAGTAGGGTTCAAGTATACTTAAAGTATACTTGAAGTATACAGTCTGCTGTGGTATACTTTTAGTATACTTGTAGTATACTAAAAGTAGGCATAATTTTGGACTCAGGAATGCTACTTAGAATGTACTGCATGAAAGTATACTTTAAGTATACTGTACTTTTAGTACACTTGTAGTATACTAAAAGTAGGCATAATTTTGGACTCAGGAATGCTACTTAGAATGTACTGCATGAGAATATGCTTTAAGTATACTGTACTTTTAGTATACTATCTTGTAGTATACTAAATGTAGGCATAATTTTGGACTCGGGAATGCTACTTACAATGTACTGCATGACAGTATACTTTAGGTATACTGCAAGTATACTAAAAACCACCATAATTTAGGACTCAGGAATGCTACCATGCATGACTACGTGAATATTGCATGAAAAACTACTGTCCAGGTGATTCCTATGTGAAAACATATTTCCTTTGACCGGATATATTTCTTGATAATCCTTCCTGAAAGGAAAGTAACACAAAGAAACATTTAATACAGTGTATAAACTCTTATTTTACGAAAAAATACGATTCAAATCGGAACCAAAAGTCGTTGACCGTCATATATTGCATAAATTTCGATCAAACAGACCTGAGCGCTGGGGATTAAATTACGTCTTAATTTAATGTCCCAGGTTAAACTTTATGTTTTGAAACAATACTTCAAGTAGCTAACAGTTTAGTTTCATCCATTTTCAATCATATGATTTAAGTTCAGATCTATTGGATTCCAACAATAAGAAAATCCTAGCTTGGATGTTGACAATATCAATCATTCAATGTGACAAGTCCGACAAGTCAGCAATAAAACTCTGAAAAGTGCCAACATTTAGACAATATTTTAACACATAACATACACCAAGAAACGAATCAGCAGCAGGGGTGTATTTCTTACCTTTTCCTGGTTTACAGAATGCTTCGTTTTTCTGCTTTTTGTAGATAAACTCAGACACACACTGTTAGAACTCTCCGCCATTGTGCGCGAAAACATTAGCATAGAAACGAGGCAATAGATGAGGCATGCTGGGAAATCCTCACGAGCAACAGGCAAGATGGCGGACTATGCGGAGCTCGATGGAAACATCTGAAACATGTTGGCCAACTATTGTTACTGTCAAATCTGTCGTCAAAAGGCTAGGCTCATTTAAATTTCTCATTGAAGACTACGGCTTAACTGCAGAATACCCCGTAACTCTATCTATCCTTTGCGTGCCGGTGGCTACGACTACGCGTAGAAGCCACTCTATAACACGGCGTAACGACTACGCGTAGCACGCGTAGCCACTACTATAGCATCGCACTCATTCCCTCTCGTCTTATTGACGCGTAGCACGCGTAGACGCGTAGCCACTACTATATCACAGGGGTGGGTGGTGAGTTAGGATCACATGAGTGGGGGGTGCTGAAGTATCGACTAGCAATCCAAGTTATTGGGATAGGGTTAGGGTTAGGGTTTAGGGTTAGGTTAGGTTAGTTGTATATATTATTTGAAACTACACTTATGCTCACGCTCCCTCGTTTATGACGCGTAGCAACATTTCTAATGAAAAACCATTCGTTTTTCGACGGGGTATTCTGCAGTTGCTCCAAGACTACTCCAAATAAATCGGTCCAAGGTGCCTCCGTTACATGCTAACTGAAACCGTGCGACAGTGGCAGTGGATAGCATGGATTGACCAGTGTGCACCATCTACGGGAAAATGTAGCAGTGATTAATAATAGCTAGGTATAGCTACAGTTTTGAGCTGGGAAATTCACGGATTTAATTATCAGACAGCTGAACTAAGCTAAAGCTTATAGTATTTATACTTTCACTGCGTGCCTGATTATGTGTCTGGTATTTTAAATTTACTTTTTTCTAATAATTATTTATTATTTTCAGGGGTGGTTGCAGTAGTGTTTGATTTTAAAATGTTTATTATGTAAATTCAACCACGAACTATAACAGACTTTCAGAACTAAATCCTAAACCCAGTTGACAACATTACAACAAGAAACCTGATGGTTGTACAGTCTGTCAATCTGATTTACATGTAACCGACTCTATTTTAGCTACATGCACAATTAATAATCCTCATGTTGGTGATGATTGAAATACCATTATTATGAAGAAATGTACATTGCACATAATTATTAAGTGCGGTATACAGTTTTTGTACTGCAGCAAGAAGCAGTATAAATCCTTGGCAGTATAATTTATTTGTACAACTCTGCAAGTTGGAGAGTTATCTTGCTAAAAGTATGCAGTACAGTTGCAGTATACACGCAGTATAATTCTAGTATACTTCATTTGTAGTGCAAGTTGGAAGAGTCGTCTTGCAGTATATTTGCAGTATACTTTTAGTGTACTGCAAAATTGCAGTATAATTCTAGTATACTTTATTTGTACTGCAAGTTGGATGGGTTGTCTTGCAGTATATTTGCAGTATACTTTTAGTGTACTGCAAAATTGCAGTATACTTCTAGTATACTTTATTTGTACTGCAAAATGGAAGGATTGTCTTGCAGTATATTTGCAGTATACTTTTAGTGTACTGCAGATTAACAAAGTACAAAAATAATATACTTTTAGTATACTTAAAGTATACTTAGTACACCTTGATTTTGGTAAGTATAGCTATCTGAACACATTACATGTACTATGTACATTGTAGTTCTTCCACTGTAAACTGCATTTCAAATCTGTTAATTAAGTTGTATTTACCATTGATGTTGGATAACAACAAGGGCAGCAGTTTTCTAAACCACTGCAACAGCAAATGGCTGCCCAGATACTGCAGCCAAACTCCACAACAGCAAAAAGGACGAGCATTGAACCAAGCCCAACAAGTATTTGACAATCTCTTTTGTAAAATGCAATGTAACGCGTTCTTCCAGTAGGATAAACCATATTCCATCGCTGCCGAATCCGATCTCTGCAGTTTCCGCCATCTGTGAGAATATTGATGCTCATGGCATAGCAGATGATGATCACTGCAGCAAAGACAGTTGATGTGATGGAGAACCCAAGATAAGTGGCAATCTGAACAAAAAAGAGGGATTATCATACATACATGTAGCATTGATGTGTATGAGCAGGGATTTTGGCAGGAATTGGGGTAAGGTTAGGCAAAATCAGAAAACAAATGGAAAAAATGTTTGAGGGTGAACATATATATTTGTATTTTTGCAACTGTTCCAGAAAAAAATGGCAAAAAAGGTACCCTGTTCCAGACTAGAAACAATGAAAACATACCCTGTTCCAGGCAAAATGGCAAACATATATCCTGTTCCAGACCAGGCTAGCGTACAAATGTATAAGATACATGTACGTGCGAGACGTTGCACTCCACTCGCCACTTGCATCATAAACAGCCTCTGCATTTGCAGAGGCAAGGGACCATGAATAACTCAAACCCTCCTGCACGAGGCCCTTCCAAAAAATTATGACCCCGTTCCAGACCAAAACCCTGTCTTAAAACTGTTGGGACCCAGTTATTGCAGATTTTCTCTGTGGTCAGCCTTTAGTCGTTCAACCTTGTTGTCATTGTCTGATTGTTTTTTTTTCCTTTTCCTGTTTGTTTAAATAATGCTGTTGTGTTTTTTCCCTCTTTTTTCTCCTGTGTTAGCTACAAAATGTATAGGCAAATCTTGTATATAGATAAAATAAGTAAATAAATAAAACAATAATAATATTATTAATGCAAGTTATAATGTTTACTGTGTTGACATATGTAGCAGTGGTGGGTTAAATTAAAGTAACTTTCCACAAGACTGAGACTGAACTGAGTTGTTTACTCCCAAAATCCAACGGACTAAAAATATACAATGGTCTAACTACATTCACGAAATAAATACAACAAACAGCTTGTGCAGCCGCCCGTGCAGCAACAGTTCAAAATAACTAACAGTTCTTTTCGTAATCTTCTTTCTCTGTTACACATACACTGGGTTGAGTGCGGAACTCGTGACAATTGATCAATTGGCAAAGTTTGCTGGCTGCCAGCTCTCGTCTATGACCCTGATATAATATCCAACTCAGTAGTTTTGTGTTTCTGTCCCGCAAACCGCACTCAACATTGACAGCAGGTCCATCATATATAATCACAATTCAGGGAAGGACATAATAATAATAAATGCCTTTATTTCAATTTGTTAAAACACATTACACATTTTACAATAGATTTAAAAAGGCTATACATTAAAAATACATACTTTAGAGAGCGCTAGAAATACCCACAGACTATAAAAATTCTTAAATCCCTAGTTCATGATTAAAAATAAGCTTATATATTTACAAATGTGTTTTAATTTGAAACAATCATTATTTATGTGAGGTTTTATGCTCTTTTTCCAGACTTATTATTGTGCACTTCATCCTGAGGAAGCTAAGGATACTCTGTAGATGATGGTTACACATATTTTTACTTTCTTGAAAAGTCTTATAAAAATTATCATATTTATTTAACATACTAACTATTAACACTGGCTAATCCACAGATCAAATTGGAATTTAGCATGTTAGCTTTTGTGGAAGCCAGAGAAAAACCCTCAGAGCAAGGGCGAGATAATATATAGCACCATGCACCATCCAGACTCAAAGAAATGCTGGAACTATTCTCTTGTTCTCTTATCAAAGAATCACCCACAGAGGATATGAAAAGACGCAAAAATGGATAAATGATCAAGAACAGTCTACACAAAAATAATGAAAAAAATACAACATTTCTGTTTTGCTTTGCCATTCCAAGTGGAGTTCACAAGGGCCAATAACAAGCAGATTTATTAAAGCCAGTTAGCACTCCACTCCAAGCAAACTCATTCCTAACACAACAAGACCGATATAAACCGAACATTAAAAAAATTATTTCGGTAAACCCAAGTGCTTGAACTAATTTAGGGTTTTTAGAGCTAGTCACTAAATTAGGGTTTTTAGAGCTAGTCACTAAATTAGGCTTTTTAGGGCTACTGAACAACACAAAAATGCTTCTTCAATGGTCATATGAGCTAATCCAAACCCTATACCCCTACCTTTAAAAACACACTAATCGCCAACAACGGGTGCTCACTGATTTAGGGTTTTTAGAGCTATAGTCACTAAATTAGGGCTAAGTCACTTATAATGCTTCTTCAATGGTCCAGAGAACTAATCCAAACCCTTATCCTGCATTTAAAAACTCACTAACCATCAACAATGGGTGGTCACTAATTTAGGGTGTTAGTTGCATAGTTTGCTGTTTATAATTCCTATTATTATAACATGACCTAAGAAATTTTTGCAATCTGATTGGCTAAGAAGAGTGGTATTTCAATGTACCGTAATTTCTGGCCTATTACCCACATGGCGTATTACCCACACCCACTGATTTTAGAGTCTCAAAGAAAAATATATTAACAGATTATGCACTTCTCAGTGTAAATTTAGGTAACAATACCAGTACCTCATAGTAGGTTTTAATTGTTGTGTCTTAGTAGACATAGGAACATCAACATGTTGATAAATAAAGTCGTAAAACCATTTGTATACAGTGCGATTTCACAGCAATTCTCACCTTGGCATTTTAGAGTTAGACTCTAAGCATTTCCGGCATCAGGCGAAATTGTTCAGACACAAAATGAATATAAAAGAAAAAATTTTGATTCGGAAACTCTTAGGTTTTAGAAATGTTTGGTGCATGTATCGCAAAGCAAAACAAACACTGCCAACTAATTGATTATTCAAATCAGTTCGTGGAAAAATTCACGCTTCTGTGTCATGGAATTCGAGAGACTCGAACTCACCTTTGAAAATGGATTCCACATTACAGTTAATTTCACAAAACTTTGGCCGCGTGGATTGCCAAGTTCGTTTGGAACTTGGGAAGTACGTTCCGAAGTACGCAAATTACTTTTGTGTCTGTCAATCAAATAGGCCTTTTGCAATAGACAGTCACGTGACTTGTTGGCTCATAGTAACGCCATACTGGGTTGCAAGCTAACCAGCTCTCCCTTGACAACCAACAGAGATTGACTGACCCGTGGTATCATAGCTGGACTTCGAAGCGTTTTTTCGTCTTACTTACTAAATTCATCTCGAAATAAGTCTTATACAGAACAAAAGTAAAGGTTGTTCTTTACTTTTGATCCGGTATTTTGTCAAATATGCGGCGCAAAATAGAGTTTGGACGCTCAAACGAACTCGCCTCGAATCTCAGGCATGGCAAACATGGCGGCCGCTAAACACAACTTAGTGAACTCTTTCGATTGCTTGTTTTAATGCTAGTGAATAATCGGTCAAACACAATAAGCTTTTGCTCAGGACTCAAAAGAATATTGGGGAGCAATTATAGAATACCCCGCAACTTGGATCATTAATAATTCATTTTCTCAAATTCTTATACAAACCTTCTAAAAACCCAACCCTGAAATTTTAAAAAAACCTAACCATTTTCGACTCCAAATCATTCATAGAACGACCCTAATACTGTTTACTCTAGGCGCTCGTTGATGTACTTAAATAAAATCCTGTGTTTAACTTTAATTAAGACTATATTTAAGCTACGAAAATATTCAAAAATGTTGTATTATTTAAAATTAAATGTTCGTTTCCTTTGCCTTAACTTAGAAAAGGAGAGGCTATTGGCTAGCTACATGTACTTGAGGAGATGCAGAAATTATCTTAGAATATTATTTTAGTTTGATACTGAATCTGTGGGTGTTACATGTCCAGTTTTGAAGCAAAGAAAAATATCAGGACTTTGATAAGTTTTATATATCCCTACTTAGTCATTGGAGAGAATGTTATATATTTTGTTTCTTATTTTGCTATTAGCCAGTAACAGGCATACATTATTAACCACTCGCTATAAAATTTTAATAATATTAAAGGAACACTGTCAATTAACCCAAAAATGATAAACATTCTCATGACTAAAGACAAAAATATTACCCTGCAAGCAGAGGTTTCTCATCTCTCTGCCAGGCATGAGAGTATGCAGTGTACTAGCCGAGAAAATTTGAGACAATTTTGATAAAGGATGGCAAAGATTTGAGTGGATGAAAAATACTGCTTTTAAGAGAAATTTAGAGCAACTTGAAATATGTTCACTGTAACCGAAATCAAGTTTATAGAGGCCCAGTTATTAGGGGGAGGTGGGGTGCTGTTATCCCTTATCCCTATATTTTTCAGCAGATGGCTGTTATCGATTATCCCGATGGACTTTGGTTATCCCTTATCCCTACTGTTTTCTGGTTTGTTATCCCTTATCCCAGTCATTATTTTGCTAGTTATCCCTTATCCCCAATACCCCTAACCAGGCCTCTTCATAGAATTAGGTTTTGTAATCCACTTAGTCATCCTTTATTGAAATTTTTTGAAAACCATATCCGGGCATTCACATAGTATTACTCTTCGAATTCAGGGTGTTATCAGTTTGTAGTTTTGTTTTAAAGAAACTGGAAGATTCAATTCCAATGACAGTGCCCCTTTGACATCCATTAGACCATGTAAAAGTATATATTAGATTAATAAACACTATCAGATATATTCCTTAATTTTTTGGTTTTATATGCCTTGCTTCTTCCTGGGGGTACTCCCATATATGGACTATATGGGGATGATCCACTGAACAGGGTATGGTTTTTCGAGTTTCTGGTCTTAGACAGGGTATCCATTTTCACATTGACAGATCTTGAACAGGGTATAATATTATAATAATAATTCGTTTATTAATCACTCTCGCAGCCAGTGGCTGAATTACAGTGTAGGTCAACTATACATATATACTAACGAACAGACAACTTCCTAGTAAGTTACTATATAATAAATAATACTAATAGATATACATATCTATATTTATGAGATATAACCGAGAACTAGTTAATGAGCGCTCTGGACGCATATTTTGTGCTGACAAAACCGCCAAAGCGGTCGGTTTTTGTCGCCATAGTGGTATGCGCTTTTGGTCTTTATCACTTTTGACATGACATTTATCTGATGTAAACATCATACTCATTACCAGATATCGATTTGTAATCAGTTTATCCCTGACCTCTAAATAAAACAGTCGACTTTATAGACACTTCTTGTGGATTCTTGTTGTATTTTCGTCTTATAGAAGGGTATAAAATTTTAACACTTTGTCTTGAACAAGGTATGTAAATTTGAGTTTTTTTGTCTTTAACAGGGTAAGGGTTTCAGAGCCCCAGCGGCACACCATTACCCAACTTTGGGTAGAGTACCCCCCCCCCCCCCCTCCCCGGGTCCTGACTGTATGAAGTATAATGATTGATATCCAGATTTACGATGCCTAATTTGCACTTAAAGAAAAACACCAAGTCTAAGTATTCCAACCAGTTAAGCTTAATTAATTTAACAATTAGATTAAATAAAATAAATTAAATTCTTAAGTTCTTTATCATTTTCTAGCATGTCACTTTTTGAAACATTAGAGTTGATGTGTTTGCTGCAGGAAGCTTACAAGATGTTTAATAAGTTCTCAATATTTCATGTCACCACACCAAACATAGGAAAAATATAGTTGAGAAAAACTGACTCCCTCTTTATAAATATTAAAGAAAAAGAGCTAGCCAGAAAACATACCGATTTACAGGTGTCAGAGCACTAACTGATTGCTATATGGTTAATTATAGACACATGATAACACAAGACCAGTTCTTCAAAGTTAAATATTTTATTTATTTTTCATTTTTTCTTCTAGAACTTTCACAGTGCAAATACAGAGCTTAGCCTTCCTGTATGTGGTCATATCGACCATTGCATTTTAATACTGACACTGTCACCATTCGTCAATGTTTCGTGTACTCTCCAAAGTTATAAACCTGAGAAATTAACGCCGTAATTACTGGTTTATATAACATAGTATAAAAGAAAGAAGGAATCTGCTCAACTATTACAATACTATTCGTTTAATTATGACTACTTTACCTTGTTGAGCGGCCGCCATGTTTGCCATGCCTGAGATTCGAGGCGAGTTCGTTTGAGCGTCCAAACTCTATTTTGCGCCGCATATTTGACAAAATACCGGATCAAAAGTAAAGAACAACCTTTACTTTTGTTCTGTATAAGACTTATTTCGAGATGAATTTAGTAAGTAAGACGAAAAAACGCTTCGAAGTCCAGCTATGATACCACGGGTCAGTCAATCTCTGTTGGTTGTCAAGGGAGAGCTGGTTAGCTTGCAACCCAGTATGGCGTTACTATGGGCCAATAAGTCACGTGACTGTCTATTGCAAAAGGCCTATTGCGATCTTCCAACTGAAGTCTGAACTTCACAACAAAGTTGCTCGTGAAGTTGGGAAGTTGGCGGAGAAGTTTGATTCCATTTTATTATGGAATATTCTTTGCAACCCGGTTCACAAGCACTACTGTAGTACTGAGTGAGACAGACGAACTAAAAGGCTGGATGGGGAATTAGACGATACATTTTGCTTAATTTATCAAATTGCAAGCGAAGTGTTCACCGAAGATCAAGTCAACTATATGTTCCAAAAGGAACTTCCACTTTTATTGCTCATAGACGAATCCCCGCTGCTACCAAGAACTAGTCAACGAAATCATTATCGTAGAGCAAGAGGCCGCAAATGCAACAAGCTACTGACAAGCAGCCGTCCTGTGGATATTAAAAGCCAAGGTGATGTCAGATTTAATTTGGCACCATTTTCAGACATACAAATTATTTTCAGAACCGAGCACTTTACCGATTAAGAAAAATGTATCATTGTCTAATTTCGCTTTGAAAGATATAACATCCATTTTAGTTTGTCTGTCTCACTCAGTACTACAGTAGTGCTTGTGAACCGGGTTGCAACGAATATGCCATAATAAAATGGGATCGAACTTCACCGCCAACTTCCCAACTTCGCGAGCAACTTTGGTTGTCATGGAAATTAACCCTGGATTAGCACTAATCGGGCTTTGAACAACCCGGCCCTGAGCAACAAACACAGCCCTTCGACACCATTAAAGGCAGTACCTTGTGGGCAGCACACATATTCCGGGATCTGCAAAGCTTCAGCAAGAAGAGGAATGTCGTACTTCTTGAAACGAAACTCGGCGATACATTCAGCTTCATCCATTGTTTCCTGAAACCTCCCGTATTGAAACCTCCCGTATTGAAACCTCCGTCCCGTATTCTTTGTATGGCAAATCGAGATTTTTTGACATGTGAGCATCGTAAAGGAGAAGAAATTCTTCGTCATTTATAGACCCACCTGCGTGGCAGACTGTTAAAAGCTCACGAATGTCTTTAAATTTCATTTTGCTTCAGTCTTCAGAGAGAAAAATGACTAAAACCTTGCGTTGCCGTCCTCAAGTGCATGCAAAATCTTAATACAATTTTGGCGCGCTTACAACGACATACTCGACCCAGTCCTCCCTCTGTCACGAGGTCGTCATATCACGTCGCCGTCCTGGATCTTAAAGGAGCTCATTCAACCAAGATGCATTGCGAGTCACTGTTATTGTTTTCATACGGGAAACTACTAAAAATCGGACAGCTGCCAATCAGAAAATGTGATATCGGGCTTTTTATAAATAGAGTTTACGAGTTGCCTTTATACTTGAAGAAATATAATAGAATGAGCGGAATTACTACGGTTCGCCAATACAAATTCCTCGACGTGATGCTACCAATCGATCTCATGCTCGATCTAGCGAACCAACTTGTCCAACTTCTGGACCAAGTTCCAGCGATGCAGATCGTGTGGCAAGGAAATTAATCAATTCTACGATAGCGTTATACATTTAGAGTTCTTTCCTTTCTAGGCTTGTGCATGCAAGAACGTGTAGTCGAAAGAAAGGAGCTAGGTTGTCGGTAGTATCGTCGTGTACCGTTTAACCAACTGCGTCATAAAATTCCCTTTGTTACCCACGTTCGCTATGAATAATTTGAGACTCAGAAATTTTATACGAGCATCGGAATCGACACTTAGAAATTTTAGAACGATTATACGTTATCCTCACTATAAAAAAAATTACCGCCTGAACCGGGATTCGAACCCGGGCCGGTTAAGAATCAATGCAATGGCTTACCCACCACCAACCCAAACCATTAGACCACGAGAGAATTCGCTGATTGCAGTCATTTCTTTTACCAGATTTATATCAACTTCATTAGCATGTTCATAAAATATTCTATTATAGTATAATATATACTATAATAGCGGTACGACAACCCTCTGAGCGCGCGAGGTGTGATTCCCCACGGATCTCAACGGTACACGACGATACTACCAGGTTGTCCCTGCCAAAATGCTGGTTTGAAATGTTGAAGTACTGTTTGCCACATTCTATTTGTGTTCAAGGTCCGTGCGTTCTCCACACCACATTTTGACTCGCCAAATGCAATATGCAAATTTGAAATCAAATTTGAGGAATCGAATCCGTATAAGTTATTGTTCGTTAGCCTGAATTTCAGCCGGTTTGTGTCATTTTAAAATCCCCTTGACTTCCGTTAATCGTACATTGGATATGCTGGGTAAAAAAATTTCGATCAATCAGTTTTCTGAGCGCCCAGCGGCACTTGATTGAACTTGAAGTTTATTCATCAGCAAAGAAACATTTATAAAATAGGTTTCCACTTTACAGCCGCTCATGCAGATATCAACACAACATTTCACTTGTACTTACTTTAATTGTCTCAGCATTGTCCATGTACATTGAGCGAAAACCAAGACTATATAAAGACTAAGAGAGAAACTACGAGATTTGTAATATTGCATGTACGCGCGTGTACCGCGTACTCGAGTCTTCAGTCAAAGCAAATTATTTGCTTTAAATGTTGTAAGTGTCCGATAATGATAAGCAAAAGGCTCGGCCCTTCTGACCTTTAAATGTCTTGTCATTTAGGTCTGCGGGCCGATCAAGCCAATGTAGAAAGGCCCTGGTTCGGCTAACTCCAGTACACTGTACGGGCTCTAGTAATAATTTCACTGACCAAAGGCGACTCCAGAGTACGTTCAATATTTCTCTGGCAGGTGAAAATTCGGAAATATATGACTGAACACAAAAGCTAATAAATAAGGAACATTTTCCCCTATAAGTAATCAACTGGTATGCCCCTGTGAGACCGATGGAATAGGATCTGTTTCAAGAAGCTCTCCAGAGCCATTATCGGGGGCCCCGAAAATGGCGGTTCGAGAAATTTGAGCTCGCAATGCATCTTGGTTGAATGAGCTCCTATAAGGTCTCTAATAGCGCCAGTTGAAATATCCTGAGCCTGTTGGAAGGCTTTCGCACGAGTGAAGTTAAATAAAACATTAAACTGGCTTACATTTGAGAGATGAGACTCCAAATTAGAGAGAAAGTTCCTCGCGGGTCCTCCGCCATCTTGCTTTACTGTATTAAATTATGTAAATAAATTAACCTAGCGATTGTTGCGTGACCAGCACAGTGCAATCTGATTGGTGTGAATTTGACCTTTAACGCATGCGCAGAAATTTTGTGACACCCAACAAAAAAAAATAACGACTTGCAAGACTCGTTGCTGCCACAGGCAGCCCGAGTAATAATGTACTTTCGAGGTCTTGAAATGCTGCTAAATGTACCCGCATTCTGCTCGTGCATCCACAGTTTTTCAAGACCTTGAGGATAACCAAGAGGATAACCAAGTTTAACCATCTTTTACTTGTTAAGTATTGTGTTGCGTTCTACTGTATTTCATTTTTTTGTATTGAATTGTTTGTGCTTTATTAAATTGTATTTTTTTGTAGAAATTAATGCGTGTCATTCTACATGATCATATTTAGGAATTGTCACTTGTGAGTCCTCACAGTGACGTCATTGTAATGTGGATTCGGTTCCAGGCCCCGGACAGTTTTAAGCATAAAGTAGGCAATTTGAATGGCGAAAAAGAGACCTTTCCGAAGGCAGAACTGAAAAATAAATATACTCTCGATAATCAGAAAAGAATGATCTTTATTATTCTGCAATAAAATAAAGATGCAAATTTTGGTTTCATAAACACTTTAACAAAAAGAACTATCCAGAATATTTCCTTTGCTGGACCTTTTCCATTTTCACAAATAAGTTGAGAAGCTGTGTGGTGAATAAGCCACACTGTCTCTATGGCTTGGTATATAACGTGTTACAAGATACAATGATACGGAGATACCAAGATACGGTGATACGGTGATACAGTGATACGGTGATACGGTGATGCGATGATACAGTGATGCGATGATACAGTGATACGATGATACAGTGATACGGTGATACAGTGATACAAAGATATCAAATTTCCTTTAAAATTTAAAAAATGGGGGGAAAACACTTTCCCACAGAAATGTAGTATTTCAGCCGTCTCCTCCGGTTCGTTCCTCCGAACCGGAGGAGACGGCTGAAATTCAAGCTAAGTTTTGGCAGCAATTTTTCACATACCAAAAACTGTTTAAAAAAAATCAGTACGCAAAAGAAGGTTTTTAACCGGAAGTAAAAAGTTCAGTTTGATTGACAGCAGGTCGATTAACACATGACATGTGCTCACTCGCCCGTAACGAAAGCTAGCATAAATTCATTTCATGTTTATTGAGAAACGTTTTTCCAGCCCCGATCCATGGGTTGTTGGCCTTATGTCTTCCAAAAAGCAAGCAGGGCTAAATGCTCCAGCAGGGCTAAGCTCCAGCAGGATGCCCTTAGCTTGGAAAGAAGCAAAACAAGGCCAAACAATGCATACGACTACGAGCCTCGCAAAACCCGACAAGTTCAGACAGAGTGCCGAGTGGTCCACATCTGAACATAAAGAAGAATTGATAGGAACCAGCCGAGAGAAGATTTGTTTCCAAGAAAGCTTAGATGGAAACATCTTAAAACTCTGAATCGCTTGAAACCAACACCACGATCTCGCTATTTGCCGTGCTGTTTCAGGACCTTTCAGACTCCTGCAAATCGCTGTCACTGGCATTTAAGGCCTTTGATTTCTGTGCCCTTCCTTTGTCATTTATAGGTGTTCGCTTTGGCTTTTTCCCTCAAGGACCTTTCGTCTTTTCCATTTTCCAAGTCATAAGAAAACTAGAACCGGCTATAAAATATTCTCGATGCGGCGCGTAGCTTTGATCGGAAATCAACATTGCATTTTCGGGAAATCTTGGGCTATTTTCTACGCTTTCGATTTTCAACCAAAATAGAGTTTTTAAAAAGCTCTAACTCAAGAAGAATTGATTCGATTTGTCTAAATTTTTTACACAATGTCAATTGATATCTCTGCTGCAAAACAAAAATTTGTTGGGGAATTGGGAAATTCTAAAAAGAGAGCTCTTGATGGTGTTTCCCGCATATCTACCCTTATATCTAGTCGGATTTATGTTTTCGCCTTTTCACCGAAAGCATGATAACCAAATGGAATTTTGATATTCCCCTGCACGGTTTTGTAATACGATTCCTCCGAAATGCGACAAAGCAACCATAAAATATTTTTGGAGTTGGAGCTTCTGAAAGCCATCTCACTAGATCGGAGAAACGGGATCGCGGAAAATTTTCAAAATCCCCCCCCCCCCCCCCCCAAAATAACAAAAAACAAAAACGAGCAAGCCGAATTTGCACAGAAAATAATCGAGCGAGCCAATTGCAATATCACCCAGACAAAAAATCAAGCAAGGGCGAAACTTTAAAAAAATCGTGCAAGGTTCTGATGCCAGAAAAGGTTCTTGCAGCAACTGAGAAGTCGTAAAAAAATCGAGCAAAAAAAACCGGGGCCCCTCTCCATCAATTTTCAAATGGTCCGTCCCTAAATCTAGTAAAGCTTTCAGCGTTAATTTCGTATTTGTGTTGCAAAAACCTTTCTTCAACAAGGGCAATAAAGTGGTTCAATGTTAAATGCGTAACATTGAAAAGTTAAAATTAAATAACAAAATAGTCAGACAAAGCAGTCACGCTGAAAGATAATACCGTTAAATTAGCGTCACGCCACGGCTGCAAGAGCTCAAGTGACCCATACAACAGTCCGTTTCATACAGAAACCTGTATTTAGCGGGGCCACTTCGTGTCCGCTTAAAGAAAAGGAAATTTGAGATGTTCGTATCACTGTATCACCGTATCACTGTATCTTGGTATCTCCGTATCATTGTATCTTGTAACACGTTATATACCAAGCCGTCTCTATAAGCTACTCGCGAAGTTCACAGATCGTGACACTCCGGTGTTGTTGTGTCAAAAACCAGACAATGTCGAGAGAATTCACATGTCAACTCCAAGAATGAGATATTTTGATACATTGTAAGCTGGCTTCTTGAAAACATAAGCAATGATTTCAGCTAAAATCCTGAAGGATTTTAACGGTCAAGTGTGAAACTACATCGTACAGAAGGTATATAAAGTTTATCAGATGAAATAAGGCACCAAACTAGCGGGATGGTGTTTATACACATGTAGTAACGCAATCCGTGTTTCTCGTTACGGCACTGATTTCCTCAGTGTTTGTTTATAGATCAGAAACGGTTTCAGTTAATATAATTTTATATTTTGGTTTCATACAAAGCTGAGAAGATTTGGACGAAATAAACACTGACACTAACAGCGATCATTGTTATTTTCTATGGCGAAAAAATTGTCGGCGGCTTTTCAGTTTGGCACCAATTTTTTTAAGAGACAACAGCGATCTTTTTTCACAAGTTATGCAATATTTTCGCCAGTGAAAGGCAACTGCTTTTCATTGTTTTCGACAAAGGTGATCGCTGTGTGCCACCAGCAAATAAGGGGCGAAAGGTGATTGCCGTAACCTTGTGTGACAAAATTTTAGACTTTAGAATTTAACACATTACCCACACCACCCTATTATACCCGCAGCAGCCGTGATTTGGTGAAAAATTAACAGATAACCCGCTGGTAATAGGCCGGAAATTACGGTAAACCCCTTTTTTATGAATCCCAAAAAATAAAAATAAACTTTTTAGAATCTTGATATCCACAACTGGATTTAACCTAGGTTGAATCGGATTCTACATGCCTGTAATGTAAGTTAGTGTGTATGTATCATTAACACTCTTGCAGGCCTGGACCCGTCAGTTTACATTGTTTCATCTCAAACATGTTACACATTAGATCATGCTTGTATGAGTACCCAACTGTATGCTAAGTCATAATTTACATAATTGCGCAGACGTTAAAATAATAAATAAACTGTGGGCCTGGACCTGTCACTGCCAAGTGTTGCTGTCTTAGGGACTCGAGGGAATATATGACTGTGTGTGTTCTCTCTACTTGCTTAATAATGATCAGTTTTGCATAAAATTCTTCACCTCATTGTCTTGCTTCGAGGCAAAAGCCAAACTAATTACCAATCTCCAACTCATAAAACAGCAACAGTTGGACAGATCACAGACTCACAGATTGTTATTTTAATTTATTGCTTTACATATATATGTCTGTTGAATTCTCGGTCTTTCCAAATGTCTCTGTCCCTATATAGGCCAATTTCCAGGTTTGTTCATTTCAAACATACAACACTAAGCTTTTGAACTTCCAAGCAACCACATGATTTCCCTTTGCTTTTTCCTGCCGCACCAACAGGGAACCTTTAATTTGTTTCGTAAAATAATGTCCCATGCTTTGGACTTTTCAATCAGAGGACTGATTGGTTCTCCAATAATTCACTGACCAATCAACACACTCAGTTTGCAATAAACATGCTCAGGATTTCCAGAAATTCTCAAGTGGATTCTGACGTTTAATGCACCCACATACATGTGATGAGTAGCACAATCACCACACCAAATCATGCAGTTAAGCACTCTATGTTTTTTTTTTATATCTCACTTAATATTAAATATATGTTTCTAAAATGTTTCACATTTGTAGCTTGATAGCATACCTTCAAAACAGCATAGAAATATAATTGTGTTTTATCATGAGTTTTCGAAAATAATTCCTTGTTTTAATAAACACACTAAAATATGAGTGTAAGTAGTATGAACAATGGGCGTTCTGGGCCACCTTCAACAAAATTGGTGCAAGCAAGGCGGTTCGTTTCCCAGAGTCCACTCACCCCCTTGCTTGCACCAATTTTGTTGAAGGTCGCCCAGAACGCCCATTGTTCATACTACTATATTCATAGTGTTGCCCCAAATTGTCACTAGACATTCTTGCACCTAAAAATCCAAAAGTGCGGACCTATTAGAGAAGTGATTACTATGTGGTATATCGATCTCTTCCACTATGGATAACATATCGTGCCTTCCCATAGAAATCTTGACTAAGATAGTAGAGCATGCAGGTCCTACGTCATTCGCAAGCATCGCAAGGACATCGAAACGCCTAAACGGTGCCGCATCTCTCGCGCGCTACGAGAACGTAGACCTAGAGTTCCGACATCTAGTACTCACCTTAGGTCTTAAGTCTACTCCTAACGATAGAGATCGAAACGACTTGGCTAGGACTTTCGGTATTTCCGCAGATGGTAACGACGATCATCTTGCGCTAGCCTACGCCAGTAAGGATGGCAACCTTAAGGTTATTAAGTGGCTCGTTAAGAACTTGAGGTTCATCAAAGAGGATAGGCAAGTAGATAGCGCTTTATGTATTGCCTGTAAGGATGGTCATCTAGATATCGCTAAGTGGCTCGCTAAGCACTTTAAGTTCACCGCAGAGGACGAAGTCGTTGGTGCCGCCATTGTAAGTGCTGGTCTACATGGTAATCTTAATACCATTAAGTGGCTAACTCAGCGCTTCCGGTTCACCCTAGTAGATGGATACGTCCAACTAGCTCTACTACGTGCCTGTAGTGATGATCGTCTAGATACCGCTAGGTGGCTCTTCGCGTGGCTCCTTAAGCATTATCAGCTCACCATAGAGGAAGAAAATGGCCTTTATAACGTGCTAATTCTTACGGAAATGATTAACCTTTCCATACAGGAAGAAGAAGAAGAAGAACCCCTGCCTCGAAATGGTTAGGCGGCTCGTCAACGACAACAAATCACCCAAACGGTTACTAGATATTCGCGCACGGACCGAATCCTAACTTGAGTATCTGTTAGAGGAGTGATTAGCATACTGTATATCACCACCAAATGGTATTAGTATATATTCTTTACTCCACGATATTAGCGTTCGTTGTCATCTTAGTGCGCATTAATACCGCAAAGATTAGACAACTTCCTGTCATACAGATTGGACAAGCTGAAGAATCTAAACGTAGACGCCACAATGACTGAGATAGTAACTTGTGATTGGTTGCTGCGAGGAAAGGACGTGAAATGCGCAAAGAAGATTTCGAAGACATCGAAGTACTGTGCCCAGCACAACTTCCAGATCTCGAAAGGCTGTGCCCCATTTGTGCCATGCTCGAAGTGCGGTAAAGGATGCCGTACGAGTTACGGGCTTTGCTCAGGATGCGGAGCACCTCAACGCAGTCTCATTCTCAATAAGAAGAACCTCGATATAAGACGTGCTAAGGAGCAGGCGAAACTTGCAGGTCCAAACGTGGTGGAACCGGAGAAAGGTCCAAACGTGGTGGAACCGGAGAAAGATCCAAATGCGGCGGTACCGGAGAAAGATCCAAATGCGGCGGTACCGGAGAAAGATCCAAATGCGGCGGTACCGGAGAAAGATCCAAATGCGGCGGAACCGGAGAAAGATCCAAATGAGACAGCCTTCGCGGACTACTTCCGCGAGTTCGATAGGACGTTTGCAGGCCTCTTGATCGATGAGAAGGAAGATTAGGAATCACCACATAAGAAAAAAAAAAAAAAAGAATGAAGAAAAGTCGTTGCGTGACCCCTCTTAATCCTTTTTTTTTTTTTTTTTTTCCATTAAACAGATGACATCTATAGTATATCATGGACGAGCTCATCAGATTGTTTGGTTCTGGAATTTGTAGAAGCCTGCATATCAAACCACAATTGCGAATCAACACCAGTGAAACATGTTCCGATTGTCTCTGCCCCTTGGAAATACAAGGAACGGAATTCGTATGTCCCACATGTGGTCTCGTTTCCCAGGCCGAACCATGTGAAGAAACGAAGATCGATATTGCTACTACTCGACTGCGTATGGTAGGTCCGGATAGATTTCAGTATCAAAATTATCTAGACCACGCAAAACCAAAGCAAAGCGATAACACAGACCTGCAACGACGAACGCTCCTACAAGAACTACAAGCATACAACACTATTTATAAACAAAGTTATGGCCTATCGTTCCCTACGAACGCGTTAGGAATCGTAGCCGACGCATTTATGCAAGTAAAGAAAGTTTGTATCAAGCGTAGTTACGCTAAGAGAACTATTTTAGCTTCTCTACTCTACCAGGCATGCATGCAATGCGGGTTTGTGCGATCTAGAGGCGAGGTTGCTCGCTTCATGCAACTAAACGACAAAAGCATCTGTAGCGGAGAGGTCTTTATACGTTCTCTGTATAACGACGATAAGATTGATATGGACTTGGATGCCGAGCGCATAGTTCCTCACATTGCAACGACTTTCCTTAAACTCGATCCTCAAGGAGTACCTACAGATGTTCAACGAATAGTCCACGAGGTTGTTACTACAGCAATAGAAAACAACATAGGCACCAGATCAATACTTAAGACGAAAGTTGTTGGAGCAAGTTACGAGGTTCTACGTCGTTTAGGATCGTCTATGTCTCTTAACGATGTCATTAAACGATGTGACGTATTTGGAGGTTCGGTCAAGCGTTTTGTCAAGGAGTTGTTTTCTTACCATTCCCACTTCGAACCAATCTACACTAAGCGTGGGCTAACTAGCAATAGGACTTAGCGAAGTGAAAGTGAGAGCCGTGTTCGTTTCTTTCGTAGGAAATATCGATTCTTACCCTACTAAGCTGCCAAGTTTTTCTCGCATTTCCTTTTGCACTTCTTGCTTGAGTTCGGCTCGAACCTGATCCGAACTTTTTTCACCTATGGAAGTCTCGCGACGAATTTCAGACCTCATAATCTCATATTTGTTTGCTTCATCCAGGATGAGACTGTATTCAGAGTCGGATATACTTTCATCGCGTAGGGCCTTCGATACTAGATCGCGAATCGTATTGATTTTCGCCTTTGCCAACATAGTCGTCCTTTCGTGTTTAGAAACCTTCATTCCTAACTTCTTAGCTCCAAGGGTCGTAGATGCTGAAATTAATCCACATAGCCCACCAACAACTCCAAGTGGTAGACCAATCACTATTCCAACCCCAGTCAGCGCTACGCCCAATCCAGATCCAGATAAGATCACAGATAGACCTCCCGTTGCCACTGCGATACCATGAACTATTCCTTGAGAACGTGCATATTTCTTGCGCACACCTTCGTAGTGTCTTTCTTGAACTTCAATGTCCGAAAGCGTGTCTCGGATCGTTTGCAGTCTGAAGTTCTTTCCAGTGCCACTAGCAATCGGTGGATAGATATTTGGTGCTGATGGAAACGGTTGAATCGAATCGCCTTCCATTGTACATTATACATATAACTTACTCAAGCTTCAACACGTACAGTATAGGTCGACCATGGAAGTCTACGATATTGCCTTTATCATCGCGAACTGTCAGGCGAAGGCTGTTTCGCATTGTCCCCAGAGCTCGGACAGGTAGTGGGGGCAGCATAGAATAGGTTACTTCCTTAAACCAGACGCCTCGTACTTTTAAGCTCGCTAGGACTTGCGATCGTTTTCCATCTAGAATTGAAAAGATGGAATCCACCACATCGCAGTGGACATACATTGTGTGGATATCTTTGAACACCAGGTCGTGGTCCCCCACCTTTAACGATACGTTTCCCCCCACCTCTTCGTTTCCTTCGATACCCAATAGTTCGCAGAGATTCTTACTGAATTTGATCGGTTTCTTTACCCTTAGGATCCAATTCCTTTTACTGGCTTTGTCTATGAAGCTTATAACGCCAACCACCACCGCAGGTTTGAAGAGGGACATGATCGTATTTATATTATAAGACCCCGAATCAAGTTCGTATGGGAGCAGCAAACCCTCGGTATCCCACTCGAAGGTAGCATTCCCTGCTAGGTTCCACCAACTATTCTCAATAGTGACCTCGACTAGTGAAATGTCCTGTATAAGAATAGGGTCGTCGAAGTAGACAGTATGGTCGGACAATGTTGTGGTGATATATAAGAGAACCATCTTATGTATTGAAGGTATAACTATACATACGTATAGCTTCAACATGGCAGATGCATGGCAACGGTTCAAGTACCTATTTCCTAATGCCGTACTTAGTTGGTTCGAATCTACTTCCGATAATGTTAATTTCATCGATCGGGGAATGTCTCATCGCGTGTTCACGGAGGAAGGTCCTCCTACTAAGACGGGAGGTGGTAAATTGATGGGGTGGCTTGGTCGCACTGGTAAGGCTCTCGACATAGCCCTGGGGGGTAAGTCAGTTTACGAGAGCGTACTATTCGCGCGGGAACACGAAGGTCTTTCCAAACACGATTGGATAGAAGAAAACGATAAGATCGCAACATCGAATGCAGATCTATTAGCGAAGTTCGAGAAACGATACCCACATACAGATCTTCACAAGTTCTATGCCTCTACGGAAGTGGACGGTCCAAACGAATATTCGACGAGTATTTGGTTTCGAGATGGAGATTCTAGCTATGTCGTTTACGGCGATGATGTCTCAAAGTTATCTGCAGTCACTCAAAGACGCATCGATGACGCATTGCAGGGAATGGTTGATGGTTTCCCATCTACGTTGACCCTAGGTAAGAGTGCGAAATATCCTATTCGAGCAGTTCCTTTTACCGAACCGGCACAAGATATAGATCTCACCAAGTTATGGATATACGTCACACCTACGAAGAAGTTCGAAGCAGGCGTTCCGAATATATTCAAGGAGATCGTTGTAAAGCATACGACAGCGAAGGAGTCTCGTAGATGGTTATCAGGTCCGGATTTCAAATACTGGCCTCAACAACTTAATTTTGCAACGTGGTGTGCAACTTCTGGATGCGGAGTGTCGTTGTTTGACCCCACTTTCAAAACGTATCCACCAGTTGTCCAAGGGTTCCTACGATTCCACGTGTATTTCACGATACGAAATATTCTACACGAACTTGGAGCTCCTCTACCTGGTAACCGTACTTTCAAGCAACTCGACAATCTCTATAGCGAATCAGTCCTTGAGAAATTGTGCATAGAATTCGGTATATCTCGAACGCCAGACTTTCGGTGGGATGGCTTAGGAGACGTCTACGTAAACTCTCATGGAAGAATGGTGAACTATACGGAGAAGTACGCACATAATACTTCGTACTCTGCGAAGTGGCCTGGTGGTGACTTCAAGTTTCCTGAGGAGAGTCGTACGGACTATCAGTTTCCTTTATCGTACATTAGCAATAACAACGGTAAACAATACAATTGGTTTACGCCACCAATCGGTAGAGGTTTGACGAACGCTGGGTTAGGTAGATTGAATCGATCTGTTGAGGCTTTTGGATACTGTATTCTAGGCGCTCAAAACGACCTTAACGAATCCATCGTAGATAGCTTCAACGTCAAAGAAAAGTTCAAGAGCTTAGTCGAAGGCGCTATTCTCGAAAACGATTTAGTGGTGAGCTACAAAAACTATCTTACCGCTATAACGACAACGCATAAGAGGCTCGATCTAGCAATAGCTATAGGCGTGCGATTATTACCAAGCAATCTAGTGTACTATCTTGGTAAGAAAGATGGCTATAGGAATCCAACCCCGAAAGCCACGAAAGATATGATGCTAGGTACTAACGACATCAATGCAGAAGTCAAAGGACGTCCGCCTCCTATGGAAGGACCCCCAGATAAGAAATTAATACCACCTCGTGAGACGCACGAGAAACGAGTTCCTGTACCAAAGGCTATCCCACAACATGAGATCAATCTCGCGGTGACATCTATTGCCGCAGCTGGAATTGCATGGACGTTGTTTCGTTAACGTCGTTTGTATTACTCCACTACGAAGACCACTGCTGCTACGATTAACAACCAAATGTTGTTTGCTAAGACTCCAACAACGTCGGCAGCCATACTGAATATGAAACTCGCAATTGGCCCAATCATCTTAGGTAGAATCTCCTCTAACTTTTTACCCATTGCTTTTAAGGCTTTGGCAGTTGCTTTAGCGGCTGCTTTGGCAGCATCTCCAACTCCCGATACTATCGCGGGAACTGCCTTTGTCAGATTGGAAACTATTACTCCGATCACCGTACCTGCCGCAGCTACCACGCTAATTATACTGACTCCATACTTCTTGAAGATGGCTCTTATACGATCCCTAAGTGGCATACGTTCTATCATAGCTTCTTCTATTTGTCCTAGGACTGTTCGTTCCTCCTGATCGGTCTTCATTTTATTAGTAGCGTTTTCTTTCTGAGTTTCGGTAGACGTAGGGTCTTTGAGTATTTCTTCATTTCGTTCGATCCTCTCACTCAATTGATCTTCAGCTACTATGACTTCTTCTACCGCTTTTCCCAACGTAGGTCCTAAAACTTCTTTGAGACCTTTCCCAATCCTCGTATATAACTCGCCCTTCTTGGTGAACAAAGGGATAGGTTTATTCGTACTTCCATACTCGCGGATAGCGACTCTACCATCAGACATGGTTGCCATCTCGAGAATACCTCGAATTCCCACATCTGGATATCGTTCCCAGACGGTCTCGAACATCTCCTGTTTCGCATTGTCTGATAAGCCTTGTTTGAAGACCACATCTCTATCAGCAAAGTTAGGAGGCTTCTTATCTTCCAGATTTTTCAGGATTCTTTCGTATCTAGAAACTTTCGAGTCTTTCGGCCCGATGAGTTCATCCATCAATTCATCGTCTATAGAAAACGAGGTTTCCTGATTCTTTGGTCTAGCACCTTCTTTAGCGTAGTCGCGTCTGGTTTTCATTGGGACCATTTCTCTTGGCTCTTCTGGAAACGTCGCTTTCCACTCCTCCACATCGATAGCATCGTCATCATCGTAATCTTTTCCTCTTTCAGCTCCACCAGGTCTTTCCTCTGTGGTATCAACGTCCATGTTAAACATAACTATGTATCTATGTATATTCAACATGATATCATCAAAGTTGAATCCTGCAAAGGCGCAAAGAGAGCCTCGTGCACTCAAAGCTCAACGAAGCTTGTATAGGAAAACGTACTAGTACCTGGTAGCTTAGCGCTATTGGGCGACATCGTACTATCTGGTGGACATGCGAATAACAGAGTCGTTTCGAACGTTGGACGCTGTTTGGTCTTACGTAGAATCTGTAGGATGGGATCTGAAATGGTAGAAGACCTTGTCAGGTCAGACCTCCTACAAACGTACTCCGATGTATACCTATCTACGCAGGAGAGAGAATCGAGAATACAACAAGGCATCCAATCAGAGAACGTAAACAAGCTACGATCGAAAGCTGGTGACGCAGGTACTTCGGTTGCTGGAGAAAACGCGCTCCTAGCTGCGTGTGGTTCCAAATATAGGATTCCATTAGATGTCGACATTCTGACACAACATGGAGTTCTATATCCATATGTCCTAGAAGATACTATTTCATTCGAGTTGACTCTAGCGAATGCCACTGATGTCGTAGTTGGATCGGATACGACAAAGATAGGTACGTACCAACTTACCAACATCCAACTAGAATACGAAGCAATCGAGGATGGAACGCTGGCTAGTAGTGCACTTCACGAATACGAAATAGGTACTGCATTCCTATACGAACACGCTGTTCACTTCAAGACAGTAGAGATCGCTAAAGCATCCGATTCTTTGATATCTCAAAACGTCAATGTTCCACGACGATCCTTTGCTGGACTACTTCTACTATTCATAGATCCACACACTGCTGGTACGCGAGATAGCGAATCATTCTCGAATCCCGATATTTTGAAGGTAGAAGTAGATGTCAATGGGCTTACCAACAGACTCTTTCCAAGCGGTATGCTTCCCCTAGATTTTTGGGAGGCTGCAAAAGGCTGGTTTGGTACATCCAATACTTCCATGACTCCAAAGAAGTTTTTTGAAAATAGATTCGCTATCCTAGTCGATTGCCGCACAGCGAAAGATTCCACCGTTCATGGTGATGGATTGGCACAAACCGGTAGTAGAAAGGATGTCGATATTCGCATACATAGAACTGCGAAGGGAAGTGGAAATGTGAACATGCACATCTACGTCCTTGCGGATGCTCAGATCACGATATTGAACAGATCTTTACGTAGTATAACATACTGATGGATTCTCTCGTAGAGCACGTGCCGTTCAACGCACTCATAGTCGGTCCAACGAATTGTGGGAAGACTGCGTTTCTCATAGAACAACTTCGTGGATCATTTCGTGGCAAGTTCGATTACGTAGTACTGATTTGTCCTACGTATGCCCACAATAAGACCTATCGTGGATTTGCAAATCGAGATCCTCGTTTCTTCGTCATGTCACCACCGCAGGATGCCATCGACGCTACGTTAAATATTTGCGCAACGTTTTGGTCAGGTACCAATACTCTATTGATTCTCGACGATTGCGCCGCATCGAAGGACGTCAAGAAACGAACTGACAAGCTAGTAGACTTAGCATTCTCTGCACGACATATAGGGCTTTCTATTTGGGTGCTGTCCCAACAATTAACGAGCATATGTAAACCCTTCCGCGAGAACGTAGCTATCGTAGTAGCATTCCATACAGCATCGGCCGTAGATGGTAAAAGGATATTTGAGGATTATGGAGGCTCGCAAGAATGTAAAGAGTTACGAACGATACTTGGGTCTCATAAGTTCGCTCGCATGTGCTTCTGTCTACGCCATCCTTTCGAGGTAGTCTTAGAGCTACCAGCACCTATAACGTATTATGGCTGATAAAGAAATACTCGAGATATTCGGTGAGGACGTAACAGGCCCACCACCAACCAACCTAGACGTTACATCAGACAATCGTGAATCACTTTCGATCTTAGCCGCAACAGGCGTAACGAAAGAATACCTAGGTAAGAACTTCTCCCTAGGAGACATCTCTAAACTTCCTGAGAAAGAAGTAGAAAAGTTGTATAGGAGGTACCAGGCCGTTCTAGCTCAGCAAATAACGAAAGGCTTAGTCGATGGCGTGATGCGTCTAGCTACCCGCCTAGTTGCCTACCTAGTACCAATAGATTCTCAAGAAGCCCTGATCAAAGATCTACAAGAAGACCATCTCGTCCGCAACGAGATCAGTGCTGCGACTGGCCTACTATCGCTTAAAGCAGGTCGCCTCGTAGCGCAAGCTAGCGTCCTATTTCACGTATCTGGCCACGTAGTCATTCCTGGTACACCTATTGAACCTTCACTAGTACTTACTATACGGAATCAAGATGGAAGAAGCGGACCAGATAACTGCGAATCCTCCGACGACTGCACCAACTAAGGTAAAAGACCCAAAGCGCGTTGCAGCCGGAAAGGCACTAGCGTTAAGCAACAAACTTACTAGAGAAGCTCAGAAGAGAGAGTTGACGCGCGAAAGCGAATCATGCAAAGAAATCGACGTAGAGAAAGGTCGGTTCGAAAACCTGGCTATCCTCGCAGTCATCGGTACGGGCGCTACATTGGTTGGCACTTACTATACATACAAAAAGTATGTAGATGGCAACAAGCGTGTTGCCGCCGTTAGCACGACACGACCTGCAGCTCCGGTAAAGCCTACGGCACTAGACATGGAGTAACACTTAAAGACTAGAGACTATACCATATATGTCGAGATGGATAAAGAATTGATGAAGACGGCAACCGATGCATCTATAATTGTTGGACTCGCTACTGGTATTGGGTGGATCGTAAATAAGACTACCAAGGAATCTATGCTTAGCGATCCTTCTTCTTCCCTAGTAAATTACGTAAAGTGGACTGCCGTGATATTTGGTAGCTTATACGCGAAACAATACCTTGAGAAACAAAAGATCATACCATAATGGCGGCAGCAATTGCTATGACAGTTTTCGGCGCTGTTTTGAATGCGACGGCATTTACTGGTGGTGGCATACTAGCTAGAATGATTGGAAAGGGTGATACAGATACAGAACGAGAGACACGATAGGGCCATCGAAAGACAAGAATCTGAAATGACAGCATATAGAACCGAACGTCAAAGATTATACGACTTTGCACAAAATCAGGAAGGTCTTGAACGCGACGCATACAACGTTCAAAGAGATACCAACAAAGCCTTCGTGCAATCCGATAAGTTGCGTAAGGCGCTTAAACGGCTCGAAGGAATGGAAGAACCCCGCTTATCCGACTACTATCGACCCTCAAACAATCAGAAGACTGGTGAGTTGCTCTACGTCGGTGGTGGAATGCTAGGCGCTGGATACGCTATTAGTAGATGGCTATAGCTATTGCCACTAATACTAGGTTACTACTAGGCTACTACTAGGTTACTACTAGGCTACTAGGTCGCTACTAGGTCGCTACTAGATACTACTAGGTCACTACTAAAAAATACGAAAAAGAAAAAAAAGAAGAAAAAAAAGAAAGAAAAGAAAAAAAAGAAAAAAAAAGAAAAAGGAATAAGGACTGGTTGGATGGGTTCTTATTCTTTTTCTTTTTTTTTTTTCATCTGTTGAAGGTTAGAATACAAAGATATATGATGGATGCTAAACTTGCGAACATCTTCTATGGTCCTATGGGCTATTGGAAAGGTCACGCTGCAATTGACAAGCTATCGGTAGCAGCGAAAGAATCAGAAGACGTAGCTAGGAGTTGGTTGGAAAAGCAATCTATATGGCAAATATATCTACCACCATCAAAACGCATTCCACGGCCTCATTGGACTGTATCGAAACCAAACGAAGTCCACCAAGCTGATTTGATATTCTTACCCCACGATCGACCTGGGCGTGGACGGAAGCTATACAAGTACGCTTTAGTAGTAATCGATGTAGCTTCTCGATACAAAGAAGCCGAACCTTTAGCATCTAAAGATAGTGGTGAAGTTGCTGCTGCATTCGAACGAATCTACAAACGTAGTCCACTCGAATGGCCAAAGACGTTGCAAGTAGATCCTGGTAGAGAATTCATGGGGCGTATGTCTGAAACGCTAGAACTACATGGTACGAAAGTTCAACGAGGCGAGGCTGGTAATCATAGAGCGCAAGGCTTCGTCGAACGAGCGAATAGAACATTGGCTGAGAGATTGTTTGGATATCAATATGCACAAGAGATGGTACTTACTTCGGAAGGATCGGATGCGCGTAGTAGATAATGGGTAGTTCGTTTACCAATGGTTATCAAAGCCCTGAACAGTGAGGTGACTCGACTTACAGGGAAAGAGCCTTCGAATTCTGTAGTGACGCAGCAAGTAGACCTAAAGACTCCTACATATTCGCGCACCGTTGGATTGAGAGAAGAGCGCCTACCATTCGACGTCTTAGTTCGATATCTCTACGCACCAGGAGAATTGGAAGGGGGTGAAAAACGTAGAGCTACTGATCCTGTGTGGAGTTTACAGATATACGTTATTTCGCGAAGTGTAGTATCTTCGGGACAGCCTGTGCTGTACTACCTTGCGAAGCAAGAAGGGGAGAAGGGCGCACCCAAACGTGGATTCGTTCGTGAAGAGCTACAAGTCGTTCCACCAGATACGGAACTACCACCAAGAGGTATTCTGTTCGTGCCAACCAGACCTAGTATAGCAGCTCGTAAATGAAATCATCCATGTCTAAGTTTTTGTGTCCATAGGCTAATGTATCGATTCCATTACTATGGATCCAACGCTTGGAGTCGAATGGTGAAAGGAATACCTTATTAATGTGCTGCCCATAGATGTGGTGGCCTTCCGAGCGTAGTACATCCATCCCATGCCGGAAGGTTTTCTTAGCAAATAGCGACTCTTTGTACTGCTCGTGGCGGATGTGCTTCTTTACAACTACCTTGCGGATGCCTTTAGCCTTCCTTACGCTTTTCCCACCGGCCTCTAGGATAGAATACATCTTCGGTCGAAGTCCAACGTACTCTACGATGGCAACGCCTGCGCACTCATCCTTCATCTTTCCAAGAACCTTTTTATTGGTGGTGTCGTATAGTGGATGGTCCTTTGGGTAATCACTTGTATCGTATAGGTCTGCATTTGAGATCATGTCTTCGTAGACGTCTTCGGTTTGGATCTCAAGCAATAGCGAATCTGTGTCTGTGTAGAGAAGTTCACATCGATTACCATATTGGAGCTTAAGTTGGTTGTAGTAGAAGTCGTACATCAGATGCTTCGAGAGGTCAAGAATGCTCATCCCCACGTAGACTGGGCGGTTCAAAGTTAGTCGACTCTTATGCATATGCAGGGCTGCCAGATCGTCGTCGAAGATGTTTGCCCGTGCGAAGGTTGGGCTGGCAATCAGGCGTCTAAGTTTATCCTCTTCGCTGGCACGCACTAGATCGACATTTACGCGCTTGCGTAAGTTCTCCATGGTTTTGCCGAAGACGCTGTTGTTCATCAACTTGTACAGGTCCTTTTCGAAGTCACTAGTCGCATTTTTCCGGAGCTCAGTGTTTTTTCGGATATAAGGCTCCATCCATGGACTTTGGTCAAATAGTAGTGCTCTGTGAATCTTCTTGAGATGCATGCCTAGCGATAGGTAGAGCTGTAGATTGCGGTAGTGGAGTACGTATCGCTCTTTATCGCGGAGGTTCGGCACCAACTTTTCAACCTCTATCGACGTACCTTTGAGGTTGCACTGATATTCGGACATCCACTCCTTTGGGATCTTCATGCGCTCTGGTGCTAGCGGATAGGCGTTGTGCGTGTTGTGGAGTTCTTGTGGGTATTCGAGATCCACTTCCAATATGTAGCCTTTAGGGTCGTCAGATGGGTGGTCTACTATAGTATTGGTGAGTTCTTGGGAGTCCTCTACCCACCCGAAGCCTCCCGTTGGTAGTGGCTGACTCATCGCCCATCCATATAGGTTGTTGGCATCGAGGTACTGGATATACGTTGTGGGCTTGGATTGGTCATAGCACTCAACCAGAGGATTGTTGGCCTTGGCATGTCTCTTGGATACCATGGATATACCTCCGCGAAGACCTTTCTCTACGAAGAGATGCTGGTCATAGTCCACGAGCAGCTCGAGCTCCACACCTGTAGTTTTCAAGAGCGCGTCCCAAGAGAGACCAGGGCTGGTGTAGTAGTGTGCAGGATCCAAGCCATACTGATGTAGACACGTTTTCCGAAAGGTCTCAAAGACATCTGCCAGAAGAAGCACATCAGTTCGGAGATATAGGTCGTGGTAGTCTCCCATATTCTTACAGCCGAAGGTGCTCCAGACCTTTTGAGCGTGTTCGTAGTCCTCCTCGGAAATGCCTTCAGCTGATAGCTTGCTGTAGAATTCGGCTTGTGGTGGGAGTGGATCTGCGAACCGATTCCAGCTATCCATATACTCATACGGGTAGATGCCTTTTCGCAAAAGTAGGCGTTGCCGCTCTACGCTAGGCTCATACTGAGCAGTAATCTGGAAGGCTTCTGGCTGGTTGGCTGTCACCAGCTTGTCTAGGGGTGCCAAGAGGAATTGAGCGCTGTCGATGAATCACAACTGGTCTAAGGAGAACGATATGTACTTCTCCGTGTTGTTAGGGATACACGTGATCTGCCCCTTCGTCTTGGAAATAGCCTGCATTATTAGATGCGCGTTGTAACCCCGCAAGTTGTGGAATACAACTGGTATGGTCGTGGTTTTGGGGCTCAACCGCAGCTTGAGGTTGCAGGCATTGTGGGCTGCGCCTCTGTACTTGCCTGCGATGTGGCAATGGTCGCGAACTGAGTCACCGTAGAGTGGCTTCTCACACACATGGCAGATTGTGGCCGTATTGTGGGCAAACTCATTCTTTTGGGTCATCCATATTGCTTTGGGATTTTCCAAAACTACCTTGATTTTCGTTGCATCGCCTCCAGGAACCGTTCTGCGGCGTCCAGACCTCTGTAAACGACTGGAGGCTCTGTATGACCATCGCATCGCACCACGACGTAGCCAAAGCCACAAGCCACATGATGTTGTGTGTTCTGAGTGTTGCTCTTTGTGGGATCCAACTCTGGTCCTGCGATCTTCGTTGTCAAAGCCTCGAAATCTGCATAGATAACGTACGGAGCTGGTAGCTGTCTGTGGTGGTTTTGGAAGGAGAGCTCGTTTTCACCCTCTTTAGGCATTTCCACTCTCACGGCGGTTCCCCCTATACCTTGACACTCGGGCTTGTGGGCTTCAAGGAGGTCTTCTCGGCAGTACCCATGTAGGCATCGCTCGCAAAAGTGTTTCCTACCGTGGTGTTTGCTATGGTTGTAGAGGAGGCGGTTCAAGTCCTTAATCCAAGCGTAGTGATACTTTCCGGACTTCTCTACGATCAGCATGTTAATGCGTTGGATGTCCCCACGTTGCTTGCTAATCCTGTAGACTACCACCACGCCTTTCTCCCATCCAAAAACGTTGATTGCAAGGTCGTTTTGCTTCTCAACCCTGCGAATCTGCGATATGGGTGTTGGTGCATCGATTCCTGTAAAGTCTAGGCCGTTGTCTATAGGATACTTAGACGGTCTGTATGCATGTCCTCCGTGAAGAACTGGAAATAACGATGACCGAAGAGCCCATCGTAGGCAGTTGTCATCGTTGTTTTTTACATTGATCACGGCTTTCTTCTTTGCAACTTCCGTAGGTAGTTCGATGAAGGATCCACCTCTCAGAGGTTGGTAGAGAGCGATGTTTAGCCAGAGCAGGATGATGTGGTCGACAACCCATCCAGAGCCTCTATTCGTCCACTTCTCGAGATGCTCTAGAATCGTTGGGATGGCTCTGTCTAAGGCCTCGCGGATCTCGTCGGTCTGCATGACAACCTCCTGGTTATGGCGCATCGTAGGGTCAGTAGACTCATTGCTACCGTCTGGATGGTCCTTCCTGAGCATCACCTTTAGGGCAAGTTGAAACTTCACGCCACGTAGGTCGTCGACTTCTTCCACCAATTTCTGATGAATATCGTGGCGCATGCCTTCTAGGAAGGCCCTTGGGTCAACACCTAGTTCGTGGCCCACGGGAACGTCCATCTGCCACCCACGTAGATACTTACCGATGGTCCGATGGGTTCGCTCCAATGTGAGGTGTTCCATATTGGGGGGCGTATACTATAGTGGAGCTATATGTTTAAATGGTATATACGATGTTGAGTAAATGCGTGCGTGCCTAGTTTTCGTTAACGATGGGTTTAGGGTGGTAGGTAGGGCAGTTGTTCTTCTTATGTCTCCACAAAGCAAAGTAGCAGCTTAGCTCTCCGCCACAACTCTCACAAATGTATTGCTTTGGGGCCCTAACACACGGGGTCTTGCGATTCTCTCGATGGCGTTTCAGATTCCACCTCCTCTGAAATACTCTTCCACACTTTTCACACTCCATCTCATATGGGTGGGGATATAACTATATGCTAATGATATCTCTAATAGGTTCACAGTTTTGGATTTTTAGGTGCAAGAATGTCTAGTGACAATTTGGGGCAACACTCACCCCCTTGCTTGCACCAATTTTGTTGAAGGTCGCCCAGAACGCCCATTGTTCATACTACTGTGTAACACGTAACACAGAAGGCGACCTAAAACCCCCTAAAACCACAGGAAACCCAAGCTCTGTTTGTGTTTTAAATTATAAGGGTTTGTATGAGATTTTTAACGAGTATTTGGTTGTATCCGTTAGGCCAGAAATACTGAAATAAAATCAATGAAAACTTACAGGGGCAGATGTCGTAATGTTTTAAAAATACAGTGAATGACCTAGAGCACGTGCGTTCGCTCACTCGGAAAGTAAAAGCTCAAGAATTGAATTGAGAAAACAAAAGATATTAATCCCTTGCCACTTTCACGCAAAAAAGCAGCTCAAAAAAGAAAGGCAGGAGAAAAGAGAGAGAGAGAGATAGGGCTTATTATTTAAAAATACAGGAAAATAATTTTTCTGTAATTATTTTTATCACTCAACAACTTTTTTAAGGGGTCTATTTTTTCAAGCAGCATTGCTTTCCTTAGACTCCTCATCACTTTAATATTGTATTATTATGCAAGAAATTTGTGATGGAAGTAATAAAATGGGAAAAAAATGGGGGGAAAATGAAAAGTAAATCACACAAGTTAAAGAACGAAGGCAAGCAATTCAAGAGCTGTCAAAGCGGCCGGCAAAAATGAGAAGCGTTATCAAGAAAACAGAAAGACAAAACAGAGTGAAAGAACACAGAGAAGTGGCTCGAGTTGTCTTACAAATTAAGAGAGAGAAAATAAGAGAGCAAACAAGGGAGAGAGTCCGAAAATATTGAGAGGAAAAGCAACAAGCACAAGTCCAACAAGAAGAGCAAACGGGAGAGCTCAAGTTTTTGCTCTAATTCATGCCAGTCATGCGGCTATTATTATATGCCCAAGCAGGGTTTGCACAGTACCTTGGGAACAAAATTCCATGCTGTTTCCATGACTTTTCAATGGCAGACTAAAAATATAATTCCATGACCCTTGCAGCCAAAGCAGGCCATCCAAAGATCCAATACTAAGACAAAGGTACATGTACATGTATGTTCCTAATAAACGTTTCTTCTTTCCAATCATCAGCTTAATGTGCCTATAAACAAAAAAAAATTATTTTAGATATCAATTCTAAATCAAGTGAATATCAGAATTGTAAAATATATTTTGCTTTGAATGCTGTGCCACTGAGTTAAGGAGGTTTTAATATCCAAAATGCTAATTACATGTACATGACATCAGGGGAGGTATCTGCAATCACTTCGTAGTGGTTGTGAATGGGCGTTTCTACTGATATAGGAAAACAAATTTCTAACATCATTTTATTTCAGCCATATGGGTATAACACTGCTAATTTCAAAAATTTGTTTAATTATAACAAAGGATTTATATAATAATTGATGCCTCCCCTGACGTCATGCAATTAGCATTTTGGATATTAAAACCTCCTTAACTTGGTGGCACAGCATTCAAAGCAAGATATATTTTACCAGTCTACTATTCACTTGATGTACATTGATATCTAAAATAAAAAAATTAGGTTCATAGGCACTTTAAAAACAATTTCGGCATAAATGTGAAATTCCACATGACTGTATGACCTAATGTCCTTTTCGTAAATTCCATGACTTTTCCAGGCCTGGAATGCAATTTTCAAATTCCATGACTTTTTCATGACCATGCAAATCCTGCCAGGATTTTACAGTTCACTGCCTAACTGCAGTGTTTGAAGGGAAGTAAAAGTTAGCCAGGTAAAAAAATACTGGTTGTTTATTAACTGTACTGATTACTACAGGTACTGTTAGTAACATTGAAAGTATATGTTGTAGGTTGTTTCTCATTTCAGGTTGTTTTTATAAAAAAAAAATACCTAGGTCATTTTGAAATTTTTATGGTCTTTTAAATGTTGGATAGCATTACATTTGTCTGCTGTTTACTAGTGACTAATAGCCCTAAACACCCAAAATTATTGATTGTACATGTAGCTCTTAAACAACCAAAGTTAGTGAGCACCCCTTGTTGACGGTTACCTAGGGTGTTTTAAATGTAGGGTTAGGTTTTGGATTAACTAGTTCACAGGACCATTGAAGAAGCATTATACTTGGCAGTCTGTTGTTTGGTGGTTTAGCTTTAAACATCCAAAATTATTGACTACATGTATATAGCTCTAAACACCCAAAGTTAGTGAACACCCGAGTCTTGTTGACGGTTAGGGTCTATTTAAATGTAGGGTTAGGTTTTGGATTAATTAGTTCACAGGACCATTGAAGAAGCATTATACTTGCCTATTGTTTAGTGACTTCAAGCTCTAAACACCCAAAATTATTGATATTGCAACCTAGGTTGTTTGGGAAATAACCTGAATTGAGAAACAACTACAACATATACATTAACCTAGCTTACCAATCCTGGCCTTGGAGCACTATTCCGACTGCTTGCACCAAAGCCAATAAACCCTGTTATGAGAAACTGTTATATACAAAAAGAAAGATGCATTAGTGTTGGATAATAATTAATATAGACCCTGGTCATCAGCAGTTAACTGTATGTAACAGGCCGCTAGTAAACTTTTGGTTAGTGTCCCAAAGACTTTTGACCATGCAGGATTGCAGCATGATTCCCATAAAACTAGAAAAACTAAGTGGTAAATTTTAAGCAACACAATTAATAGCCCTAGCTGTTCCAGTACAATATATATTTTCCTTTACCTTTCACATATAACATAATAATATTATTATAGGCAGAGTTCCAATTATTTCTGATCACAGTAGTGGCTGATTTCTAGGAATTGTGGTTTATTGACTAGCTGAGGGATATATTTTGGACAGAGGGGTTGAAGGAAGTTTTTCAATCGATCACTTTGAATGGCTATGATTTTTTATTATAAAAATGATAATTTGGTGAAGAAAGAAAAATGGCAGACCAAGGAAAGGAGAGCTAAATATGTTGTCCAGTAAAACACAAAGTGTCCTCTTCAAGATTCAAACCCCGACCTCATGAATGCCAAGTGTGCGCTCTGTGTGGATCAAAAAACCATGAGTCCTGAAAATTTGCAGCCAGAAAGTTACAACATGACAGTTGTTGCAAAACATACTAAGGTTTTATTAAATGAGAGAGAAGTGAGTGATAGATTTGTTTAATAATAATTATTATTAGTCCACTAAGTCCGTCTATAAGTCCAACAAATGTACCTTTTTAGACTTCAAAATGACTTATAAATGCAGTTATCAGGCGTAATCCAGGGGGGGCAACCCCAGGGAACTCCCGGGCATTTGTACAATGATGTCAACCAATCCCCCATACCCAAGGGCAGGATTTTTAACAACAAGCTACCAATAATTCCTACTCCAGGGCATTTTAGAGTACTATTTGGTCATACATTCAGCAGTAGCTTTAATTACCTACTTTTACACATAAACAAAAACAAAATTGTGCAAAATTTAATAAGCAAAATAAACCGCAACCTTTTCCATATTCCAACTCAGACTACACTACAACATTCCCTGTGCTCTGAAAGAAGAAACCACTGACCAATTCCTTGCAAATCCCATGGGTTGGTACATGTACCTGCTGGAATCATCAAGGAAAGACTGTGCAAAAAGCATCCAGTCCCCAAGTCCTGGGATAAAAATTTACTGGCTACAAAAGTGAACGAATCCCCTGGGATGCCTGCATATGTCCCCACGATCACCCCCCCACTCCCCCTGGGATGGCTGCTGATAAGTGCATTAGTGCCTTTCCAAGACAATTTACTTAGTCATTCACATGGTACAGTACCGCCCAGAAACATATGTACATTTGTTCGCGAAATTTTCGCGAGCAGATCGCGTGCAGTGTTCGCAATCTGTTCGCATTTTTTTTGCAAACTGTTTGCAATTTGTTTGCAAACTGTTTGCAAATTGTTGAAATCGCGAACACCTTGCGTTCGCGAACAAACATCGCGAGCATATAGCCCAAAAATTTACACACACAAGAAGCCCCGCAAAAACTTCTTGCGGCGCCAGAACCCGCAAGAAGTTGCAAGAACACGCAAGAAGTTTAATGAGTTGATAACTGCCTTTTTGCGGCTACACTGCAAGAACGTGCAAGAAGTCCACTCAATCTATTAGAACTTCAAGATGCGAGTACAGTGCACGCTAATTGCTAATTTCGTGTTTTGTTTACATTTTTGCACAGGAAATTATATCGAGAGCCTTTCGGTAATATTTTTTGATGAACTCATTTTCAAAAACAACAAGATGTATTTTAATATTTAGCTTTCGTTTATGGTAGTGTTTCGCTGCACTCTACGAAATATTGTGCGAAATTTTGTTTGGTACTCTGCGAATATTCGCGCGAAACTTCGCTTCTTCGAAATGTCGACCTTCGAAATTTCGATCCTTGCCTGTCCAAGATCAAGTTACTATTTCCAGCTCACTCGGTCAATTTGACCAACCTGAGTTGGAAACTTTATTCGGACTTTGATTAACTGAACTTTACGGCTCACTTTCGAACGGTACAGGAGGACAACTGTAGAGTTTACTTCAGTTCAGTCAGTATAACTTTGAACCCGAATCGAAGACCGATAGGGTAATAACCGACGTTATACTATAAATCACACGTCCCAACTTCGGAAGTGTTCAATTTTGTAAACGTTATCGGTATATCCACAATAATATTCAGATCCGCCAGCCTTCCAGATCTTTGTAAAAGTCATTGCATAAAGTTTTCAAGTAAATTTGGACCAGGCAGTTATCGAAATATCGTGAGCCGTAAAATAAACAAAACAAGAGGCCCTGAGTGGCCTTAACTCGGGCCACCCAGGAATAGCTGAATACATATAGTCCATGGAGTTCTAGCATATTGTTGTGTCATGGTTTGTGCTAGGGGAGTCGAATAATTGATTCACTACTGATGCTCGTGATAACTGAAGGGCTGCTGTGCAAAAGGCCATGTCAGTCTAGTCCCACACATTTCTGGCTTGGTAATACTTTTTGTGATTGGGTCGATGAGATCCTTGTGGTTTATAATAGCCGTAATGGCACAAACCAGTACAAATCACTGGGATCTGTTAATTATAACACAATCAGACAAAAATCCAGCCAGATGCAGTACATGGGACTAAGCTGGTGCCACATATATAGGCACATATATGGCTAAATCTATTGGTGTGATCAATAAAGTAAAATCTCTTTTAACCATCCCTATCAGGCGAACCTTATATTGTTCTTTAGTGTTGCCGTATGTCCAATACTGTAATATTGTATGGGCTAAAACGTATCCCACCAGTCTTAATAAAATTCTAATACTCCAAAAGCGAGCTGTAAGAATTATAGCCAATGTACAATACAGAGACCACACCAATCCTTTATTCCTTAAGCTCAAATTACTTGATGTATTTGACATCAATAAACATCAAACAGGATCCTTTATGTTTAAAACCTTTGACCGATTCTCTATTATACCTCAATGCTTCCGAGCCTACTTTATCCTTAATAGAGACATACATTCTTATGAAACACGGAGTGCCAACAAAATTCACATCCACCAAGTTAGAACAACAACCAGGAAACACACCCTTAAGCACTATGGACCAACCTTCTGGAATTCCCTTGATAACACTATAACCCAAGCACAATCCTTAAATATTTTTCAAACTAGACTCAAATCACATCTTTTCCAACTAAAACAATGAACCCTAATTATTGACTAATTATTGACTATTTGTTTGTTTGTTTCTGTTCATAATCTATGTTACTTTGCTGTACCAATGTACTTCTACTCGCAGTGCTGACTTACCAATTATAAATTTTTGCCGCCCATGGGTGTCAGTGCCTGTACAAGCTCCTTGGAGTTTTTTCACTGAACACCTTCCATATATACATACTTAAATTATAGATAATATAACATATTCCATTTAGATCTACAAATCGATATATACAAAAGATACAAACAAACAAGCAAATAATCAAATAATAATACTGTATTATATATTTCATTTCATTTTATTTTATTTTGCGTGTAAACATATATACATGTATTATATATGGTAAATAAAGATTGATTGATTGATTGATAGGCAATGTTATAAATGGATTGGGTCTGCATGAGTATGTTAAATATCATTTAATCGAATTAAAAATACATTGTACCACCATACAAAATATCACATAAAAATTAGTACAATATATGCTGACTGAGTTTGATTAGCAAACATCAATCAGTAACCGAGTGACCTTAAAACTATGTATACATCTATGTGGTTCTATTTAGAGGAGTTCTGCAGTTCCATAAACTTTCCTATATACTTTCCTTTCAATAATAGTTTTCTTTCAGGATGTTGATGATCATAAACTCAGGTGTTGTTGAAGCAAGTGAATGGTTTTCCTAGAGTACAGCTGTCAGTCACTATTTTTGTGTTGCTATTTTACCTCAGGTCCTTCCATGCATTCCAATTGTCGTTGCATTGGAAACATTTATTTAGCTGTCAATTACCAACTACTTCCGATTGTCAACTGCATGCAGCTTTAATTGCTCCCAATGAACTGGTTAAAGTTCATGCTGAACTGGTAATATGATGTGTCTTGATGGTAATATAACAAATCAGGTCAAAACCCTGACCCTACCTTCCCAAACTGACCTCAAATCCCTGACCCACCCCCGCGGCACATACATGTACATAATACATCACAAACAGGAGTAACCCCCCCCCCCCTCTCTGGGGGGTACAAAGTTCTATGGTTAACTGGTAATAAGATGAACATTCCTTGTATGTGGACATACATAATCTGCAGGCTGGTCATTTTTCTGGACTGAATTAGCTACAGGAGTCCACTAGGCCAACCTCACAGGGAAGTACAACAGTGGAAATAATTATTATGGCTGAAAATATAAAAATATGGGTGTGTAAATATATTACTGGTTTTTGACAGGCAAAGCTTGTTAACACACACAGAAAATATAACCCTCCCTCTCCCTTGAACATTCCCTTTTGAAAACCTATACCTTTACTATGAGCTCCTGGAAGCTCCATATGTGGATCCTGAGGCAATATGGTAATATTGTGTGGCTTGTTGACATATGTAATCTGCAGGCTGCATGGTTATATTTCTAGATTGAATCAGCTTTATTGGAGAACACAGCTAGCTAGGCCAACCTCGCAGGGAAGTACAACATGTGGGAATAATTTATTATGCCTGCAAAAATAAAAATGTGGGCATGTAAATATTATGCTATCTGACATGAAGATTAAAATATGAACTTCCTTTAATTCCCAGTTACGATTTCCTTTCGTATCGCAAAAAATCCACAGACAAATGCAAATTATATAAACACACAATAATTTAAAGCTCATCAGCTTCTCACTTTCAGCTTTTGCGACTCTTGAGTTGAGCTCGGCTTGCCTTAGTCACAGTTGATTCGTATCTCGGTTGAGATTATTTGTGCCAACAGGCGAGTTATTTATTGAATTCCTTTGAGTAAGCTTTGAGTTTTTGATTTCCTTTTTGTGTTTGAGACAGACGAAGGCTCGACGTCGAAAAGTGCTCGTAAACAGATTTTAGTGTAAGCCTTGCGACTATCGGTCGTAGTTACGACTGTATGAATGACTGTGTATAGTGTGTATGATGTGTAAGTACCGAGCACAATGGGCCATTCCATTTTATATGCACACCCCCCCTATTGAGGGACTTGGATATCCTTGGGGGAGGGAGGGGGTAAAACTGACAAACATCCAGATGGGGATGAGTAAAATATCCAAAGGGGTAGATATCCACACCAGGGATATCCTGGATGGTAGCCAGGATATAATATCCAACAGCCCCACCCCTATTGAGGAACTTGGATATCCTTGGGGGGAGAGGGGAAAATCCTAGAGGGCTGGAAAGGCTATCCAAGGGGGTCTGGAGAGGCTATCCAAGGGGGTCTGGAGAAACAGTGAAAAAAAAAAAAAAAACATCCAGAGGGGGTTGCCCAAAATTATATCCAAAGGGGTATAGAAGTGAATCCCTCAATAGGGGGGGTGTGCATATAAAATGGAATGGCCCAATGTGCAAAGACACCAAAAACATACACAACTTACCTTTACTCCTTCAGGGCCCGGTTGTTCGAAGCAAGGTTAAGTGCTAACCCAGGGTTAAATCGCTAACCCGGGGTTAAACTGTACAGATTACAATTACAGATTTAGCACTAACCTAGGGTTAAAGTTAACCTTGCTTCGAACAACCCGGCCCAGGTTAACTTTCAAGACTGTCCAAAGCGAAGAGAAGAAAGACAGAGAAAGAACGGTTCGACGGGAAATAACACACATGGCGATACATGCTGTATTCACGTGAACAGTGCAATCGGATTGGTTGAGGCATGGCGATCATGTGCCGTCTTCACGTGAACAGTGCAATCGGATTGGTTTGACGGTTGGCGGTGACTTCCGGGTCGACACAAAAAATAATAAAAATAAAAAAATAAAAAATCCTTGCGAAACTTGACTCGGGCGGCCAAAGGCCTGGCCCGAGTAACAATGGCTGCTCGCTTTAAGTTCCCTCACCGGCGGTGCGTGGCCCGCTTTAAAGCTTGACACACTCGCTGAGCGCAAAGCATAACACCAAATAAACTTTTGCTTCAGTGTAGTTTCATATTTACAGCAGATCCTTGTCTTGTTACTAAGTTTCGGCAGAATTCATTGTAAATGTTTGCATATTAAAATCTCAATTCTTCTTGGAGTCTGAATTTCCACGTGCAAATCAGTCAGGCGTGGAAGTGTCAGTCTGAGTTTTTACAGAACATCAACAGAGTTTCGAAGCAACGTTTGTCGTATTGAAAGATGTGCAAAAACTTCTATACTCTTACCAGAAAACTTCTACTGGGAAAGTGCAATTCCTTTTGAATTAAAAGAGCTTTAATGCATCGGATCGGATCAGTCAGTTCGCATAAATGGAAATTAATTTGCCTTCCCGCGGTATTTGTGTCAGAAATGAGACACGCGTCTGGCTGACAGTTACGATTGACGGGGACTTTTATTATATAAGAATCTTGACTTTTTGACGCCTCTGGTACTCAGGGTATTTACTAAAACCATCTTACTGTACGTTTGTAAACTGTTTGTCATGAATTCGAATTTGTCACGTGTTAATCCCGGTGAAAGAAAGGTTAAAATACGAAATTGTAAAATGAACACGTATGCTTTGAAATTTCGAGAATTTCGATAACCTGGTCCGAATTTTCGTTTGACAATATGGGAAATATCTACAACACAAGCGTGAGCTCGATTTCGTAGCTTGAAGAAGTGATGATTCACGAAGTCATGACTAGCGAGATGAATGTCAAGAGTTGTTCGCGATCAACTGCGAACACAGAAGTTGATCGCAATCATTGCACGAAATGTTCGCGAGCAATTTGCGAACACAGTGCGAACAATTCGCGAACATGGTGCGAGCAATTCGCGAACACTGTTCGCAATCTAAAAATGTACATATGTTTATGGGCGGTACTGTACATGTATTTTCCCCTAAGTTGACCCAAGTCGCTACTGAGCCTGACTTAGGAGCAAAGTGTGAACCCACCTACATGTACATGTATTACAAAAATCTGAAACTGACTGGTCTGATTGGCTAGTTCTTAAATGGAATGCGTCAGTTCTAGTAACCCGAGTATCAGGCTCTCAAGAATTAAGGGAAGGTGGGGTAGAAAAAAAGAGAGAGCCTGACACAGATCCATAGAGAAAGGCTTTCCTCCTCCAAAAATTATGTCATTGAGCCATCACTTTTTAACCCTTTCGCTCTTGAACCGGCCATAACCGGCCAATATGAAGCATGTACCTTGAGAAAATTATTGCATCAAACCTAGACATACTGGAAATACAATGTTGTGATACTATTTCAAGGGATGAATAACTTCAAAGTCAGAGCTATAACAGGGATCGCTTGACTCTCACACTTTGGAGAAAAACGCATTTGTTTTGGAGATCGTTGTTCGTTTCTTCGATTTGCGAATTTTGAGGAGCTGAAAATTGGCTAAAAAAAAAAATTCCCATTCGCACTTGAAATCAAAAGCAAACACAAAATAACCACTCGGTTGTTACAGTCCCTTGTTTAACTTTCCAACCAGCAGAGTTTTTTGCACAAAATACACCTAGCAACTGTGAAGTGTGCTATTCTTAATGCTGCACTTCTCTCCACCATGTTTTCCTGCTCCCACCTCCAATTGCATGCTGGGTAATCAACAAAAAAAATCACAAGGGGACCACTCCTGTAGGCTTTTTTTAGAAGTCTTTTACTCCTACAACCAAGAGCGGTGATTTGGACTAAAGCCGTTGCTTTAAAGTGACAAAAACACATCCTAATAGGTTGAGCAGGGGGAAAGACAACCAACTGCAGGATTTAAAGGATTTCAGTGAAGAATTATTTCATATGTCTCAAAGCAGAAACACAACAGAAAAATCCTGTGAAACCCGTCACAAGGCCTACTAATAAAAAACCAAGTACTTTTCAGCAGTCCTCAGACTTAATGATGTCCTCTAGCTCTCTTACAGTGGCTAATTTGTCCAAAATTAGAGCACATTTCATTGGAAAACCTACAGAAGAAAATATATTCACCACCGCCGAGTCCATAGAATTCTGCCGAATGGCATCATGGGGAAAGTTTGAGCCCTTGGTTTAAAAAGTCAGCAGTATTTAACTAGTCCAGGCTAGCCAAACTGGAACTGAGGGGGGAGGGTTGAGTTAGCACTCTGCATTTCACCAATTGAGCCAAATGCGTCCAGGAGTGAAAGGGTTAACCAATGAAAGCTATTTGCGGTTTTCAGAGATTGACATGTCATCACGTCAGCCTATAGTTTTGAAAATAATGTCTGCTGGATTTTACATCAAAGCTTTCTGATCTCTGTAAAAAAAATTAAGACCTTAGTATATTATATACATGTATGGTACTTGTATTTCACTGTTTCTTTGTTTTGTACTATGACTAACACAGAGTTCTGCTGCTCCTGTAATTCTCTCAAAGCTTTTGAGTTAAGTTATGTTGCCATGTAGAGAGATATGTGGTCTACCTGTGTAGAGACTGGGACTAGCCCGGTCAGACCCCGTTCGTAGTTGTTTGTAGTCGTTCATCATTCCGTTTGTTACACCCGAATAAATCATCTTTTAACAAGGAAATGGATGAACTCCTATCTATGATGAACGACTAACCATCTTTGGAAACCTACGAGGGAAACATTAAGTGGAAAACCAAGCCATAAACGGAGACAACTGGCACAAAACGACAGGAAAACGTCGACGAAACGTAACGGCCGCCATCTTGGATTTCACCGCGACTGAAATCTTAGATTCTACGCGACTTTCGACGAGTCAAAGGCGCATCACAGGTCAACCAAACCTCAAGCACGATGCCAAAACACAAGTGCCCCTTCCCAGATTGTGACTACGAGACCGAAGACGTGGAGACGAGCTCGCAGCAGTACTTATCTCCGTCCACGCGAAGGGGAGTCCACACGAGTACTCCAGCCCACGGCCCCCCTAATCAAACGGCAAGAATCGAGAAAATACGCCGACCAACAATATCGAGCGCTGGAACGAGCGAAGAATGGTCCTATTTTACGACACGCTGGGGGACTACGTCGAAGCAACGAAAGTACAAGGCAAAGATAAGGTGATTCAACTTCTCGAATGTTGCGACGAACAACTCAGGAAAGATCTGACACGCAATGCAGGTGGCTCCCTGACGAATAAACCTACAGAGGAGGTCCTAGAGGCAATTAAAAAGCTCGCCGTCCGAGAGGAAAATGCAATGGTGGCCAGAGTTCAACTCCACAACATGAGACAAGACAGGGACGAGACAATAAGAAGCTTCGGCGCACGCCTCCGCGGCCAAGCCGGTGTATGTAAATTTCTCATCACGTGCCATAGCTGCAACACTGACGTCAACTTCACCGAGAATGTCCTCCGAGACGTCGTCACCCGGGGCCTAGTGGACGACGAAATCCAACTAGACCTACTTGGAGAGAAAAACCAAGACATGTCATTAGAAGAAGTCTTACAATATGTAGAGGCCAAGGAATCTGGCAAACGGTCAGCAGCGCGCCTCCTTCAAACCCAAGGCGCTGAGGCAATGCGAAGCCAATACCGAAAGCAGCAGAACCCCAATAGAAAGCCCAATGACAAACCAAACGACAAGCCCAATATCGAAGCCTGCAACCACTGCGGTAAACCAGGCCATGGCCACATAACCCCTGCCAAACATCGAGAGCAAAAGTGTCCGGCTTTCGGCACCATCTGCCAACTATGCGGCCGCCCAAACCACTTTGCGACTGCATGTCATAGCAAAAACAAACCCTTCCAACCGAGACCCCACACCACAGCCAGAGTGGGCAGACAAGCAGAAGGTGCCATCTTTGACAATCTATGCAACATCACCAGCGGAGACCATGCTATCTATGGCATCACCCTAGACCACCACCTATACAACAACATGAATGATTGCTGGATCCAACGTCCATCCAAGCCACAGCCACACATCTCGCTCAACGCCACCATCCACCCACAAGACTACGTGGCCCTTGGATACAAACCAGTTACTGACGCACTCAAGTCCATACAGCTACAAGCAATGGCAGACACAGGCTGCCAAAGCTGCCTGGTTAGCTTGAGCATCATTCGCCGCCTCGGATTAAGTGAAGCAGACCTAATTCCGGTCACCACCCGTATGCGTGCAGCCAACAACAGCGGCATAAGGATCCTCGGCGCCATTATCCTACGATTGACAGGCACAACTGAACCCGGACAGCACCTAGAGACAAGGCAGATCGCATACGTCACCAACGACTCAGACCGCCTATTCATAAGCCGAGAGGCCTGTCAGGAATTAGGAATCATCTCAGAACGATTCCCAACAGTGGGAGAGACGCCCCCCCTTCAACACAACCACACCGTCACCATGTCAAATGTATCAGCAGACCAAGCAAACCAACAGCCCAAACTACAGGCATGTGACTGCTCGCGACGCCAGATGCCACCTCCAAAGCCGACTGCGCCCCCCTTCCCAGCAACAGAGGCCAACCGGGAACGCATACAAGATTGGCTCCTTGACCTTTACAAGTCAAGCACATTCAATACATGCGAACACCAACAGCTTCCCCTCATGGACGGTCCTCCCATGCGACTCATGGTGGACCCGGATGCAGAGCCTGTGGCCCACCATACCCCAATCCCAGTCCCACTCCACTGGCAAGAGGCGGTAAAAGCTGGACTCGATCAAGACGTTGCCATCGGCGTCCTGGAGCCCGTGCCAGTTGGAGATCCGGTGACATGGTGCCACCGCATGGTCATCTGCCCGAAGAAGAATGGTAAACCACGTCGCACCGTAGACTTCCAGTCTCTCAACCTTCACGCTACACGAGAGACTCACCACACCCAGAGCCCGTTTCACCAAGCACGCTCAGTGCCCCACAACAAGAAAAAAACAGTGTTTGATTGCTGGAACGGATATCACAGTGTTCCCCTACACAAAGACGACCGCCACCTTACCACATTTATTACCCCGTGGGGACGGTACCGATACAACACAGCCCCCCAGGGATACATCGCGTCTGGAGACGGGTACTCTCGAAGATTTGATGAGATTGTCTCCCATATCCCTGATAAGACCAAATGTATTGATGACACCCTACTGTGGGCAGACGACATCACCAGCAGTTTCCACCAAGCAGTCAACTGGCTAGACATATGTGGGCGACACGGAATAACTCTCAACCCCGACAAGTTTGCATTTGCAGCCGACACAGTCGAGTTCGCAGGGTTTGAGATCACACTCGACAGCGTGCGCCCATGCGCAAAATATCTCGATGCAATCCGCCACTTCCCCACCCCAAGCAACACCACTGACATGCGCTCGTGGTTCGGCCTGGTCAACCAGGTCTCATATGCATTCGCAGCAACTGAACGCATGCTCCCATTCCGTGAGTCGCTGAAACCGGGTACTTCATTCCTGTGGAACGATGAGCTCAACCGTCTATTTGAAGAATCCAAATCAGCCATCATCTCCGACATTGAAGACGGCGTCCGTATCTTTGACAAATCAAAGCCAACATGTCTGGCCACTGACTGGTCTAAAACCGGTATTGGTTACTGGCTCTTCCAGAAACACTGCCAGTGCTCCTCCACAGAGCCCTTTTGCTGCCGCAGCGGCTGGAAGGTGACACTAGTGGGTAGTCGCTTCACCCATGCAGCAGAGTCACGCTATGCCCCCATAGAAGGTGAAGCCCTAGCTGTCGCTGATGCCCTTGACAAGGCACGCTTCTTTGTCCTTGGCTGCAACAACCTGATAATCGCGGTTGACCACAAACCCCTCCTCAAGATATTGAGCGATCGATCCCTTGACGAAATCTCCAACGGTCGCCTCAGAAACCTCAAGGAAAAGACACTTCGGTACAAATTCCGCATGGTACATATCCCCGGGGTACAACACAAGGCAGCCGACGCCATCTCAAGGCACCCGACCGGGCAAATTTTTTTTTTGGGCCCCAGTTCAGATCAATGAGCAACTTTACCATGAGGCCTTGCGCGCCCAATCCAAGATGGCGGACAAAGATGGCGGACTTGGGGAAAGGAAATTGTTTTCGGGGTGGTGCTAGTAAAATTTTGACAACTGCGTTGACGTAATTCAAGAAACCACGTGATGTTGCCATAATAAAGGGAGGAGTGGGTCAGTAAGAAATAATACGCAGTGGGTGGCTGGCGGCAACTTGTAGTTCATGTTTCATTTTCGCAGAAGATTACGAATTCGGCACCGGCTTTTGCGCGGGATCGTGGGATTTTCAGTATTCTTTAATACTATTGAACCTGGATTTTTCTAACCGCTGGAGCCGAATAAGGGTTTGAAAATTGTTTCCTGAACGGTGATCATGAAAGTAAGTGCAATTCAGTACTTGCTCGTAAGCGTTAATACCTTTGAGACATTTTTGCGTAGTTTCCGGACATATATTCGAAAAGCTGCAGGTTGATGAAAGGTGAGAATTTTAAGTTTCCTTATTAAAAATTATAAGACCTTGTAATCTTTAATTACTTATGATTCTTTTCCCGATTGTGCAAAGCGATTATTCTCTTCAGAGGGATACCTTTCATATTTAAGAAGATCCTATTGAATAAATACCCTAATTTAAGTGCTAAAACAAAGTGAATGTTAAAAAAACGAATTTCCCTACGTAAGGAAAAAAGGAACACAGTATATTTTATAAACATTTTGTCGTAATTTCATAAGAAAATATTATTTTTAATTTGTATATTAAATATAATTAATATAATTTTAAAAAGTATAGTACCCCCCCCCCCCCCCCTTTAGTTCTTAGATATTCTTTTTACTTTTCCAAAACTTTATGCAGAGTTATATAAAAAAAACAAATTCATATATATGTACTCTGTATACATTGTTACATATGTACCTGGTAGAGAAAGAGTAAGGGTATTTTGATTGTAATTTTGGGTGACTTTAACAATTGCACTTAATCATAACCCTACCCTACCCCTTCCTAGGTATGCTGATTTGTTTCTGTTTAACCCCTTTCATTAGTTGAAGTCTCATATTTCTTTACTGAGTATAACAATATAATTACAATAAATATAATAAAATATACTTACTTTAATTATTAACCAACACAGGCTTGAACCCATTATTTTGTGCCAGCCAACAAGAGGATGTAGTCATGACCTCATGACTTCCTTCATAAATAAGCTACCCCTTGGAGCTTTTGAACTTTTCTAGTTGTGATATTGGAATTTGAAGTACATGTAAAAGGTAAATTAGGTGGATTAAAGAAATAAAAAACGCTAGCTGTAATACTGTAAAATTGTAATTGTCAGGAAACATATTAACTATTAAAACACAGTATTTTTCAAGTGTTAGTAGTAGGCCAGTCATGCATGTATGTTGCCGATTTATATATAATATACTGAGCACACACTTACATGCATTTTAAATTTAAAAGTTGTGTTAAATAATAATGATCAATTCATTGGTAATTAATCAAATTGTTGTTTTATTTCCTATTACTGCCTGTGGTATTTTACATACATTTAGCTGTTAAATTTGTTTCCCTTAGTTAATTATATATATATAATATATAATATATTATATATAGTATGTATTTGCTCCTTTAATTAATATCATTAACTAAATCAGGTATACCTGAGGTCTTGGCATGCATGCATGTGCATTATTATTTATAGATTATATACTCTGATAACACTTATTTATTAAAGCTTAATTGACTAATTAATTAGAAGGTAATTGTGCACTAGCTGTTTATTGTAGAAAAAACCTTTAAACTGTCACAGCCAAAAATTATTGTAAATGTGAGTGTTTCAAAAGCGAATAAAAATGCATGTACAAGCATAATTCTGAGCTAGCTTTTATATAACAATTAGTGTGCTAGTATATATATAATTTTATGTAAATGGCACAATTACAAATAATTGGTATAGCCTTAATTCATACTGCTTCTAAACACTTGAAAAATACTGTGTTAGGTTTTCTGATAAAACAATTGTGACAAAATTGGAACCCAAGAATTACAGGGTTCTTTTTATTCCTTTAGGCTGTATTCATAATATGTATACCTGACAGGCCGGGAGGGGGGCAGGTGATTTTAAGGGATCCCAATTTGTTTTAACAGGCTTTAGAAGGGGGAATCTTAAAATTTATTTATGAAAGGTTGGGTGGATTAATGTTAATTTTTTTAATGTTTGTCAAACAAAGACCTACGTATATACACTTAAAATGGTAGGTGCACAGAATGGCTAATTAATGCACTAAATAGAGCTAGCTTAAGAAATGCAGGAGAATGCACTTGCAATAATCTAAAAACCTTCCCGGTCCCCCCCAGAACACTTTTTCTTAAGGTTGCATGCAGCTAGGAATGCCTGATGTAAGGTCGAATTAATGATTATATCAATTAAAGGACAATATATTCTTGTGTAGTTTTGGAACACCATGCAGCAACAAATACTTTTTACAGACACCAAGGTGAGTGGTAGTTAATAACAGTTAATTTTATGGTTTATTCTTAGCTTTTCTACATATTGTACTATTAAACCGAGTTTCACGGCCCGAAATGACAGTTCTGTAAAATTATGCTTGTTAAATAATGCTAGTTTGCATATGAAACTGGCCTGGGGGGAGGGCTAGGGACGGCGGTGTATTAATTTTTTGAAAGGATGGAGGGGGGTTGCTAAAATTATTTAAATAAGCAGTTTATTCTGGGGGGAGTAATAAAAATATGACGTAATCTGAATAAATAACCTGGACCCCTGTGGTATAGTCATAATCAATGCAGTCTTTAATTTACTTCCAATATCACAACTGAAAAGTTCAAAAGCTCCATGGGATAGCTAATATTTATATAGGAAGGCATGAAATCATGTACATTCTCTTGTTGGCCAGGCACAAATAATGGTTCAAGCCTATATGTATTGGATAATAAAGAAGTATATTTTGTTGTATTTATTGCAAATATTGTTACTGTAAAGTAGACTTCAACTCTAAGGAAAGGGGTGGAAATGAAACAAATCAGTATAACCTAGGAAAGGGTAGTCTTTATAAACATATAACCTGCATAACCCTACTTTCCCTCCCCCACCCTCATAAAGAATACCAAAACCATACACACAATATATTCATAATTCTGTAAAATTCACAAGTACCCCACCTCCAATATTTTGATTGAAAATGACCACCAAAAAAAATAAAGATTGTTGGATAACCCATAATTTCCCTGAAGAAATTTAAATTATAAATTAGTACCTTTCTCTGACCTGGTACAAATGTAACAAATACATACATATATATGAATGTTGTTTTATAACTCTGCACAATGTATTGGCAAAGTAAATACGGATGGGCAAAATTAATTGGAGGGGGGGGGGGGGGGGGGGGGGTGGGCGGTTCTGCGAGTGCTAAACAAAGGACTTTTTATTACAATATAATTTACAAATTAAAAATAATATATTTTATTATGATATCACGACAATTTTTTTATAAAATATACTTTGTTCCTTTTGGGGATTCTACCATTCTTCCGAAGTCGGAATCTGCCCCTGAAGTGTGTCTTCCCTCTATAAATTGAGCTACTTGCGGTCCAGAAAATATTTATTAGCGCGCGAAAACGTCTCGCCAAGTTCGCGTAAATCATAAAGTCGTGAAAGGCGAACACGAAAGAGTAATGCGTTGATCGTTGTGCCTTGCATAAGGAAATTTGTTTATTTTACATTAGCACTTTATTATAGGGGTATTTATTACCTTTCATATTTGAGAAGATCCCCTTGTCATCTCTCTGTAAACACCGAGATATATATAATCGCTTCGCACAACCAACAAAATTATAAAAACAAAGCCTAATGTTTTTGTATCGGGAAAAGAATCATAAGTAGTTAAAGTTTACAAGGTCTTATAATTTTTAATTAGGAAACTTAAAATTCGCAACTTTTCGATTGATGTCCGCAAACTACGCAAAATGTCTGAACATGTACTGTATTGCACTGTTCAGGAAACAAGAGTTGTCGAGATTTTTCCAACCCTTATCCGGCTCCAGCGGTTAGAAAAATCCAGGTTCAATAGTATTAAAGAATACTGAAAATCTCACGATCCCGCGCAAAAGCCGGTGCCGAATTCGTAATCTTCCGCGAAAATGAAACATGAACTACAAGTTGCCGCCAGCCACCCACTGCGTATTATTTCTTACTGACCTACTCCTCCCTTTATTATGGCAACATCACGTGGTTTCTTGAATTACGTCAACGCAGTTGTCAAAATTTTACTAGCACCACCCCGAAAACAATTTCCTTTCCCCAAGTCCGCCATCTTTGTCCGCCATCTTGGATTGGGCGCGCAAGGCCTCATGGTAAAGTTGCTCATTGATCTGAACTGGGGCCCAAAAAAAATATTTGCCCCGACCGGTTCCACAAACCCTGACATCCTTACCCTACCAGACGACATAGCCGCCATAGACATTTCAGCCATCCAGTATTCAGCAAGCCTCATCGGACACCCCTTCCTAGCAAGTCTCCGCACCAAAGTGCTGCCTCAAGAATCCTGCTCCTACACCATTGAGAACGAACTAATATATGCAGCCTCATCAACCCTCAGCAACATGGCAGTCACCTGGGAACGCACCAAGCTAGCAACCACCAGTGACACAGACCTTCACATCCTGACCACCATCATCGAATCAGGATTCCCAGAATTCAAGCACCAGCTACCACCTGCCCTCCAGGAATACCACAGATTACGCGTACACCTGCACACTGTTGATGGTGTCATACTCTACAAAGATCGCATCGTCATCCCCCCCTCCCTCCGAGAGGCGATATTGACTGTACTACACTCCGCCCACCAAGGGGTGACATCAATGACGGCCAGAGCGGAGTCCACCGTATTCTGGCCCGGCATCACATCTGCCATCATCACAATGCGGGACCGCTGTTCTCACTGCAACCGCATGACCCCTTCACAACCCAACGCCCCACCATACCCCCCAGCGATACCAGCATACCCATTCCAATGCATCTGTGCTGACTATTTCCAATACAAAGGTGTCAACTACCTCCTAATAGTGGACAGATACTCCAACTGGCCCATCGTTGAAAGAGGACGCGATGGTTCCGCTGGCCTGACTGAATGCCTCAGACGTACCTTTGCCACATACGGCATCCCAGACGAATGCGCCACCGATGGAGGACCACAGTTCAGAGCATACACCACCCAGCAACTCCTGAAAGATTGGGGAGTACACCACCGCCTCTCATCTGTGGCATTTCCACACTCAAACTGCAGGGCTGAGATAGGGGTAAAAACAATCAAGAGGCTAATCACGAATAACACAGACTCACAAGGCAACCTTAACACTAACGCATTCCAACAGGCCATCCTGCAGTACCGTAACACCCCCGACCCCAACACCAAGCTATCCCCTGCACAGTGCGTCTTTGGACGACCAATCAAGGACTTCATCCCCATCATCCCTGGGCGCTACATTCCTCACCCCACATGGCGTGACACCCTTGCTTTGAGGGAAGAAGCCTTGAAGAACCGCCACATGCAAGCATCTGAGAGGTGGGCCGAGCACACAAAAAGGCTCCCCCCCCTGACTGTAGGTAAACACGTTCGGATCCAGAACCAGATTGGACCACACCCCACACGATGGGACAAGACAGGGGTTGTCATAGAAGTGCGACAATTTGACCAGTATGTCACACGCGTTGACGGCTCAGGCAGAATAACACTCAGAAACCGTAAATTTCTACGACAGTACACACCAGTTCAGGCAAGACCCCCACTGCGCCTACTGAGCGATGACCTCAGATATACAGGGAAAGCCAACCAAGACACACCCCTCAAGCCAAGTTCCCCAACCCTGGAAAATCAGGCTACAGGTGGAGCAGAGCCACCATCCCCATCAGATCCGGGCCACGCCAACAGTGATATACCACAACCCCCTGGAACAGAACCAGCACAGCCAACAGTAACCCCTAGACCACTGGCACCAGTCATGCCCGAAGCCAGTCCAGCCACAGGCCCTACTGAGAAGAAAGTTCCACTGGCCCTACGAAGGCTAAGGGACCACAACAAGCAAGGCATACTTGAACTATGAACCTCACACCATATCTGCGATGAACATTCTATTATATATACCTAGTTGTTTTGGTATTATCAGTCTTTACCGACCCTCCACACGTACCGTCAAAATTGCAAAGGAACACTAAAGACTTAGGGGGAGATAGAGAGATATGTGGTCTACCTGTGTAGAGACTGGGACTAGCCCGGTCAGACCCCGTTCGTAGTTGTTTGTAGTCGTTCATCATTCCGTTTGTTACACCCGAATAAATCATCTTTTAACAAGGAAATGGATGAACTCCTATCTACCATGGGAATTGTTTTGTCAAAGGCTTACAAGGAATGTGCAAAATTTCGCAGCATTCAAGCAACACAGCTTTGATACCATTTGCTTGCCTGGCTTGCCGAGAAACTTTCAGTGTTTTTAACAACTTCAGTGAACTGACGGCAACAATGACGGGGACAATCTTTGTTTCTCCTGTTGTTTGGTCTCCAGAACTGTGAGAAGATCCTGGGAAACAACTGGTATAAAATTCTTTCTTTCGAGAAGCAAGCCTTCGAGACAAACATTTTGTGCAGCCTTAACAATAATATTTGGTAAGAACTGTAAAGCGCCTTCCAGTGCTATTATGAAATCCATTTCATTCGTTATTACAAGAGATATTTCATACCAAATGTTCTCTGGTGTATACCCCGGCGTAACTAATCGATCAAAATCGATCATCGGAAAGCTAATCGATAAATCGATAGAATAACCTGATTAATATCGATTACTATCGGTAATCGATAAAAATCGATAGTCACAAATTTTTCGCTGGCTAACAAGCATGGCATAGCGTATAACATGACATGTTTAATAAAAATGACAATTAATTATACGGCTATCTACAAAGTCAATATGTTGAACATATATAATAAGTAATAAGGTACGGCATAGCGCATAACATGACATGTTTAACAAAATTGATAATTATACGGCTACCTACAAGGTCAATATGTTGAACACGTATAATAAGTAATGAGGTGATATAAGGGACCCGAGGATTTATAGATATGTATATATAAGAGATTAAAAACGAGCTCGTTTTATTTTATAGTATAACGAGTGGAGACTCAGCGCAACGTCCAAAATCTGGACGTTTGACACAAGTCCAAAAATCTGGACGGTTGACACAAGTCCTTTCTTTTTCCCCGCTCCCCATTCTCAATCGATACTCCCTGATCAGGCCTGATACTCAGGTTACAGTTCTAGGAACTAGTTGAACTAGTTCTCAGAACTGACACGTTCCAGTCAGTTTGGAAAGCGCCCTAAGTTATTAAAATCGTTCGCAGAATGGTAAGTTAGTTTGTGTTGGTGGAAATTGCTATTACATTGTAGCTATAGGTGGAGCAATGGGGTTTGAGATATATCGATCTTACCCATAGTCCCGTCCAGATTGGAACGCCACCATAAGCAGGAAAACTGAAGTAACCGAATTCCTCACTTCTCGATGCTCTAGCACGATCGGCAATGCCAAACACCAGGCAAAGGAAGCCAAGCACGATCTGGAGAAACGCTGTCATCCTAGCATACTTGTAGTTTAACGCCATGTTTTCAAGCCTATTTAACTTTGCCTGCTCAGTTGGAGAAAAAGTGAACTAACCACCACCGAACAGAACTGGTCGCAAGTAATAGTTTCTCGTTCTCTGATTGGCTGATTCAAAGGGGAGGAGCATGGTTTGGCACGGATTATTTTCACCGATGACAGCTGGGAAAGCTTGAGCATAATGTATCTCGTACCCAGGGGAGTGGGCCAGAGTATTTATTGTAATCCATATTTAATAAATCCCATTCTTTCACAATGAATAAAAGCATTCTATAGTTGTAGCTGTCATTTTTGCCTTAATGTTACTGCAAAAGTTGTCTCTATCAGACACGGATAAATTGTGCCGCAATAATGTCATCCCTTTTTCTGCAACCTCAAGTGAAGGGCAGTAAGTATCGTTCTGTGCTCTGTCACTGCGTTCCGATGCACAGAAAACGTTTATATAGGAGAGCCGTGAATCAGTTGTGTTTATTGGGAGGTTACAGGTAACATAACTTTGAACGTATATGTAGGCTTGATCAGCCGATTGTATATATATATTAAAAAATATATTTATATATATATTTTTTATTTATTTATTTAAACATATAATGAAGTGTTTACCCCAAAGGTACAATTAAATGACTTATCTAGGGGGTTCACACTAGATATTGTACATTCTTTTTTACGCGAACAGACACACACACACAAAACCACCACAATTGATAATAAAATAAAGTAATTAAACATAAGTCACAGAGAAACGATTTGTAGATAAAATAAAGCTTTGAACTTTGCAAAAAAACGACAATTTATATCAAAATCAAAATCTTTAACGCCGTTCAGAATAAACTCCATTTTTTCCTTGTCGCTGCTCTGTGACCATTTCTCACCCAGTAACTGTGCAGCAGAGGCAAAAAAGGAAGTTCGTTGGGCAGCGTAACGGGGACAAAACATAAAATAATGCTTAGGTGTTTCTTTAGCTAGTCCACATTCACATCTGGGAGAGTCACAGCAATTGATTTTGAAAAGATAACTATTCAGGGCAAAAAAACCAAGCCTGAGGCGAGTATGAAAAATTGATGCTAGTCTCGAATAGGAATAACCAAGTAACTTATTATAATTAAAAGGAAAAATCACAGATCGCAAATTAAATTTAAAAGAAGAAAGCGAAATTGAATTCCTTACATCCAAACTTAGTGAATTCCAAGACGTGATTGTGGAAGGCAAGAAAGACTGCTGAAACTTAACGGTTCTACAAGGAATAATTGAAAAATCTTCACTTGATCTTAGGTTAAAATGTACACGTTCACCCACAGTATTGGGTAGTAGCTCTCGTAAGTATATGGGAACTAATCCATTTACAATTTTATAAAAATGTATTAACTTATGCATTTTCCTCCTTACACTTAACCTCTCCCAAGTAAGCTCTTCTCTCAGGCTTGTAGCACTTGTACCCTTAATTGCTCCGGTTACAACCCTAGCAGCCTCATATTGGACACTCTCTATTAGATTAGCATCTACATCACTACAATTACTCCAGATTATATCTCCATATTCCATTAAGGGACGAATTAAGCTTTTATATAAGCAAGCTAAGGTTGACCTGTCAACCTTGTACTTCAAAGACTTTAACATAATAAACTGTTTAGATGCCCTTTCAAAAATGCTCAAAATGTGACTCCGCCAAGACATATTGCTTTGTAAGGTTAATCCTAGAGGATATATTAGTATAAATGACATGAAGATGGGAATTTTGGACCCGGTAACAACGGGCCAAGTTAGAAACTGGTTATCGTCAAGTGCTATGCAAATGATTCGCTAAGCTTATAAGCAGTGAACAACTCCTAAGGGAGTAGCGTGAATTCCCAATATGAACACATCTATTTCGAGCATAATAGAGGCATGCAGTGCAGTAATAGGTAGGTCGGTAATAGGTCTATATGTCATGTACGACCCAATGTAATGTCATCATATGACCCGTACGGCCGGCGGCCCCGCGCGCGCTTTTCTCGTGTATGGCGTGAGCGGGCCGGCAAGAGCCGTCCGGCCCTGCATATTTTTTTCTTGCTGTTTTGCGGTTTGTTCTATAAAAAACTATGGTCATATGATAAAAAAAAACTATTGACTGAGTTAGGTCGGGCCGGACGGCAAAATATTTGGCTCTCAGTCATTTTGTACGTGCGCTCGGTCCGTACGTCATGACAGCTCGAGCCAAATATTTTCCCGTCTCTCCCACTCAGTCAACTGTCAGTACCTAGTCCTTTCGGTAAGTGGTCGTGCATCGCCGTCCACCAATGAAAAGCAACAAAAGGGCTGCCCGAGTAATGCCCGAACTATTGCCTGAATCTTCAAATTTGCGAAGTTAGCTTGCCACAGATTTCGAAGTATATATATGTGAAGTCGGTGAAATGAAACTGCGTCCTCGAGAATACTTTCAACGTTTAGGTCAATGTACTCGGTGCCAAACAAACGGCTGTGCAGCCTGTGCAGAACAAAATTAACTCAGCCGATGTGCTCAGCCCGATCGATGTACAACAGACGCACAAACTTGCCCCCTAAATCAAAATTTCCATACAAACGTCTGTAAAATTTCCCGAAAATTTCCGAGTTTGTCGGCTTGTGTCTGCGCTCCTATTCAAGATATAACTCTCAAATTTGGGATTTTGACTAACTTCGGGTGCTCTTTTCAGTAGTATTGACGGTTTTGCTGTTATACGTACCCCTCAATCAAAATTTCCATACGAACGTCTGTAAAATATTCCGAGTTTGCGGGCCTATAACTTTGCTCCTATTCAAGATATAACTCTCAAATTTGGGATTTTGACTAACTTCGAGGTGCTCTTTTCAGCAGTATCAACGGTTTTGCTGTTATACGTATATATCAAAAGTTCAAAAAAACCGTGGAAGTCAGCCACTGATGACGGGCTCCGTCAGTTGATGTACTGAATGAACTGAACTCAGCCGGATGTGCTGTACGAACTTAAGTGAACCGATGTGCTGCCCAAAATTGCTGAATCGGCATACTGAGTCATCAGTTATGGGAGTGACGAAGCTCCGGCCTTGTGCATGAGGCCTTCACCTCTCAAAACCTTGCATTTTATTGGACCCCATTTGGATTGCACTGACAAAGAATTCCATTGTTTTAGGGTTAGGGTTTGTATTATTTCAGGGTTAGGCATTGTTCGGATAGCCAGTACTATTCCAGGTTACGAGGAGATGAAGGCCACCTCGCCTTGTGGGAATAACGAAGCATGGTCAGTGAGCAATTTTGGCATATATTAACTAAAAATCACCTGATCGATGACATCGTGACGTCATCATCACTTCTCACTCATTTCTTCCCCACGATTCACTTAATGGCATGTACTTAAAATCACGTGACTAATGACGTCATCGTCACGACATCGCCACTAAGTCATTTATGGGTACCCAGTGTGGTTCCAAAATGCAGGAAATGTCATTTCAGAGTCCGTTAGATTTCCATTTTTTTAGGGTGAATGAGAGATAATTAGAGGTAAACAAGGAGTTTACAGCCTACCCGTTTGGCTTTGAAAGAAGTAACAACACGTTTCTACGTTTTTCCCTCTAGGATAAGCCCATAGGAGGAGCCCATATAAGGAGCGTCCATATGTCCTATATAGTTGTCACAGCATTTTTACAAGTTGGGCTATTTTTAGATTATTTTTGCCGCCAATTAATTAGTTGCACCGTGGCGGAACAAAAGATGCCTTATTAGCTACTTTTGTTATACCAAACAACATGACTTCTACGCTTTTGTGATCTGATCCCCTTAGGAATAATTACAATAGCGAGAAACCGTACTAAAATAACCTAACTTGTGAAAACGCTGCGACATAGGCCTAGTATGCAGGATGGACGCTGCGACATAGGCCTAGTATGCAGGATGGATGCTGCGACATAGGCCTAGTATGCAGGATGGACGCTGCGACATAGGCCTAGTATGCAGGATGGACGCTCCTAGTTATGGGCTCCTGATAAATGGCGTACATGGGCTAATCAATTTTGTTCAAGGCTTCAAGGGTGGGCCATGGATAATTTTGCATGAATCAGGGGGTGGGCCATAAAAACCGGTTTTTTAATAGGTTTTTTAACCTAAAGGGCTAAAGCGGATGTGTTTTCTACGAGTCTGCTATCACTTAGGGTCTCTCGCCAAGGGTGGCCTTAATCTTGTTCTAATCATTGCACTTGTTACACCGGATATCAAATTAAATTTATATCCGTATAGGGTGTCTAATAAACTCGTTTAATGTTATTTCTCATGTGTTTTAGTATGCTATCTCTTTGGGGTAAAAGTCATGATGGGCCACGCCTAAATTGCTATCTCTTGAGGGTTAAATTCATTTTTCCCGACGAGCATCCCCGACTTTTTTATAGGGGTCAGGAGTTCCTGGTCAGATTAGGATAGGATGGATAGGATAAAACTTTATTTATTTAACGTCTTGCCCAATGAAATGGTGGTACTTAAAAGGAAGAAAGCTGTTGAACCGCGCAACAATCCCCTTCTACCCTCTCTTCACGCCAGAATAGAACAGCTGGTTGGATAGGATAAAACTTTATTTATACACCACCTCCAATCGATTGTCGATCTTACTAAAACAGCGTTCCAGCATCCATGGCAACGCCTTTCCCATGGGGATCACGAACTCAATTCATTCGATAACAAGCCGTATTATACCAGCACATGCATGACTGTTTCCTGCAAAAGGTCCATTAATATCTTTCTTAGTTTCCACGCTACAATTCGATTGGATCTAATCGAAAACAATACCTGCATTCATAAATCATTAGAAAGTATTGTTTGCCTGGAATTTTATTGCATGCAATTATAGACTACAAGGGTTGTGATTGTTATTTTGTCACGGTCATTTCAACAAACGGCCTGATAGCGTAGTGGGCAAGACAGCGGACTAGTAGTCAAGAGCAGCCATGAGGATGATGGTTCTAATCATACTCTGGACACCGATTTTTATTTCCGTCTTCTCCTTCACTTCTCCATGTAAAGTCATACTTATGCTGTAATTTGTTTGACTGGTTTATGAATATGATGATTAAGAACAGTTTCACCACATGTGTTTCAAATCAGTTCTCAAACACTAGTGATTTTCAACTGGTGTTTCATTGGGTTTCCAAAGTCATCCACATGACCTAATACGAGATCCTGGTTGGCTGATTATGTCATGAATTATTAATGAGTTTGAGAATGACAATAAAAGATGCACAGCTCATATCACTGATGAAAATAATGTTATGTGCAAGAATATAACATATGGACTTTACGCCGGCCCCTCGTCCAAGGAAAGGAAAAACAAATTTAATTATTCTCGCATCGGATTCAAGGATTTTAAATCAGCTAATTGACCGAGATAAATTCTAAGACATATGATTTAACGTCTTGCCCAATTAAATGGTGGTACTTAAAAGGAAGGAAAGCTGTTGAATCGCGCAACAACCCTTCTCTTTACGCCAGAATAGCACAGCTGGTTCTTTAATTATCGTCCCCCATTTATGAAGATTTTTGTAGGAGACAAGGCCAACGGTTTTACGTCCCTGCCAACGGACGCAGCTGGGTTCGAACCACCGGCGCTCTACAACTTGAGCCGATATTCGGCTGGAGTGGTTAAACCACAGAGTTCTGGCTCTACATAGCTTGAGTAAAAGCTGTTGTGCTCTACAATTTCTATTCTTATGTGAGCTATATTTTGTTTCTTTTCTTTCTCTTTGCGGTTTCCTTTGTGAGCTATATGATGAATCACAGGCTGTCTCCATGACATCATCGTGACGTCATCATGTACTCCCCTACATCAGTGCAACCTTCACTTCATCTTCCTGAGCCCGATGGTATGACTGGCAAGCGGTCTGCGTGTGAGAAAAAAAACACAAGACGATAGACGTTTAAAAGTGACCTCTTTGGTGAATATCCATGCAGTGAAATAACAGAACGAGTTTTAGGTTCATTTATATCTTTAAAACTGAAGGAATTGCAAACGTTTGAAAACTCGGAATTTAACAGAGTTTATGAGACTGGCTATAGCAAGCTTCCATTTCTAGCATCCATGTTTTTTTTGTTTTTTTATTTAAACAATATTATAACTTAACATTTGCTCTAAGAGCATAGAAGCTCATCTAAAGAGTTTATGTTAAATAACTAAATTACAATAATTTTCCGCGTTACAGATCATACGGTAATAATAATAATTGATATAACAATTAGCAATAATTATTACTAACAATTATAATCAAAAGCCATTCGATTGGACAATAAATGACTGGTCCCATAGAAAGAGGTTAACATTGGTATTATATTCAAGTCCTCATTAATTATTCACGAGGTATTCAGCCAATCCAATGGTCTGATTTTAATCCCTTGAGGACACTGGATACCTGGTCTAGTCCTCCTAGCAGTAACTGGAAAAGTTTCTAGTTACTGGAACAAGTTGTTCCAGTAACTGGAAATTTTTCCAGTTACTACGAATAAATTATTGAAAAACATCATGGCATGCATAATTACTCTTTTATTGATCAGATTAAACAATTTCCTTTCAAATTCCATTCATTATCATTATGAGGTGGATACACCTCTTTTACTAAGTTAGATTATCATCCAGCAACTTTTATTTGTCTTTGATTCCTCCCGAATAATTAATGAGGAGTTGAAGTCGTTCAAAGTCCTCCAATTTCGGACTGGACGGGGATTTCAAGTCCTTGCAATTAGTTCCAGTCCTCGGCTGCGCCTCGGACTGGAACAAATTGCGCGGACTTGAAATCCCCGTCCAGTCCTCATTGTCGGACTTTAAACATTACATCAAGCCCTGAAACACTGTGAAGAAACCAGTCGACTTTCTTTTATCGGATGCGGACAGCAATTTAGATACAATTATTTGAGGGTTGTCCAATACTCTGACAAATTTATGCTTATCATTGTATTGTATTATATCGACATAACAATAGCTTAACAATACAATACAATAGTAGAACGAAGCAATACAGTAAAATACAAAACAATGCTATGCATAAATTTGTCAGAGTATTTGAAAAGTATGCCAAGGTAATAAAGATAATTACGCGATGAAAAGTTATATAACTTGGATAAGTTGAACTTGAAGCAGCTTAACGTTGGAGAAAGGCGCACTTCAGATCAGAAGACTATTCCACAATTTAGTTGATAAAAACAAAATATTTTTTGTGCCTTTCAGTACGAACAGTACAACAATGTGATGTTGCTAGAGATGCAAAGACTATAACTCGATCTGTCACTAACCTGAACAGGACATAGATCATTTAAGTTACAGGGTGGTACTAACTTAGATACAATTTTATACATCATACACAGTTTAAGTTATAGCACCAAGTTTGTTTTGATTGAAAAGCTAAAAAGGTCACGTGACAATTTGCAACATGCGTGTCATATGTCTTGATAATATCACCGCACGAGCCGTAACCGTACGGTACCACTACGTTCACTCGCGATCGTTTTTAACATCCATATTAAATCCGCTCTTTTGAAGCTGGGGTGGCGCAGTGGTTAAGCGCTTCGCCTCTCACCTCTGTGGCCCAGGTTCGATTCCCGTTCGGCGCCACATGTGAGTTGAGTCTGTTGGTATATCGCCCTTGCTCCGAGGGTTTTCTCCGGATTCTCCGGTTTTCCTCCCTCCACAAAAACCAACACGCTAAATTTAATTCGATATGTGGATTAGCCGGGTCCTGACTTTGATCAGCCTCTATGGTTGTTTCAAGTCCTTTAGAAATTCAGAGTTTTTTTAAAATAATAGTCACAGCATCAGTTGATTCTTAAACGTGGACCCGTGGAAACGGCAAAATGACAAGACTCGAACGAGAACCCCATAGTTTTACTTACTTGTTCTTGAGCACCGACGACTTGGGGAACAGTTTGCACATTCACGACCTGGATAGGTTGGGGTGTACCATTGGTTACGGTCATGGGTCCACCGGCCTGGGTTGGGATAGCAATGGGTGCGCCATCCGGTCCTGTGGTCGCAATGTAACAAGTAACGGGACCTTGTGGAGTTGTGTAATATACCACCTGTCCTGGTGCCTTGTAAAGAAGACATATTTATATTATTTATGAGAATCTGTATCGCTAGTGGGAACCACACCGCAGCCACACAGCGGTCAAACGTCAGTCTGGTGGGCGGTCGCGCGAATTTCCCGCGCAAATTTACCTTAAAACATATTACAGTGAACTTCTACCCCCAAAAGTTAAGACAAATACATGAAAGTTAAGCTTTTTATTTTCACAGTCGACGGGAAATTGAACAAACTTCAAACTGTGAGTTTACCAAATTGTTTCGTAATTTACCAAAAAAGTTCTCAAGGTTTGAAAACGGGTGTGTGAACAGTGACGGCCGCCGGCTCGCTTTGAATTTATTTTGGAATATGTTGTTGTTGCAAGACTTTTGACGCATGCGTAGACGTTTGACCGCTGTGTGCACCGCAGCAAAACGTTACACTCCGCTGGCCGAAAGAACGAAGGCTCTTAGAACTTAGAATGTTTACTCCCAACTAGCGAGAATCATCACTCAATCAGATTACGATACAAGTTCTCAATCCCTTCTTAACAAACTTGGCTGGGATACATTGATAAATAGACGGAAAAAGCAGAAAGCTGTACTAATGTTCAAAATATTAAATGAAATGTCTCCCAAATACCTAAAAGACCTATTTACATACAGACATAGTGTCTACGACCTAAGGGATTTAACAAAAAAGCTTAACCTACCCAAACCCAATTTTCTAAAAAAAAGTATATCCTATAGTGGTGCCAAGGTCTGGAATCAACTTCCAGATCATGTAAGAACATCCCAAACTATGCGAGCCTTTAAGAGAAACCTCGCCCAAATGTGATTATCAGGTGCGCACGCTCAACCGTGATATAACGGTGTTTTTTATTTTTTTTATTTTTATTTTCTATTTTTATATTTTAAATTACAATATCTATACTATTTCTATTACTATTTTCTACACGGCTATCATGTAAAACAGTATTTAATTATTAATCTAAATTTTATATGTAAATAACTGATGATACCACCGTGTTTAAATAAAGTTTATGTATGTATGTATGTATGACTAATACTGGGAGCTCTGGGGTTGAAATACAAGTTTCCGAGGTCTTAAAGTGCCACTATGATCAAATTTTGACATATCAATATATTTGCATATTCTTAAAGTAGAGTTGATATATTATTAACAGTTCAAATCGTTTTACGATACGACGACAGGAAGTCTTATTTTTTGAACTCCGAATATTGAATCTAAACGTCCACCATTACTGTGTATAAATGAACAAAGGGAACGGCCTCCAGGGTTATTCAGCGGAAGTGATGTCATACACTCAACGCTCGCCTGCACAACACAACGCCTTGGAGGCATATTTCTCTCTGACGAAGGGCTAGCGCTCGAAACGTCAGCTGCTACTCGCTTTCCACGGCGGTTAGCATACCTCAATCGACTTTAGTTGATTACATACCATTGTTTATCTTCCACGCCGACGCAGACCAAAACTAGTTTTTACAGGAACTAGTTGCCTATCATACTTTTTTTATGCACACTATTTCGCGCGACGTGGTTGTCGTGTTGAGTGTATGACATCACGTCCGCTGAATAATGAGAACGGCTTCCAGTAATGGCGGACAGGATTTTACCAGTAAACTCTCCTAACATTTTGTGGTTTAACTTGCCCATTTGGGAATAGTTTTTAGTATTTCGGATATTTCTAACACTGATTGACCTATTGACACTGAAAAAGTGGCAAATCGAAATGGTAAATTTCCGTCGTAGTGGCACTTTAAACGTTTTTAGTAAATAATTTTAGAACTTAGTAAACTCACAGTGAATTACACATTAAGAAAACTTCAACCTGTTAAAGTCTTAGGCTTAGCTTTCAAGTCGTTTTCTTGTTTTTCGCGCCGAAACATTTCACGTAAATATGGACAGAACTGAATACTGAACTAGGGCGCATGCGCGAACCGATGCGTAATTCGGCGGGAGTTTTACCGAAAACACCATCTGTTGGCGGTAAATCTTTCATGTTTGAAGGCAATTTAATCCCAGTGGCGGCCGGCTCAAACTTAAACTACATCGTCCAAAACATATGTTGTTTCTCAGTTTCTGGAGGAAATGGTTTGAGTATTTAAATCTTATCTTTCCAACAAAACTCTTATTATTCGCAGAAAACATGAAGGTACTCGCAAAATTTTAATTTCCGCCATTTTTATATAACGAATGAAAAGTCCGAAGACTACAGCAAAGCTGATATACAACGTAAAATTCCAACACAAAGCACTACGGTTAGCTAGGCCTGACATGAAAAGCGCTCGGACTAGATTGCAGCCATAGACAGCTGTTTCGTTCTTATTAGAACTCGTCAGTATGGCATAGCAAACAGAACACAGGCGTCGGTGCCAATGCACTACCAACCCGGGACTGCGCTAAGAAGCATCTAGTTTCGAGCGACAGAAATGTTTGGTTATCGGGTCACACGTTATTTAATACGTGTGGCGAAAAGCCAAAAACCAAACAAATCCGAACCTAACATGTCAGTGCCTTGTGAGAAATAATGATGTATTTTTATATACGCTGCAGTTGTCCCAGTCTACGCGCGTCACGTTATTCAGTATTTGGGGTCTGGGTACGAGATTGCTATTCAGCGCGCTCACGTGTACGCGCTTAATTACTCGGGCTGCCTGTGGCAGCGCCGAGTCTTAAAATGCAAGTCGTTATTATTATATTTTTTTTGGTCCGTGTCAGACGGCTTCTGCGCATGCGTTAAAGGTCACATTCGAACCAATCAGATTGCACTATGCTGGTCACGCAAACAAAGGTTAGATTTCCTCAGGCGCGCTCAGATAAGAAAATTCAAAGCTCAGACTAGGCGAGACAAGGAGATATCAATTTCAAATAGTCATTGTCAGAAATCTATTCCATCGTGGGCAATGATGCAATACAACCTAAATTTGGGTCAGGTCCATGTTTTACGACAGAATAACCAGAGTCTTTCTACTGGATTCGGAGAGCTCGAGACATTATACAAGTCTGCTAATATGGGGAAAACTGAAACAAAACATGAACTTTGACGGCAGAAACCCTCATATTTGAGCCAAGCGGAATATTTACATGATCCGCTAAGATTTTTACAAATCTAATTAGTTAAGCAGATGTACGCAGTGTATGCCAACTGAAATGCTGTGCTCGTTTTGTGGTTACGGCTCAGTGGGGCAAGTACACGAACAAGAAGCATGAACTGCCAGCAAAGAGAGAGCAATTGATCGGAGACGTTAAATTACGTTACTGTGAAGAGGATCAAAATTCAAGTTTTGTAGCTTGAGACTGTCTTCTGCCGTGACTCGTGAGAGAAATTGGAAAAGATCTAGCTGTTTCATTCAGACACTGGCAAATGTATTGAAAGCTACGGGCTTACTTTATGAGATTATTATTCATTGTGGAATGAAAGGAAACAGGTTAGCTGAAAGTTAAGTTCGAGGTAGGCTTCGACTTTCATTCCGATTCAGTGCATATGTGCACGAAGGTGTCAGTTACGTAAGTACTGTAAGTAAACTCTTTTTGATTTGAATAAATTTCCTCTCAGTTTGTCTGTTAATGTACTTTTCCTTCTAAATATCGCTTTATTTAACATCTGATTTAGAGTATGCGTACCTCAGAATAAATTATTTGAAAGGTCAACTGAATTCTTGTGTCGATAAGCGCAAATGTTTTTTGTGAAACAGTCTGTGTATATGAGAAGCGGCTTAATAGAAGAGCTTTCTCATTTATAGGAATTACAATTTTTTTTCTTGCTATGAAATTTATGTTTCATTTCACATTTATTCATACAGTTTTAGCCGGACATTTCCCCGAGTTTTTGATCTATTTTCAATCAAATTCAAAGTCTGAATATGTCATTGTATTGCATTTATACACTTGAATGTGCCAGTATTCTGTTGTTCGAATCCTGCGTTATCATAGTCATGCCATAAAAGCGATTAATAGACCAGTCTGTTTTTTCGACGTTCTCACTGGCGAATTAAAGCACGACTTGATACTAAGAGGATTTCAAATGAAAGTGTATTTCATCTTCAATCTCATGTGGCCCGAGTGAAAGCCCAGATGGGCTCTTGTTTCATTTAGTTCCGGCGGGAAACTGGGGAGAAGTGCGTGCTACCGGTTATCAAAAGCGCATGCGCGTGACATTTTGCCGAGGTGTAAGTAGGAAACAGGTCTTAGATGCAGGAAGTAGTAACGGCCCCTGTCGACCACAGTAAATAACAATGCGCTTATGTGGAACGAAAGACAAAAAATGTCACCCATATCCGGGAAGACCTGAACTTACCATCGGAGGCGCACAACAGTTGCAGCAGTTATTACCACGGCAACAGCAAACTGACGCCCAGATACCAACAACAAACTCCACCAGGGCAAGAATCAGAATCAAGCTCGACATGGCTATTTTGGTGTTACAGAATGAACTGGAATGTCCATGGAGTACATGCGTACTGTTGGCATGGTTACCATGTTCGTACTGTGTACGGTTCTGGACATGTGCATAGTCTATTCCAAAATGATTACATAAGAGGTGGTAAAAAGCAATGTCTGGCCCATAGCCAAAGGCAAGTATTCCTGCGAAAACAGTCGACGTGATGGAGAAACCCATGTAAACACAAATCTGAAAAAGGAGGAAAGGGAAAAGAGGTCAGTATTAATTCAAGTGTCTGAATTTGCTCTACATTAATTATGCAATATTGCAGCGATAAACATATACACGACTTCCCTGCTAGCAGAGGTCTCTCTCCGTCTTGGTAAAATGGAAGGCGAGGGAGAGACCTCTGCCGACATCCGACGCTTTCTCTGTCGCGCATGCGTGAAGTTTCCTTGGCAACAAGTGATGTGATCTCACGTGTACTTATGAGCGCACGAAACAACTGTAACAAATAACTGACGCGTACAGCTATTTCCGGTAAAACGTGTTTTCGAAACTGGTTTGACTCGTCCATGAATGTGGACGGCAAGTGTCGGATGTCGGCAGAGGTCTCTCCCTCGCCTTCCATTTTACCAAGACAGAGAGAGACCTCTGCTAGCAGGGAAATACACGACATGTGTGGACCATCGCATATATAATTCCATTATTGTTAAATTCTATTTTAGATCAAGTACAGTGGATACAGAAACCACCTCACTGTCTCACTGGTTAGCTCAGTTGATAGAGCACAGTCTAGAGTGCAGGTGGTCGGGGGTTCGAATCACGGCCGCGTTCTTGGACAGTGACCTATAAGCCGTTGGCCTTGTCTCCTTCCTCTTCTAATCTATACGAGGGAAACGTGAAATAACCTATTGTGTTATTTCGAGAAAGAGTAGGGGATTGTCTCCCGACACAATAGCCTGGTATTCTGAGGTACTAACAATCACTCATGATTGTAAACTGCACGGCAGCACATTTGCGCCACAATAGCAGTCCGTATCACAGAAATAACCTTGTGAAGCGCATTTAATTTGAATATATATATCCATATAGAATTTGGGCTATATAAATGAATACCTTATTTTTAGAAACACAAGTGTCAACTTTATGTCCTCTTCTTAACAGCAGTATCAAATGTAAGTTTTTGAATTACATATAGGATAAGAGTTTACAAAAACTGAATGCTGGTCAGAAAATTTAAACTAGTCACATAATAATAACATTTGTATTATTTGTTACGACAGGCTGATTATTATGGAAGCTTAAAGCTGATGTGGGTCTACTTTTACTCCTCACACACTCCTCATTAGTAACTGTTTTGGACACGCAACACTCGGTTCACATGCTGATCTTTACGGAGGGAGAAAAAACGTAGAACACGGAGAAAAGCCCTCGAGTGCAGATAAGGAATCAACAACAAACCTAACTCACATACGGTGCCCGAGCCGGGAATCGAACCCGGGACCGCAGCGGTGAGAGGCCCCTCTAATCCCACATCCCTTTAAACGCCTCCCGGTTAGTTCAGTGGTTAAGCTCCGGTCTGTTGGGCGGGATGTCGCGTGTTCAAACCCCGGCCGGACCAACACTCAGGGTCTTAAAATAACTGAGTAGAAGGTGCTGCCTTTGTGAAACAACTGCAAATGGTTAGACCTTCACGTCTTCTCGGATAGAACGTAAAATCGTAGGTACACTGATGGAGGCAGGCCTAGAAGAGACCTTGAGTCCTATTGTTTGTACTCCTGTGATCAGGCTCTGATCCGAATGTCTCAAATCAAATCAAATCCCCACGCGCCAACCTGTATCCCAAAACAACTATAAAAATACGATGAAAAATATCTATATGGTTGCCTAACTCAGGGAGGATACCAGCTTCGTATTCGCAATTTGCCGCTGACTACGTTGACTACAGACTCATGCACCTGCGCAGTGTTAGCCTCATCTTGGGTTTATACATTCATAAATACCAGCGGAGAGATGAGCTATCCACAGCTTTGTGTTTATTATAGCTGCGACTTCTCTACACAATTTCGCTGTTTTTTCTGTGGAATATTTAACTTCAGAATGAGACTAAGACTGTGCAGATGAGTCAGTACTAAGTCATTGCGATCAGCGTTCCATGTTAAGCCAGAAGTAAGATTCGGTCAAGCACTAACCGCATGTTGTCTCAGTCCGTTTTCAATTCTAATTTACCCCTTCTCTCACATACAAAGTAGACTGTTAAACTAGTGCCTTTCATATCACGAAAATCAGTCGAGAAACGGTCCCCAAATCCCCTTCCCTCTGGCCGCGTGGCTTCCTCTCGCTGTTATCGTTCGAGCGCTCGTATCCCTGTTTCTCGACTGATGTTTGCGATACCGACGAAAGGAACTGTTTTACAGGCACACACCAAGTGGAGGGGTTACCTACCATACGCTTGTTAATAGTGTCGTTCCGACGACTCGCCCTGATTCCAATCACTCCTGTCACACATATCTAAATAGAAAAATATACATATTTAGGCAAGTCTAAAAGCGTTGCTCCCAATTATCTAAACTGAGGTAACGATCCGAAAAGAACCCGGTAAATGATATAAAGAAAACAAAGTGATAAAAACACAAAAACAAACAGGTCGAATCAAGGGAAATCAGTGTAAAAAGTTTAGAAGAAAAAAGAAGATAATGGAAAACGAAAAAAAGGGGAAAATATCACCAGCTACTGTCAGTTATTCGAGGAGGCGCTGGAAACGAGAATGCTACTGACCAAGGTTTCGATCCGGCCGCCTGGTTTCAACAGTGTGCGCATGCGCAGGAGCAGCATCTTTTCAGGCACGTCGCTCGCCGTTCGGGCGAGGAAACCGGAAGTCGCCAATTTTTGCTCTCATCTATATGCATGGTGCTCCGCTCGCGTTTCGGCCCGCGCGGGAGCTCCGCTATAACAGCTCTCATGTGAGATCCTCTGCGTTACTGATAAGCGCAGTTACTCCGAGTCTGTGTAACGAGTAACGCATAGACGCTATTCCAATGACGAATTTGTTTGAATAGTATAGAGAGCAGTAAATAATAGTTGAATGCTATGAGCATGTTAAAGAGTATGCCAAGATTCGCGATAGTCTGAATTGTAAGGGTGATAGCATAAAATGGTATCTAGCCTGCGTTGCGGCTCTGGTGTATCGGAGCGCAGCGAGAAGAGATTAGGGGGATTGGGGCGAGAGAAAAAAGACCTCCCCCCCTCTCTTTTTTCTCTCGCCCCAATCCCCCTAATCTCCGGCTCTGGAGTATCGGAGCGCAGCGAGCGCAAGCTAAATGGTGCCAAGTTACTGAGATTTCAATATATAGAGTTTTGTATGGTTTATGCCCAGTGTCGTGATTTTCTCTGTGTTAAATGTCAATAAATTTACAATGCCAAGCTCAGGTAAGCACAACCACAAGGACAGGAATATTTAATTTCCCATCAAAACGAACCTCAGAACACTTCGCTAAGTTATCTATGGTGCTCACTGTGGGGATTTCAAAAGCAGCCGTTTATTCACGTTAATGTATTCACAGGCCGCCCAAGTTCTGACTGTATAACAAGGTTTGTATGGGAGTTCTTCCGATAACTCAGAATAATAACATAAATCTTCTGTAATACAAGGTAAATAAAGGAAGAAGACTTACTTGAAGTTGTTTTGTCGTCCTATGTGTGTTTCAGGTAGCTAGAACGGTGTTTTATGGAATCCTTGAGTCATACGCTTCACCCCTCTAACCAGAGGGGAAGGCTGAACACTCGATACAACGACGGCCTTCGCTCGAGGACGAATCTTTCACAAAATATCAATCCCATCGGCGTTTACTCGGCCGCGGTACAATCCATGGACATCAATTATCCCTCAGAAGTACCCAGGCTTGATAACTCCTTTCCAAACCGGTTAGATTTGAACGATTTTTGAAGCAATTCGTGCAGCTTCCAACGGCTGACAGATCGTAACGTCCAATGAATGGTCCTTCTTGACAACGCGTTTTGGTAACCAGGCGTTTGGGTGTCACCGGCGCTGTCCAGTGGTCTCGTTGGAGGGGAGGGAGGGATTAGAAAGTGTCAAATGAATTTGATATGTCCCTCTCAGGGAAAGAAAGACCACGATAACCATTGCATTTGAACTTCTAAAAGGTACGACGACCGGTATTCCCGGAGTGATTCGCGTGGTGTTTGTCTCTTGTTTTACGGCAACTAATAATATCTTACCTAGCCTGAATTTCAGCCGGGCCATATCTTGCCATAAAATATTGCTTTGTACTTACCACAAGTCGAGTCATGGACTCCTGGTCGAGTCGATAGCCCCACAATCTCGTGACAATAAGTCAAGCTTGGAATAATTAGTGCATTGTATAGATAACTAATAGTTAATAAAACAATTTAAACAGCAGGGTCAACACTATGTCAAATATATCACTACCGAGTGACGTCCAATAGAAGTATCTCTATCACAAGAGATCCGTTAAAACTGTGCCTCACTTATAGCAGCGTTGTGCGATCCTGTGCACCCAAAAGTTTATAAATAGTTAATTCCGGCTGAGCTGAGAACTCGGCAGACGCCGTAGACTGTAAAACCGTCCCCCTTCTTTTCATATCGCGAAAATCGGTCGAGAAATAGGGCTAGTAAATGGAAAATACCCTTGTTCAATCATCTGTCTACTTTTTGTAAGACGCGCGTCACTCGAAAACAAACAAGGACTGGGACCGAATATGTATTTTTTTTCGAATAAAAAGGTAAACCCCACCACAAGAAATATCGCACCAACACTTGTGTTGACTGTGCTAACAAAAATAAGAGAGCTCCAGACCATACCCAAGTTTCATGAACATTTTTATGATTTCCAAAGGTTTGCTATTTCAAAAAACTTTGTCCCGGTCAAGCGACATTATCAGAGGGTCTGAATGGGATAAACCGGACAAATGACGATTTTTTTACTGACAACTGACAAATTTGTTTTTTGTGGGTCAAACATTGTAAATTAACTAGGGCTAACTGACAACTGGCCAACATTGTACTGTTTAATAAACGAGCAGCAGTGTTTTATCAGGTTTAAAACTAGAGGGCGCAGCCCGAGAGTTTTAGACTTGATAAAAACACGTGCTGCGAGTTTATTAAACGGCTTCAAAAGCTTGGCCAAGAAGCTGCACTTGAAGGATTTGGTGTCGTGGTTTACATCGATAAAGTTCAAGACCTGGAAAGCGATGCGACTGACATGACTAAATTTTTGACTCTGGCACAAAATATGAAGAGGATGTTTGTAAGTTTAATGCACGTTTTTATTATTTTACGGCTTTGAGTTTGGTTTAATAATTGGAACTAAACAGTGGCTCGGTAAACAAGTAATGGTAGTTAGATAACTTCATTTAAAAAATATTATATGTGTACCTCGGTAGTCTGCTGATATTAGTAAATTTAGTGCAAAATTTATTATCTACGTACCTTATGTTCCGTGTACTTTTTGCTCTTTGTGTCTTTATCAGTGAATTCTTAATTAAGATGAAACTTTATATAAAATTTCATGTTCATTAGTATTCTTTATATAAAACGTTCATCCTAATTAGCAATTCAATGAGAAAGCGCTAGCTGAAACATCAATAGAAATTCCAAGAGTTGCAAGGTGCTTATCCATTGTCTCAATCATTAACCCCGTTTCCCCCTTGGACAGAATTCAAATCCCTCCGCGGGCTTTTTAGAATGAGATTTTATCAGGTATAAAGAGCATGCACGTGACTGATTTGCTTCATCTGATTGGACAAAATGCTCATTAATTATTCATGAGTTTTGACTTTTAGCAACAACCACAATGCAAGGTGCTTATCCATTGTCTCAATCATTAACCCCGTTTCCCCCTTGAACAGAATTCAAATCCCTCCGCGGTAGAATGATGAGATTTTATCAGGTATAGAGCATGCACGTGACTGATTTGCTTCATCTGATTGGACACAATGCTCATTAATTATTCATGAGTTTTGACTTTTAGCAACAACCACAATCCATTTCGGGCTAGGTATGTCGCTCGTCGGGACCACTTCTTTTGAAACAGCTGTATACTAAATACCTCTTATTAACAGAGTGCGAGGCCCGTACCGAAAGTTATGGACCGATCGAGATCCCACCTTTTTTATGACCAAAACACGAAGCGCGCGCCATCACTTACGGTACTGACCGAGCAAACGAGGTTAAAGAGATCTTCATTTTCTTTGAGACCGGAAGTGGGCGGAAGGTCCGTACGGTAAGTTATGGACCGCAAATTAACCAATCATTGCTCGCGAAATTACTTAGCTATATACTAGTACTAGTTATTTATCGTTAATTGAAGAGCCATCAAGAGACTAATGCTTTAAAAAAGTGTTTTATTCATTTCTTATGACACGAAGCAATAGAACAGTATTCGACTGAGTGTCGAAAGCAACAAGTGATTGCTTTGGTTTTGTATTGTATTTTCTATTGGCTGTGATAAATGTTTTCCAGTTATTTAGGCAATCAAGTTCTAAACTAAAACCAAACGCAATCAGGTTTTGTTTTAGCAAAAGCATCGACGACTGCGTGTACTTTGCCTCGTGATTGGTTCAGGTAAAACCAGTTCGTGATTGGCTCATTACGTTTTCACTTGCTCCCGTGATTGGTTCTGTAATTACTTTGGTTTTGGGTTTACTACACTCAACTGAAAACCGCTCTAACATGCAAATTATTTCAGAAGGGATACAATCAATTTAAACATCACAATACTACATATGAATCACTACTTAAAAATCTTTACAAATATAACAACAAGAATTACGCTAGCCTGCTCTTGTAATTGTTCGGATTGGGTTACCTGTGGCGCGCGCACACCACAGGTAACCCAATCCGAACGAATGACAAAAAAATATTACAGAGCTCAGCCATACGGTTTTCCTTGGAGGTCTACCCAGGTACTTGTTGGGATTCACCTTCAACTAATGCGGAAATGCTTACAGATCAAAAGTATCCGGGGCGAGGGTAGCCTCCGATGCAGACGTCTTGTGTGACGAACCACACAAGACGTCTGCATCGGAGGCTAGGAAGAGGGAGGTGTGACTGGTATTTTTGGTGGGGTGTGCCACACAGGTCGCTAAACCTCTCGACTCTGTTCCAGACCAAAATATACGATTTCCATACCCTATAGGCCCCATACCACTTATAAAGGCTGCCTTTAATCGTGTTATCTAATACAATGATATTTTCCGCCGTGGAATTTATTTTGAAGATCAATGTTAAACTAAAAATCAGTCTGGATTTCACTAGCGACAATAATAATAATAATAATAATAATGGATTAATCAGTGGCATGTCCACGAGGTGGCTCTTCATCCACTGATGGGCCTACGTTTTAACGTCCTTATCCAAGTAGATGCGAAGGTCTTAACCTTTAACCGTTTGCAGCTCGAGAACGATATAGTTTCACAAAGGCAGCACCTTCTACTCAGTTATTTTAAGTTTCGCACTATTTACATAAATAAACCACCGTATATTTTGAAGAAGAAAAAAAAAAGAAGAAATAAATACAGATTACATTTCAAATAGTTGGTAGTGCGCAGTGACCAAAGGAGCAAAAGCTTTCGAGTTGATCACAGCAAAGACCCCGAGTGTTGGTCCGGCCGGGGTTTGAACCGTCGACCTCCCGCACAACAGACCAGCTCTCAACTACTGAACTTAAACCGGGAGGCGGTACAAGGAATCACTATATTATTATTGTATTGTTGTCTATTTGTATCATTATTATTATCTATTTAGGGACTGGTGAAAGGGGGAGGGGCACAATTTGTGGTTTTACCTAACCTTAAAACTATAAAAATAACTACAAGCACTAGTAACTTTTCCAATATACATGAACCTCATCTTTCCACACTCCCCCCTCCCCCTCCCCCTCCCCCTCGAGAGTCCAGTGGTACTTTGCTAACACTCCCAATCTAGTTCCCATCTGACCTCGTTTTCTCGACTATACTTAAAGTGCCACTACGACGAAAATTTACCATTTCGATTTGCCACTTTTTCAGTGTCAATAGGTCAATCATAATTAGAAATATCCGAAATAGTAAAAAATATTCGCAAATGGGCATGTTAAACCACAAAATTTTAGGGGAGTTTACCGGTAATTTTATGAGAGTATCCTGTCCGCCATTACTGGAAGCCGTTCTCAGTATTCAGCGGAAGTGATGTCATACACTTAACACGAGAACCTCGTGGCGCGAAATAGTCTGCATAAAAATGTAGCCAACCTCGCAAAGACAAATATAACTTTCTTCTTATGTACGTGAAGACGTTTTTAGTAGAAATATGCCTCCAGGCGTTGTGTTCTGCAGGCGAGCGTTAAGTGTATGACATCACTTCCGCTGAATAAACCTTTGTTTAAAGCTGAACAAAGGGAACGGCCTCCAGTAATGGCGGACGTTTAGATTCAATATTCGGAGCTCAAAAAATAAGACTTCCTGTCGTTGTATCGATAAACAATTTGAACTGGTAATAATATATCGACTCTGCTTTATGAATATGCAAAAACATTGATATGTCAAAATTTGATCGTAGTGGCACTTTAAATATATTTTAAACCTGGTGGTCAACCGCTGATCAGAGACCAGGAAGACTGTGGGCTTTAGGTGTATGGACAAAGTTGCCGCTTTCTTGATAAACAAATTCCACCTGACAAAGAGTACATGAGTATACCATTTTCTTAGACTGCAAGAAGCCTCTTCTTTTGCGCTTTTTCCTCACCAAATTAAAAATAATCAAATCACCAGAGAGGGGGATAGATTATTAACTACCTAGGGATAATTAGCCAAAAGAAAAGGTTGCAAGCTTGCAATATACCTTGTTCATTGGATGTACATCAGAGGATCACACCAGCACCTATATTCTACAATGCTAGGGGTTCAAGATAACAATTAAATCCAATTGCTTCTTTAGAAGCATAATTAAACTTGATTGCTTGGTCCATACTGCCAGTTATGGTCCAAGTTTTACCCCAGTTTTCGGCCCAAGAACAAAGCATGTGAGCCAGACAAAAGGGGGACAACGAGGTCTACAACTTACGGTATGGGCCACGCAAACGAGTTTAATAAGATACTTATTACATCTACATCTTATTACATCTACTTTAATACCTCACAACACCTTTCAGAACTGAGTGAAGAGGGTCTCCCAGGGGGGTCCTTGTTCCCAACGAAAATTTCCTTTTGTTCCCTTGTTCCCAAAATTGTTTCCAGGGAAACAGTCAATTTTTCCATTTAGAATAATGGAAATTGTCCCCTAAAACCTCTATTCATGTTCCCTTGTTCACCGATATATTTTTAGTTTGTTCCCTGTTCCCAACGGATTTTTTGGCATGTTCCCTTGTTCCCCGAAACCCCTGGGAGACTCTCAGTGAAGGGTACATCTACGTTAACTTCAAAACGCTGGAGTACTGTGTTGGAAAGTTATAGCGATACTTACTGCCACGTCATCCATTGTCATTAATGTGCCAACCAGAGATCCATTGGTTCCTGACACAAAGCGGCCTTTTGAAATCATGGTTTAATATTAGCATAACAATTGCAATGTTTATCAACAAGAAGTATCGCTATAGGAAATGCTCGAGTGTGTTGAGGATCACAAGTTAATTCCCTCTGGCCCAAGCACATGGGTGTTCTGTTCAGCTTACATGTCTCAAAAGCATTCCAAACCAGCTTTGCTTCAATTTTGCATCCATACAGGAAGTTAGAGCAGGTTTCAATTGAGTGTTGAAAGTTTTCGGTGATTGCTTTGGTTTTGCGTTTACTTAGCTTTTCTATTGGCTGTGAAAATGTTTTGTAATCAGTCAGCGAATCAAATTACTGAGTAAAACCAATCGTGGTTTTGGTCCGTCACGCCATCAATCCACGATTGCGTTTACTTTTCCTCCTGATTGGTTGCTTTCTAACGCCAGTGAAACCAATCGGTATTCACTTTAGTTCGGGATTGGTTCGTTGTAGAGCGGATTTCAATTGAGTGTCAGAAGTGTTTTGGCTTTGCGTTTACTAAGCTCTCCTATTGGCTGAGAAAGTAAACCAACCAATCATATTCCAAAGTAAAACTAAACGCAAATTGGTTTTCGTTTTGCTTTGGTTTGTCATTGGCTCACAGGGAAGCCATTTATGAGTTACTTGTGATTACTCGCTGCTATGATTGGCTGGCTGTGGGTAATTTGCGTTTGGTTTCACAACACTCAACTGAAAACCGCTCTATAATTACTTTGGTTTTGGTTTTACTACAGTCAATTGAAACCTAGCTGCTCTATGGACCACAAACTGATCTGTCACAGCCCACCCAGCAGCGGGTGTAAAGTACAGGTCACAGGTCAGGTTGTTAATTCTAAGACAAATCCTAACACTAACCACAAATTTAACCCTAACCATCGGACGAGTTCACAGGTAAACGACGGGTTCTCACTCACCTAGAGCTAGGGTTCACAGGTAAACAAGAAGTGACCTGACCTGTGACCTGACCTGTACTTTAAACCCGCCGTCCACGAAGTTAACTAGCTATATAATAAAACAATGTCAATACACACTAAATAAACTACATTATGTAATTATGCATTCTGTAAAGCATTAACACGTTTGACATGTTGGCAGGGGTGTTGTACAAGCCATTGCCATATTGGACTAAACCTGCTGCGGCAGCTGCAACAATAACAACAACACATTACATAAAATCAATACATAGATTTACACTGCGACTACAGCTGTAACAGGGGTCACTTAGACAACATGAACTAAATACCTTGGAAAGCGACAATAAAGCATTCCACAGTATAAATCCTAGCATATCCAGGCGATTTTCTTCACTCAAAAGACTGACTCACCAGGGTACTGACTTCTGAACTAGTAAACCAAATTCTCCTTTTACTAGATCGAAGCTTGTGCAAGTCTAAATGCTATTGTCTTGTAATCAACACTGATTGGCTTAATTAAGGAACCATAAGTTGGAATGCTTTGTTTTTGTTCTGCAATGTGGTTGGTTCTCGTCATCTAAGTCGCCCTGGTTTCATCGCATTGTTTTCGTTCTACAATGTAATTGATTCTCCCTGTCTTAGTAGCCTGCGTCGCATCCGAACTGAACCCCGGTTAAGTCCGTCTGCAAAACAGCGACAGAAAGCTTGTTCTAGACCCCCCAACGAAGTACCGGTATATATGTAGTCGATTCTGATTGGCTTTTCCTAATGCTCATTCTTACACGTTTTCTGATTGGCCATTCAACTGTCACCAGCCTGTCACCAGTACGACATACGGTTAATTAACATTTCAAAATATGGCGGCTTTTATTCACGTCGAGGAGAGGAATGATATTTGTACAATATCAAACAAGAGCAGTTGAACGGAGTTGAGTTCGGATGTGGCACATACTAGATCTTTCCAAGCGGCATGGGAGATTTGTTTGTGTGTTCCTCGAACGAGCATTTTGTCGTGACAGATTCTATTTAATGTGTTCGGCAAGTTTCCTTTCATGTGGAACTAAACCACGGGCAGCCTATTACGTTACTTTACTTCAAAGCTTTACTTCAGCTCCATTGGCTGCCAGTAGAAAAACGGATTGTTTTTAAGTTATTATTATTAGTTTTTAAATCCCTTAACAATTTAGCACCTCTTTACATTAGTAGTTTATTGAATTCATATCATCCCTGTCGTAGTCTTAGATCAGCTGGCAAACGCCTTCTGGTCGCCCCGAGGTCTAACCAAAAGACCTATGGTGACAGGGCATTCTCGGTGGCTGCGCCGAGGCTGTGGAACGCTCTGCCCATTCAAATAAGGACAAGCAATACCCTTACCATTTTTAAATCTAGTCTTAAGACTTATCTTTTTAAACAAACATTTTTATAATTATTATTTTATATTTTTAACTGTAGTATTGTAAAGCGCCATAGTGCAGTTAGTGGATATGGCGCTATATAAATTTCTTCTTCTTATTATTATTATTATTATTCAAAACCTGACCCGAAATTGAAATAAACCTAACTTCTCCGATAGTAAAACACAGGGAAACGATGACAGAGCTCGTCTAGGGCGAGAAATCTCAAGTAAACAGCTGACTCACGTGCAAACTAACAGTTTCAACCGAGCGGCCTCTGACATAGCCTGCCAAAGCTAGCAAAGCAGCCGCATCTTTGCACTCGCTGACATGAATTGCCCGTCATAACAATCTCCGAGGCTGGTGACAGTTGAATGGCCAGTCAGAAGACGTGTAAGAATGAGCATTAGTAAAAGCCAATCAAAATCGATTATAAATAATCCTGCAACTTCGCTGGGGATCGAGAACAAGCTTTCTGTTGCTGTTTCCCAGACGGACTTAACCGGGGTTCAGTTCGGATGCGGCGCAAGCTATGTCTATTAAGTGGCACTGGTTTCAGTTGTTGCACTGTAAACCATGTCTATTAAAGGAGCAGTGTCACGATTCTGATTGGTTGTTATAGACAATGGCAAAACACGCTATGTCACGCGCCGCTGCAAATTTCTCTTTCGATTGAAATAAATAAAATGCTGCTTTATCAAAATATAACGTCAAACCTAACCATATAATACTGAAGTATAGTTTTAAAGCAATTTCGGCTCGAGATATCGTGCAATTCGCCGATGCAAGAGGATTACTCACGGACTTCTACTTCTGTCACATCTTTTGATTTCTTGTCCGCCTGACACATTTTCAAAACTTTGGGCATGAATACTAATCGTGACACTGCTCCTTTAAGTGGCACTGGTTTCAGTTGTTGCACTGTAAACCATGTGATAAGTTGAGAGAGGTGCACACAAATATGCACAGCATGGATATTAGCCATTTCGGAGTTGAGGACTGAAGGGACTGCGACAGAGACTCAAAAGAAATGAACATTAATATCTCAAGGAAGATCACACTAAACTTAGTACTTGTAAATGTAGGCTTACTGAATTTGAGGAAGATTGGCTTGATAATGAAAATGTGGTGAGCTTTCAAAAATCACAAAAATAAGAGAATGTATGACTTTGGGGAATGGTATCCCCCAGAACCATACAATCTCTGTTATTTATGTGATTTTTTTAAAAGCTTGACCACTATTCAGTTCCTATTTACCCAAACATTCTCAAACTCAGTAAACTTTCTAATTGTACAGTGATCTTTCTTATAATGGTTCATTTCTTAATCAGATTATTTTTTGACACTCGGTCCCAGTCCTTTCCTCAACTCCAAAATGGCTAATGTCAGGAGCCCATTACCAGGAGCGTCCATATATACTATACCCGTGAGTCAGCGTATGACCGGTTTGAGCTATTTTGAGAACATGTTTCCCGGGTAACTGCCTTCTGACTCTGCTGCAATCATGCATATGCTTGCCGGAATTATCGAGATTAAGAATGATCTATCGTTCTTTGAAGTGATTTTACTAACGCTGCATTGTCCTGACTATGGTTTGATTGGATTCCCAATTTGTGAACTCCGTGAGATCTGTTCTAAATATAGCTCAATCCGGTCATACGCTGACTCACAGACCTAGTATGGGAGATGGACGCTCCTGGTAATGGGCTCCTGATAATGTATACCAGGGCTCGAAGTTAAACAAAAGTTACGACAATTTGGTCGCAAGTTCGCAATTTTTACTTGGAAAAAAACAAACAGAATCCAGCGGTCTTATGACAACAAGCTGCATCCACACAGCGGTCAAACGTCTGCGCGTGCGTATTACGGTCAGTCTGGTGGGCGGTCGCGCGAATTTCCCGCGCAAAATTACATTAAAACATATTACTGCAACCCGACGTTTAAAAAAAAACTCGGCTTGTGAACTTCTACCCCCAAAAGTTAAGAAAAATACGTGAAAGTTAGGGAACGTTCACATATCGATTTTGCCACGCTTAACGTCATTGTGACGTTAGGGTCAATACCCACCCACCCCCTCTTAACGTCACGGGTGGAACTCGTTTGCGGAACGGCAGATTGCAATGCACTATATTTTGCTCAACTCTGGGTCAACAAAACATTTAAAGCAAATCATACGGCTAATATTCTATAAGCTTTAGTAAAACATGTTCTATTCATAAGACCAAAGATTTCTTCAAAAAAAGTAGATGTTTATATAAAACATTAACAAAGTCGGGAGACGCCATTTTGTTTTGACACAACTTTGATTCAAATAATTTATAAAATATCGGTAGAATTAATGTTTGGTATTTTTTCACGAACTCAAGCCTAAACCCACCCACCCACTCTTAACGTCACAATGACGTTAAGCGTGGTAAAATCGATATGTGAACGTTCCCTTAAGCTTTTTATTTTCACAGTCGACGGGAAATTCAACGAACTTCAAACTCTGAGTTAATTTACATTTTTTTTCCATAATTTAACAAAAAAGTTCTCAAGGTTTGAAAACATGTGTGTGAACAATGACGGCCGCCGGCTCGCTTTGAATTTGTTTTGGAATATGTTGTTGTTGCAAGACTTTTGATGCCTGCGCAGACGTTTGACCGCTGTGTGGCTGCACCCACAATGTATTTTTAAGAGACCACTTTAAAATGGTGTCTGAGCGAAGGTTCGTATAAAAAGGCAAAAATAAAGGTAAATGGCGCATGATTTTGCTGAAAAATTGTAAAATCCCAATGAAGCATTGGACATTTTATTCAGTTATTTATTCATATACTTAGGTGAATACTTTATAGTTGCCAAATTTGTTACTGCCAGAAAAGTTTCAGTTGCAAGTGATAGTAATTTACTACAGGATACAGCAATCTATATGTACAAAGTAAAAAAAAGCACTTGTACCTAGTAGCGTAGCTGAAATATTTAGTTTTAAACAATCGCATTATTCACTAAGAAATAGTGATTTTAATATACCTAGATATAATACTGTTAATTACGGCAAGCATTCACTACGGTATTTTGGGCCAGTGTTAAGGCTAACATAATTTGCATCTAGCATGAATCAATACCTATGTATGTTATATAATATATGTATTTTTAGTCTGTATATAGCTGTTTTCATTTATAATTAAATATACAGATTATATTTTATTCATATCTATTTTTAATCTTTTTACTGTACACTTTGATATTTTTAGCTAATTGACTGGGTTAGTATATTAGATATGTTTGATTCTGATAGTATAGTGTCCCCAATGAGCTTGTCAAAGCTAAATAACTTAGACACTTATTTAATAAAGTTTATTATTATTATTATTATTTGGTTGCATTTGCGACTGTATTGGTTGTAATTTCGAGCCCTGGAATGATGGAAATATTTTCCTTGAAGATGCAGACATGCACTATCTCCAGAGACTGCAGGGATGTAGATAAAAGCCGGTAGCTGAGGAAAATACCCGGCTGTTACAACTACTTTTCCAGCTCAGAAATCAGAAACAGCTGTTTTAAATGTGACTTACTTTGATGAATACCTGCTTGTGCTTCCAAGATGCCGACCTACCATGGTATTTAAAAAAAACTAGCTCCATCCCTGAGTCTGGATTCTCTTTGATCATGAACTGGTTTACCCAATCACATCTAATTTTAGGGCTAAGATAAATCAAGCTGACCAAGCTGGAGGGACCATTTGAAGATAAAAATTGATGCCTTCACCTACATGTACTGAGGCATACTTACAGAGCTGGGAGGAAGGCCGTGTGCTACTATTGGTTGGCTGGGCTGCTGAGCCATTTGCACATTTGCAACAACTGGAGCCATGTAAACAGTCTGGAAATCAATTGAAAAAATAGACAAGATCAACAAAGTATCTCCAAACAATAATTATTATGAGACAGACAGAGAGTTGGATAGGAGGAGGGGTGAGGAGGGGGAGGATGATCATCATCAATAATCAATCATTATTATTGGCTATTTACAAAATATATTTTTAATTATAATGTACAGGGGTTTAATTAGAACAAGAAGCTGCACGCAGCTTGAACTCCGGCGTATTTTTTGTAACGCGGACTATTTCAGATACCTGCGTGTTTGCCAATTACAACGCACAATCAGATGCGAAAGTACGCACCCACAGTTGATCTCATCTAAAACGAGTCTGAACACGAGTGAACAAAAGTAGAACACGAGCGACTTAAAGTAAGCCAGGGTACCCTAGGGTAACACAGGTAGCCCAAAAATACTAGTGTCCAAATACTAAGATGATCTGTTCTAAAACACCACATGAATCAGGACATGAGCGAACTCGAGTGCACAGCGGTTCATAATTTAATTAACAAAAATTATAATAAACAAATATAGTTATAATTGTTTTATCGTCTTAGTTGTCTCGGGTTACCTGTATTTTCAGTGCGGTACCCTATTTTTGTATTTCCGGGCTACCTGTGTTATTATAGCTTAGCTTAGTTGTGTCGGGTTACTTGTGTTTTAAGTATGGTACCTTCTCTTTGTATGTTCGGGCTACTTGTGTTCACATCGTTATTAGCATGCACACAGCCAGATCACTGTTAGTACACACGCAAAATCTGTTAAATTGGATTGGACAATCAGATGCGAAAGTATGCACTCACAGTCGCGTCACGCAGCAGCGCCAGAGTAACAAGAAGCTGCACGCACCTTTAAAGAGGAACTAAAGCCTAAAATCAATTCAATATCTATGCAAAGATGTATTCGAAATAAATAAATTGTGCTATTTAATTTTTCTATGTTACGCGTCTTAATGAAACGGGAAATATACGTCGAGTCTGGGAAGCCTGTGGACTAAGGCGGAGGCTCACATCTGCTTTTTTTTGCTGGAGTAACGGCTCCTAATTGCGAACCATTGTGTTTTCTTCAATATGGGGACATTTGCTTTGAATTGAGCCACCACACAATCTAAATTTATCAGCGGAGAATCGAACTTGAAAACTAATTTTCTCTGCAAAGTCGCGCAACACAGAAAAATATAATAGCAAAACTTATATCTTTAGAATACATCTTTGTTTAGACGTTGTGAACACAAGTAGAACACGAATTCACGCAAGTAGAATACGAATAAACACGAGCAACTTCACGTAAGCTAGGGTACCTAGGATAGCACCGGTAGCCCAAAAATACTAGGATCCAAATACTAGTAGGATCTGAAATATAACTCCACACGAGTCAGACCAGGAGTGAACATGAGTACACTAGCGCTTCATTTAATTAATACAAAACAATAATAATAATAACATAATATAAATTGTGTTATCGGCTTAGTTGTTTCGGGTTACTTGTGGTATCAGTGTGTGTCGTCTTTGTAGGTTCGGGTTACCTGTGTTATCCTATTGTTATCAATGCGGTACGGTACTATATATACTCTATGTATTTTCGGGCTATCTGTGTTATCTAGGGGAGCGCAATAAATTGTTGTAACATGGCTCACTTTCGGTGGCCGTCCGCATGTCTTGACCTTTTAGACATGTCTCGTTCCAGTCTGCGACCGCGCGAAGCGTGTTACACAGTGCGATGTTGATCAGTTGGATGTTGAGTGCCAACTTCAATTGGCAGAGGTTTCTAGTGACTTCGAGCTATCAATTGGTCAGGCGTCTATGCTCTTTGTGATGCTGAGGTTTTTTGGCCATCAGAAAGTATATTTAACTTACTTTTCGTACAGTGTTTGGACGAGATTGACCGATATTAGATTTTACGCAAAATTGTCAATGTCATTAATGTTGTACATCTAGAACAGAACATTTGACCAAATGTTTTCAATTTTGTTCTTCGCATAGTCAGCATCTCTGTTTGCTGCCGTATAAAAATTAGACACTTTCAATAAATATTTCTGGTTCAAAAGTTTCGAAAACTAAGACATAGTGTAGCGCGTTTAACGCTAGAAAGTTCAGCAGTCCGGAAGTCTGTGAAGTGACTAGCGACTTTGAATATTCTTTAGACTGTTTTCCTTTAAACGATATCCAGTCTCCAAGTCGGTTTTCCAAAACGATTTTCTAGTTCTGTTTACAATTATACACTTATCCAACTCCAATACGATTTGATCTCCCGATAAACTCGCAGGGGAAGCCAGAAGGCACTCTGTCCAACATCCTGCCACAACGCCGGTGAGGTCCGCAAATGAGCACTTCCAAAACATACCAAATGTCAGTTGAGAAAACAATCTTACGAGTTTGCAAGAAATGTCCGGCAGTCAGCCTTAGTTTTTTTTTATTAACCAGCAATTTTGCATATAGAACGCAAGAGACTGCTTGTAAAAATGTGACCTCGTTTCCAGACATGTTTTGACTTGTTCTAGACTAGGAAAACACAATTAATTGATAAAATAACAAACGCCCTGTCCTGTCATTCACTTTGATTAGTTATCTGCAGACAAGACGGACAAGTTATCTCGAGTTGTCTCATACAGCTGACCCGTTATCTAAACGTGTTTGCATACACTTAACTTGAGATTGTATTTCGCTTAGATCTGTTCAGGCAGCGTAGATCGAATGTATTACGTTGTTCGTGTATTTTTACAGTCCTTTACAAAAACATAGGATTAGAAAGTAGTTAAAAAGAACTAATAGCGCCTCAAAGTCTCACGCTTTGCTCATTCCACATTCCCGTAGTGGTAATTATTCTGTGATGATTTTATGTGATGCAAACAGCGTTAAATAAATCTATAACGTTTAATGCGCATGCCTCCTGCTTTATCGCTCGATCACAGCGTCTCCGACCCACATTGTTAGCGGCAAAGGTCTGATCTGATCAACTTCTGTCGCCGATAAAATAAAAAATATAAAATAAAATAATAAAAATATAAAATAGATAAATGATGAAGGCTTAAAGTAAGTCACAATAAGTGCAAAATATATGCCCTCTGTTTTTTTCGGGCTACCTGTACTATCCTTGTGCAAACAAAACAACTATGAAACTGTTGATTGCTGAAGAGATCGAGTGCCACTACATGGCAATTAAAATCAGCAAATTGCCAGTTGAGCAAACCTTATGAGTTTGCTTAACCGTTCTGAGTTTCTTTATCAACGGCCGCATAAATATAAGCTAATATATAATAATAATCGATTTATGTAGCGCTATTCCCTAAAGTCCTATAGCGTTTTACAATACAACAAGTAATAAAAACTAACTTACTAAAAATGTTACGCAATAATACAGATACTGTAACGTATCGTTTTACAAGTAATTCCCTACGGGTCGATCTGATATCCCTTGAAGCCTTGAAGAAACATACTTGTCATCTAGAATCCAGAACAACACTTCTATTGAACTTGCAATGAAACGAAGTCTAGAGTCTTGACAACACAGTGAAAAGTCTAAAAAGGAAGCCTTCGTTATTAAAGTCTGGAGTCTGGACTTAATAAGCCTGGAACACAATATTGGCCCGTAGCTCCTCGATAGGATCAAAGTATGGTAACGAGAGTCACTGGTATTACATCTCACTGTGTATACACACTGGAACAAGATATGACAGACCATAGCGGCATGTAACGCAACGTCGAATCAAATATTATAATATTAGCGCTGCCCAAAATAAACCAATTGTTATCTGTGGATTGATCACGTTTAGTCTAATTGCTTGATCCTGCTATCTACAGTCTGCCTAGAACATCTAACCTCAGATTGTATTTCGATACCTAAGTGTTTCAAGTTTATCAATTACTTATGCGGTCGTAGACTGGAAGGCGCCGTAGTTTCGCCCGAGTCAACAATACTTCATCCATATTAATAACTCGGTTAGAGAGACGATTGAGGCAAATTAAGTACTTCATGACGTGACGGTAGCCTTAAACCCTCTAAAACTCTCTAGCGAACATTTATCTTTCAACTAATGCGCATGCCTCCTCTTTATCGCTCGATCACAGCGTCTCCGACCCACATTGTTAGCGGCAGAGGTCAGAACTGATCAAAAATTTTACTGGACAGAACATTAATAATAACAAGAAGCTGCACGCAGCTTGAACTCCGGCGTATCTTTTGCAACGCGGATGCTCTCATACACCTCAGTGCGTGTTTGGCACATTACGAACGCACAATTAGATGCGAAAGTACGCAGAGACAGTCGATCCGATCTAAAACTCCACACGAGTTAGAACCCGAGTAAACACAAGTACAACGCGAACACAAGTAGAACATGAGTGAACACGAGCGAGGTTAAGTAAGCCAGGATACTCTTGGATAACATGCAGATAGCCCCAAAATACTAGGATACAAATGCTGACGAACTGCATGATCTAAAACTCCACACGAGTCAGAACCTGAGTGCACTAGCGATTCATAATTTAATTAACAAAAAATTATAATTTAAAAAATCACTAATAAAAATTGTGTTATCATCTTAGTTGTTTCGGGTTACCTGTTCTTAGCTTACCCATTCACCTGCGTGTTTGGCACTGTATGAACGCACAATCAGAATCAAAAGTACGCACGCACAGATGTCGATCTGACCTAAAACCCACATGTGTCAGAACACGAGTAAAAACGAGTGAAGACGAGCAACTTCAAGTAAGCTAGGGCAAACTAGTATAACACAGGAAGCTAAAAAATACTAGGATCCAAATACTATGATGATCTGATCTAAAACTCCACATGAGTGCACAGCGGTTCATAGTTATCAAAACATTATAATAATAATAAAAAAATTTTTTAATTGTTTTCTCGTCTTACTTGTTTCGAGTTACCTGTGTTATCAGTGGGGTACCCCCTCTTTGTATTTTCGGGCTACCTGTGTTCACATCGTTATTAGTATGCACACAGCCAGATCACTGTTTATATGAAACCTTCCTCACAGCGTCCGCTCAGACGGCTCAAGTCTATTTCTTTGCTGGACTAACGGCTCCTAATTGTGAATCATTGTGTTTTCTTTGTGTTCGGAGGTCGATATGGGGAAATTTGCTTTGAATTGAGCCGTACTAGTGCACGCAAGTAGAACACGAATAAACACGAGCAACCGTCACGTAAGCCAGGGTACCTAGGATTACACAGGTAGCCCAAAAATACTGGGATCCAAATACTAGTAGGATCTGAAATATAACTCCACACGACTTAGAACACGAATGCACCAGAACACCAGAACACATGAGTGCACCAGAGCTTCATGATTTAATTAACAGAAAAGCATAATAAAAATAAAAAATGTGTTATCGGCTTAGTTGTTTCGGCTTTAACTAATAGTTGTATCAGTGCGTGCCGTCTTTGTATTTTCGGGTTACCTGTGTTGTCCTATTGTTATCAGTGCGGTGATCGGTACGGTACTATACTCGATGTATTTTTGGGCTAACTACAATCTAGATTTATCAGCGGACATTCGAACATGAAAGCAATTTTTTTCTTCAAAGACGCGCAACACAAAAATTAAATAGCAGAACTTAATTATGTCTTTTGAATACATCTTTGTATAGACGTTGGGTTGATTTTAGAGTATTTTAGAGTTCAGTTTCCCTTTTAATTGCCCTATATCATTATGACGTCAAATCAAAACAATCTATTGTTTAAACGCTAAGGATCACGGTCGTGGGAGGGGGACAAAACAGCAACAACACAAAGGTATCGAAATCGCTGTCAAATGCATTTTATAGAACGTAGAATAGCGGTAACAGCCACCAAATACGGTAAATATTGTGGGATAAACATTGATACAGCTGATATCTGGAAACCAGACAATTCGAAGTTAAATTTTCCTCAGCAGAGCAGATTTAGTTCAAAATTCTATTGTTCATGCTATGCTAAAAATAACTCTTCCGTCTACAGTGTTGTGTGACAATACAATGTGGGAAGAGGAACACTCCTCTGTAATAATAATAATTGTTTTATCGTCTTAGTTGTTTCGGGTTACCTGTGTATCAGTGCGGTACCAGCCCAAAACAAATTGCATCCAAATACTATGAGGATCTGATCTAGAACACCACACTAGTGAACACGAGTACACTAGCTAGCGTTTCATCATTTAATTAACCAACATTTACAATTAAAAACCAATTCTGTTATCGTCTTAGTTGTTTCGGGTTACCTGTGTAAATGCCGCGTGAAGCTGCAAAAGCAGCCCATTGCGTTACTACCTGTGACCCCGTGTGCACCCATGAATCGTTGCAGGTGAGCAATGTTTTGATTAGTCTGATATTGTGGTCATTAAAAATATTTGTTTGCAGAAGTACACAGTTTCGAGTTGACTGCCGTAAATGGTTGGATAGCAAGTAGATTTGGTTACATACACATATAGAACTTACGAACAATAGAGCCTGATTTCTACGAAATCTATTAGAACAAAAACAGTATGTAGACGTATGATTACAGAGTTACAAAGTGAATATACAAGAAAAGAAAAAGACACTTATTATATTTTATTCCAATAATTTTAATTAAGTCTTTTTCTTTAAATATATACATATAAATCAGGAGCCCATGGGCTCCTGTATAAATATATTAACACATAGTACACATACAGTGAATATACAAGTCATATAATAATATTAAATAGATAAATGATGAAGGCTTAAAGTAAGTAACAATAAGTGCAAAATATATGCCCTCTGTTTTTTTCGGGCTACCTGTGTTATCCTTGTGCAAACAAAACAACTATGAAACTGTTGATTGCTGAAGAGATCGAGTGCCACTACATGGCAATTAAAATCAGCAAATTGCCAGTTGAGCAAACCTTATGAGTTTGCTTAAGCGTAGTGAGTTTCTTTATCAACGGCCGCATAAATAAATACCAAAAGCTTTGAATTAAAAATACTTGTTTTAACACTATAATTAAAAGAACTAAGAGAAACAACCCGAGGAATCAATAGACCTCATTTCCAGTGGTAACGAGTTCCATAAAATAAGAGCAGATACCAAAACATCCGAAGTAGTCCACATGATTTCAAATTATACTTCACGATCTTGAATAAATGCTGACTTGCCGAGCGTAGCTTCGGGACTTCTCGAACTAGTAGCTTGTTGAAGAAATTAAATGCTCTTGATTGTTTATTTGTTTCATGAAAGAAGTACACGTGCTTTGGGTAACAAATTTCATAATTTCTACCGGATTAAAAACACAATCGAACCCATGAATTTCCCCCGGTGCTTCGAATATGATTTGACCTCGGCAGGAAGCCAGTAATATTCGTTTAGGACTTTAGATTCAAATTGGATTTACGAAAGCACAAGCAAACAAATACTCTTGGTAGCTTGAAATGTACCAGGCATCACAGACACATATTAAATAGAGCGATAATTAGAACAAAAAGCAATTAACAGACAAACTGAGAGGTTTTTTTTTCACTCATGAATGCAGTTCGAATTTATGAGTGAAAAAATGTCTGTACCAGGCTATGTTTCGATTTCCAAAGTCTTATCCTGTTCAGTTTATACGGTTTCCAATGACAAATCCAACTTCTATTTACTCTTAACAGCCATTCAAGTCATTCCAGTGTTTCTTTACGGTCATTACGGTTTCTTAAGTCATTTTCAGTTCGGATCATACGGTTTATCAAATCAAATCCAGTACAATAATTACGGCTTTTAGATCGAGTCAACTGACCTTCTTCGATTTCCTAAAACGGACTCCAGTTCAGTTCTTCAGGATATTTACGTGAAACTCGCCAGAATTTGTCCCACTTTGAACAACCTGAATCTCCATTGCAACAGTCATGTGACAACAAATATAGATGCTTTTCTAATTGAATGCCTTAGAGCGAGAGCGTTGTGTAGTACAATTTAACGGTAACCGTTTGCATAGACGTAAGCCCGAATAGATTTTTCGTGACCCAGTGTCTTCGTTGAACGATTGTATGAGATTAAAGCTTGGTCATATCAGACGAAATTGATCTCTTGTCATTTACTGTAATTGGTTTTGTCTAATTGCTTGACCTCTTATCTGGCGTCTGCCTAGAAGATCTGATCCCGGATTGTATTTTGATAGCTATGTTTTGAGTTCGTTGTTGCCTTTATCAATGACTCATACGGTCCTAGACTAGAAGGCGCCGTAGTTTCGCCCGAGTCAACAATACTTCATCCATATTAATAACTCGGTTAGAGAGACGATTGAGGCAAATTAAGTACTTCATGACGTGACGGTAGCCTTAAACCCTCTAAAACTCTCTAGCGAACATTTATCTTTCAACTAATGCGCATGCCTCCTCTTTATCGCTCGATCACAGCGTCTCCGACCCACATTGTTAGCGGCAGAGGTCAGAACTGATCAAAAATTTTACTGGACAGAACATTAATAATAACAAGAAGCTGCACGCAGCTTGAACTCCGGCGTATCTTTTGCAACGCGGATGCTCTCATACACCTCAGTGCGTGTTTGGCACATTACGAACGCACAATTAGATGCGAAAGTACGCAGAGACAGTCGATCCGATCTAAAACTCCACACGAGTTAGAACCCGAGTAAACACAAGTACAACGCGAACACAAGTAGAACATGAGTGAACACGAGCGAGGTTAAGTAAGCCAGGATACTCTTGGATAACATGCAGATAGCCCCAAAATACTAGGATACAAATGCTGACGAACTGCATGATCTAAAACTCCACACGAGTCAGAACCTGAGTGCACTAGCGATTCATAATTTAATTAACAAAAAATTATAATTTTAAAAATCACTAATAAAAATTGTGTTATCATCTTAGTTGTTTCGGGTTACCTGTTCTTAGCTTACCCATTCACCTGCGTGTTTGGCACTGTATGAACGCACAATCAGATTCAAAAGTACGCACGCACAGATGTCGATCTGACCTAAAACCCACATGTGTCAGAACACGAGTAAAAACGAGTGAAGACGAGCAACTTCAAGTAAGCTAGGGCAAACTAGTATAACACAGGAAGCTAAAAAATACTAGGATCCAAATACTATGATGATCTGATCTAAAACTCCACATGAGTGCACAGCGGTTCATAGTTATCAAAACATTATAATAATAATAAAAAATTTTTTTAATTGTTTTCTCGTCTTACTTGTTTCGAGTTACCTGTGTTATCAGTGGGGTACCCCCTCTTTGTATTTTCGGGCTACCTGTGTTCACATCGTTATTAGTATGCACACAGCCAGATCACTGTTTATATGAAACCTTCCTCACAGCGTCCGCTCAGACGGCTCAAGTCTATTTCTTTGCTGGACTAACGGCTCCTAATTGTGAATCATTGTGTTTTCTTTGTGTTCGGAGGTCGATATGGGGAAATTTGCTTTGAATTGAGCCGTACTAGTGCACGCAAGTAGAACACGAATAAACACGAGCAACCGTCACGTAAGCCAGGGTACCTAGGATTACACAGGTAGCCCAACAATACTGGGATCCAAATACTAGTAGGATCTGAAATATAACTCCACACGACTTAGAACACGAATGCACCAGAACACATGAGTGCACCAGAGCTTCATGATTTAATGAACAGAAAAGCATAATAAAAATAAAAATTGTGTTATCGGCTTAGTTGTTTCGGCTTTAACTAATAGTTGTATCAGTGCGTGCCGTCTTTGTATTTTCGGGTTACCTGTGTTGTCCTATTATCAATGCAGTGCGGTGATCGGTACGGTACTATACTCGATGTATTTTTGGGCTAACTACAATCTAGATTTATCAGCGGACATTCGAACATGAAAGCAATTTTTTTCTTCAAAGACGCGCAACACAAAAATTAAATAGCAGAACTTAATTATGTCTTTTGAATACATCTTTGTATAGACGTTGGGTTGATTTTAGAGTATTTTAGAGTTCAGTTTCCCTTTTAATTGCCCTATATCATTATGACGTCAAATCAAAACAATCTATTGTTTAAACGCTAAGGATCACGGTCGTGGGAGGGGGACAAAACAGCAACAACACAAAGGTATCGAAATCGCTGTCAAATGCATTTTATAGAACGTAGAATAGCGGTAACAGCCACCAAATACGGTAAATATTGTGGGATAAACATTGATACAGCTGATATCTGGAAACCAGACAATTCGAAGTTAAATTTTCCTCAGCAGAGCAGATTTAGTTCAAAATTCTATTGTTCATGCTATGCTAAAAATAACTCTTCCGTCTACAGTGTTGTGTGACAATACAATGTGGGAAGAGGAACACTCCTCTGTAATAATAATAATTGTTTTATCGTCTTAGTTGTTTCGGGTTACCTGTGTATCAGTGCGGTACCAGCCCAAAACAAATTGCATCCAAATACTATGAGGATCTGATCTAGAACACCACACTAGTGAACACGAGTACACTAGCTAGCGTTTCATCATTTAATTAACCAACATTTACAATTAAAAACCAATTCTGTTATCGTCTTAGTTGTTTCGGGTTACCTGTGTAAATGCCGCGTGAAGCTGCAAAAGCAGCCCATTGCGTTACTACCTGTGACCCCGTGTGCACCCATGAATCGTTGCAGGTGAGCAATGTTTTGATTAGTCTGATATTGTGGTCATTAAAAATATTTGTTTGCAGAAGTACACAGTTTCGAGTTGACTGCCGTAAATGGTTGGATAGCAAGTAGATTTGGTTACATACACATATAGAACTTACGAACAATAGAGCCTGATTTCTACGAAATCTATTAGAACAAAAACAGTATGTAGACGTATGATTACAGAGTTACAAAGTGAATATACAAGAAAAGAAAAAGACTTACTTATTATATTTTATTCCAATAATTTTAATTAAGTCTTTTTCTTTAAATATATACATATAAATCAGGAGCCCATGGGCTCCTGTATAAATATATTAACACATAGTACAGATACAGTGAAGTCATATAATAATATTAAATAGATAAATGATGAAGGCTTAAAGTAAGTAACAATAAGTGCAAAATATATGCCCTCTGTTTTTTTCGGGCTACCTGTGTTATCCTTGTGCAAACAAAACAACTATGAAACTGTTGATTGCTGAAGAGATCGAGTGCCACTACATGGCAATTAAAATCAGCAAATTGCCAGTTGAGCAAACCTTATGAGTTTGCTTAAGCGTAGTGAGTTTCTTTATCAACGGCCGCATAAATAAATACCAAAAGCTTTGAATTAAAAATACTTGTTTTAACACTATAATTAAAAGAACTAAGAGAAACAACCCAAGGAATCAATAGACCTCATTTCCAGTGGTAACGAGTTCCATAAAATAAGAGCAGATACCAAAACATCCGAAGTAGTCCACATGATTTCAAATTATACTTCACGATCTTGAATAAATGCTGACTTGCCGAGCGTAGCTTCGGGACTTCTCGAACTAGTAGCTTGTTGAAGAAATTAAATGCTCTTGATTGTTTATTTGTTTCATGAAAGAAGTACACGTGCTTTAGGTAACAAATTTCATAATTTCTACCGGATTAAAAACACAATCGAACCCATGAATTTCCCCCGGTGCTTCGAATATGATTTGACCTCGGCAGGAAGCCAGTAATATTCGTTTAAGACTTTAGATTCAAATTGGATTTACGAAAGCACAAGCAAACAAATACTCTTGGTAGCTTGAAATGTACCAGGCATCACAGACACATATTAAATAGAGCGATAATTAGAACAAAAAGCAATTAACAGACAAACTGACGGGTTTTTTTCACTCATGAATGCAGTTCGAATTTATGAGTGAAAAAATGTCTGTACCAGGCTATGTTTCGATTTCCAAAGTCTTATCCTGTTCAGTTTATACGGTTTCCAATGACAAATCCAACTTCTATTTACTCTTAACAGCCATTCAAGTCATTCCAGTGTTTCTTTACGGTCATTACGGTTTCTTAAGTCATTTTCAGTTCGGATCATACGGTTTATCAAATCAAATCCAGTACAATAATTACGGCTTTTAGATCGAGTCAACTGACCTTCTTCGATTTCCTAAAACGGACTCCAGTTCAGTTCTTCAGGATATTTACGTGAAACTCGCCAGAATTTGTCCCACTTTGAACAACCTGAATCTCCATTGCAACAGTCATGTGACAACAAATATAGATGCTTTTCTAATTGAATGCCTTAGAGCGAGAGCGTTGTGTAGTACAATTTAACGGTAACCGTTTGCATAGACGTAAGCCCGAATAGATTTTTCGTGACCCAGTGTCTTCGTTGAACGATTGTATGAGATTAAAGCTTGGTCATATCAGACGAAATTGACTCCCCTCTTGTCATTTACTGTAATTGGTTTTGACTAATTGCTTGACCTCTTATCTGGCGTCTGCCTAGAAGATCTGATCCCGGATTGTATTTTGATAGCTATGTTTTCAATTCTTTGTTGCCTTTATCAATGACTCATACGGTCCTAGACTAGAAGGCGCCGTAGTTTCGCCTGAGTCAACAATACTTCATCCATATGAATTACTCGATTAGAGAGAAGATAGAGGCAATTTAGTACTTCATGACGTGACGGTAGCCTTAAACCCTCTAAAGCTCTCTACCGAACATTTATCTTTCAACTAATACGCATGCCTCCTGCGTTATCGCTCGATCACAGCGTCTGCGACCCACATTGTTAGCGGCAAAGGTCAGAACTGATCAAAAAATTTACAGGTCTGAACATTAATAACAAGAAGCTGCACGCAGCTTGAACTCCGGCGTATCATTTACAACGTGGATGCTCTCATACACCTCAGTGCGGCATGTTGTAAACCGCGGACTGGACTCAAACTAATATGGACTGGACTGGACTCAGAAAACGCGGACTCAGAAAACGCGGACTCAGAAAACGCGGACTCAGAAAACGCGGACTCAGAAAACGCGGACTCAGATAACGCGGACTCAGATAACGCGGACTCAGACAACGCGGACTCAGAATTCGACTCGTTTTTATAGTAGATAAACATTCTTGGCATACAGAAAAACATTTCGACAATTGTTGCTGAGATTTTTCCTTGACGAATACCTAGTAGTATTTTCGTAGTAATTCAAACTAGTTTTATCTCCCTTTTTGAGGCAATAGATAGTGCAGACTGCAAAGAAAGAAAGGCTGCAAAGAAAGAAACAACTTGAAAGCAAACTGCAACTGGATTAAATCGTGATGTCTGTCGCGTACCAACAGAGATAATTACCGATAAGTTTTTTAGAGGTGACAGGATCAATTAGCAGATCAGTCCCGTAACGCTATCAACTTGGGACAAGAAACCATTGAGCCATCAACTGTGTTGGCGGGAAAATAACTTCCAAGGTAACGGAAAACTGGCTTGCTTTGATTTTTATAGTATTTGTATGAAATCATGTTACTGAATTTGACTGTATAGATCACGAATAGAAGTATATATAATAAACACAAAGTATTATGGTGTCGTTTGAAAATAATCCACAGAAAATACCCCCAGGACTTTGCGTTAGCCTGAGGAAATCAGACGCCTCAAAGTGGACGGGAGATTAGTCGTCTGATTTCCTCAGGCTAACTTTACGTGCGTGTGATACGCCGATGAGAGGTTTACTTTGTCCAAACTAGTTTATTTTTTTCAACCTAGGTTATTATTTTTGTTAGATATCAATCATTCTAAAAAGGGATCCTTTCTTTTTGGGGAATCATAAAAAAAATGGGGTTTTAGTTTTTTTAGGGGGCACATTCTAAAAATAATTGAGTAGGTTTTTGTATTCTACCTCCCCTCCCTTCCCTTTTCTTTGTCCCCCATCCCTCATTACTTCTATGTCCCACTATCTTTCTTCTACCTCACCCTGATCCTAGCCTGCATTGCATCCGAACTGAACCCCGGTTAAGTCCGTCTGCGAATTAACGAACAAAAGCTTGTTCTGGACCCCCAGTGGAGTAGCACGATTATATGTACCCTCCTCTGATTGGTTTTTACTAATGCTCATTCTTACACGTCTTCTGAATGGTCATTCAACTGTCACCAGCCTCGGAGATTATGATGGGCAGTTCATGTCAGAGGCCGCTTGGTTGAAACTGTTCGTTTGCATCTGAGTCAGCTGTTTACTTGGGATCTCTCGCCCTAGACGAGCTCAGTCGTCATTTTCCTGTGTTTTACTATCGGAGAAGGTTAGGTTTATTTCAATTTCGGGTCAGGTTTTGAAGTAAAGTAACGTAATAGGCTGCCCGTGGTTTAGTTCCACATGAAAGGAAACTTGCCGAACACATTAAATAGAATCTGTCAAGACAAAATGCTCGTTCGAGGAACACACAAACAAATCTCCCATGCCGCTTGGAAAGATCTAGTATGTGCCACATCTGAACTCAACTACGGTCAACTGCTCTTGTTCTAGCAAACAAATCTTGACGTCAAACTGATATTGTACATAATATTATGCCATTGCTTTTCTCAACGTGACATATTTTGAAATTTAAATTAGGCGTAAGTCGCACTGGTGACAGTTGAATGGCCATTCAGAAGACGTGTAAGAATGAGCATTAGTAAAAACCAATCAAAGGAGGGTACATATAATTGTGCTACTCCGCTGGGGGTCCAAAACAAGCTTTTGTTCGTTAATTCGCAGACGGACTTAACCGGGGTTCAGTTCGGATGCAATGCAGGCTAGGATCAGGGTGAGGTAGAAGAAAGATAGTGGGACATAGAAGTAATGAGGGATGGGGGACAAAGAAAAGGGAAGGGAGGGGAGGTAGAATACAAAAACCTACTCAATTATTTTTAGAATGTGCCCCCTAAAAAAACTAAAACCCCATTTTTTTTATGATTCCCCAAAAAGAAAGGATCCCTTTTTAGAATGATTGATATCTAACAAAAATAATAACCTAGGTTGAAAAAAATAAACTAGTTTGGACAAATTTAACCTGAAGTTTTTTTGACCTGCAACATATACAATGTATATCTTTCATTCAGCACTACTGGATGTGTGCGGCCCCTTTGCTGATGGAGAAAAAACTTTGAAGAAAGCTTATAGTCAGTCAAATTGGAGCTCTTAAAAATTGTAAAATTGAAGCTGGACTCTTTTAATTTTTTGTGAAAGAGTGCAAATTTATAGATCAATTGATAGGCATTTTGCAATGGAAAAAACCTCTGAATTTCTAACGAGACCTGAAACCACGGGGGCTGATCAAAGCCTGGTCCCGGCTAATCCACAGATCGAATTGGAATTTAGCGTTTTGTTTTTTGCAGATGGAGGAAAACCGGAGAACCCAGAGAAAAACCCTTGGAGCAAGGGCAAGACACCAACAAACTAAAAGTTCTCACATATGGCACTGCATCCGGGAATCGAACCTGGGCCACAGAGTTGAGAGGCAAAGCACTTAACCACTGCGCCACCCTGGCTCCCTGTTTCACTTTCATATGTGATTACTTTTGGCCACAACCCATGCAAAATCTGTGTGAAATCAATTATTATTCTAACGAGAATATCAATCCTTGTGGTGAATTCTTCAGGACATGAGAAAGAATGTTAATTAATGCCTAGAAGTAGAATGTTGGCAGCCTAAACATTCATGTTTACAGATTTCTAGAGACTGCAGAATGATGAAGACTTTAAACACAACATTGCTTACAAACCTCTGCCATCATAAAAGGACATATAAATGTATAGTTATTTTTTTTGGGGGGGGAGGGGGGAGAATTGGAGGCTCACAGAAAAAGGCTCACGGCTTGAAAAAGAGACTTGCAGCTAATATTTGCAATTTAGCTACAACATATATATTAGCACTTTTTTTAGGCAATTAAATTATTAGTAATTACCTGACCAGGGCTACCAGCCACCTGATATGCTTGCATCTGTCCCCCCTGAACAGGAATGACAGGTCTTCCCATCTGCATATGAAATAGAGATCAAGACTCAATAATATCAGTAATTTAAGGGCACATTCGATTGACCATATTCCAAAATAAGAATAGATGGAATAGTCTCTGGAAATCACTGGTTCAGGCACATTTTGCACCGTACAGTTACAAACATGTGTTGACATATGATGGGATTCAGGATACTTTTAGTACATTCAAGTGGCTAAAAATATCCAGATATACGAGATTTATAGTGATCATACTGTGTATTCTTATTCAGGGTCCGAAATTTACCAAAATTTTCCATTCGCCAAAAGACCAATTGTGGTTGCCACGTTTCAAGCGACACAGAACATCGTGTGACTTCGGAACAGACTTTGGGTAAAGAAGACTTAAGGTAAGTCACCAGCTGGCAACTAACTCTGAAAGTTTGGTCGCCAACACTCAAAATTTAGTCGCATTGACACCAAATAAGGCACAATTTCGGACCCTGTTATTCTGGAATACGATCAATCAAATGCACCCTAATTCTTCCAGGAATCAACACATCTATAGCTGATAAATAATTATGTTCTTAGCAGTTTCATGATAAACAACTCACATGTCAGTATAATTATAATTTTAAGATGATGATAGCTAGCTGAACACATCACAGTCATGTACTATGTACATTGTAGTTCTTCCACTGCAAACTGCATTTCAAATCTGTTAATTAAGTTGTATTTACCATTGATGTTGGATAACAACAAGGGCAGCAGTTTTCTAAACCACTGCAACAGCAAATGGCTGCCCAGATACTGCAGCCAAACTCCACAACAGCAAAAAGGACGAGCATTGAACCAAGCCCAACAAGTATTTGACAATCTCTTTTGTACAATGCAAGGTAACTTCCAATAGGATACATATCCCATTGGTACCCAATCCGATCTCTGCACTTTCCGCCATATGTGAGACTACTGAGGGTGATGGCATAGCAGATGATGATCACTGCAGCAAAGACAGTTGATGTGATGGAGAACCCAAGATAAGTGGCAATCTGAACAAGAAAGAGGGATTATCATACATACATGCATGTACATGTAGCATTAATGTGTATGAGCAGGGATTTTGCCAGGATTTGGGGTAAGGTTAGGCAAAATCAGAAAACAAATGGGAAAAATGATTGTTTGACCGTGAACATATTTACATTTAATATAATCCAGTGAGTGACATTCAGTATAAGTTTAATCAGAATTTGACGAGTGAAGGGATCGGGAGCAGTCTAATTTGGGGGGGGGGGGCATTGCTCCACTGCCCCCTATTTGAGATATTCTGGCTACAATGCAGAGTATTGTCTTCCCAGGGGGGAGGTACTCCCTAAAAATTAGTATGTGGGTGTGCCGCTGAGCCCTTGAAACCCTTACCCTGTTCCAGACCAAGAAATTTTATTTTTGCAACCCTGTTCCAGAAAAAAAATGTCAAAAAAGGTACCCTGTTCCAGACTAGAAACAATGAAAACATACCCTGTTCCAGGCAAAATGGCAAAAAGATATCCCGTTCCAGACCAGGCTAGCGTACAAATGTATAAGATACGTGCGAGACGTTGCACTCCACTCGCCACTTGCATCATAAACAGATAAACGGCCTCTGCATTTGCAGAGGCAAGGGATCATGAATAACTCAAACCCTCCTGAGGCACTTCCAAAAAATTATGACCCTGTTCCAGACCAAAACCCTGTCTTAAAACTGTTGGGACCCAGTTATTGCAGATTTTCTCTGTGGTCAGCCTTTAGTCGTTCAACCTTGTTGTCATTGTCTGATTGGTTGTTTTTTTCTTTTCCTGTTTGTTTAAATTATGCTGTTGTGTTTTTTCCTCTTTTTCCCCCTGTGTTAGCTACAAAATGTATAGGCAAATCTTGTATATAGATAAAATAAATAAATAAATAAAACAATAATAATATTATTAATGCAAGTTATAATGTTTACTGTGCTGACATATGTAGCAGTGGTCAGTTAAATTAAAGTAACTTTCCACAAGACTGAGACTGAACTGAGTTGTTTACTCCCAAAATCCAACTGACTAAAAATATCAACGGTCTAACTACAATCACGAAATAAATACAACAAACAGCTCGTGCAGCAACAGTTCAAAATAACTAACAGTTCTTTTCATAATCTTCTTTCTCTGTTACACAATACACTGGGTTGAGTGTGGAACTCGTGACAATTGATCAATTGGCAAAGTTTGCTGGCTGCCAGCTCTCGTCTATGACCCTGATATAATAATAATAATAATAAATGTCTTTATTTCAATTTGTTAAAACACATTACACATTTTACAATAGATTTTAAAAGGCTATACATTACAAATACATACTTTAGAGAGCGCTAGAAATACCCACAGATTATAAAAGTTTATGATTAAAAATAAGCCTATTTACAAATGTGTTTTAATTTGAAACAATCATTATTTATGTGAGGTTTTATTATGCTCTTTTTCCGCAGACTTATTGTTGTGCACTTAATCCTGAGGAAGCTAAGGATACTCTGTAGATGATGGTTACGAGTGGCTTGTGTGCTGTGATCACCTTGAATCTTGGAGCTTCTAGGAGGTACATGCTAAATCTGTTCTTAGCCCACTTCACTGCAAGGGCATCTTTTTCCATCTGGCTGTATCTCTTCTCTGTATCTGTCATGGTGCGACTGATGTAATGGACTGGCTGAAGACCTCTGCTTGTCTCTTGGAATAGTCCAGCTGATAGTCATTCATGGTAACTAGCCTCTGTTCTTACTATAATTGGCTTTGCTGACTCAAAATATGCCATGGTGTCTTCATTTGTGATGCTTTCTTTGAGCTTCCTGAATGCATTGTCCTCTTCAGTCCCCATTTGAACTTGGTGTCCTTGTGAGTTAGTATCCTTGTGAGTTCAGTAATATCCTCAGGGGTGCTGTTAGTGATGAGTATCTTGGAATGAACTTAGATAGGTAGCCAATCATTCCTAAGAAGCTTCTGACTGCTCCTTTGGATTCTGGTGGTTTGCTCTCCTTTACAGCACGAACCTTGTCTGGTGTCTGCTTTAGCCCCTCTCCGGTGAAGCGATATCCATAGACTTCCAGCTCCTCCATTCCAAATTGGCACTTTTCCAAGTTGAAAGTGATTCCAAAATCAGCAGCTCTCTGTAGCACTTGCTCTAGTATCTCATTATGCTCTTCTATGTTGCGTCCTCCTATCGGTGTCATCATGCTGATTGAGGCAACCTGGTATGTCCCCAAAGATCCTCTGCATCATCTCGTCAAATAGATCCTGGGATGATCTGCCTCCGAATACCAACCGCCGTGGTCTCATGTTACCCCAGGGTGTGCTGAATGTTGCTACTGCTCTCGACTCTGGGTCTAGTTGCAGTTGATGGTATCCCTGCCTGAAGTCCATCTTGGAGAAGACTTTACAGTTGTGAAACTTGTGAGTGAAATCCTCAACCACAGGTCCTTGTGTGATTCGATTTCTCTCCATGTGCTTGTTTGGAACTCTTAGGACCACACTGGCTCTTATCATGTTTGGTTTGAGCTGATCTTGATCCACTTTGCTGAACCTTGGTTTTGGTTGTACAACCAATGGAGAACACCATGCCATTTGACTGGCTCCCCTGTGGTACTTCTTCAAAGATTCCTTCCCTTACACCTTGGTCCAGCCATTCCTTCAGTGGTTTTTGTAGGTAGTACGCTACTGGTCGTGGCTTCTGGGCAATAGGTACTGCCTCTGGCTTCATGTTGAATCTTGCATAGATATCTTTGTTGTTCTTGATGTCTCTTATCTTCCCTATACCTTCAAATACATTATTGTACCTGTTAGTGATCTCCTTGAGTTGGGTGTTCACTGTCTTGTCATTGCTGAGTACTTTAATATCAGCACTCTCGTCTGGGATTCTTAGGTGGTTGGTTGCTGCTAGCAACCCTTCTGGCTGGATGTGCAGCATGCCCAAGTCAATAAGAGTGGCTCTATATACTCAAGAGTGGTGGTGAGTTGATTCTCCCTCTGATAACAACAAATTTTGTCTCCACCCCACGATTCTTGTTTTTCACTGTCATCTTAAACTCTCCCTTCACTGATAGTTCATCCTGAATAGTCTTTACTCTGCATGGTTTTACTCGATTCAAGAAGCTGTTTGTTACTGGATCTGTGGGTGAAAGCTTTGAATTGGTGCTCATCCATGATGTTTATATCTGCTCCACTGTCTGGTTCTGCTTTAACATCAACATCATCTATTCTTACACTGATGGTAAAACGTGAAATTCAAATTGCAGAAAGGGATTTTGTCGCTGAGCAGATACAGAAAAATCCAAACAACACCAACAGTATTTGGAAAACAATCCGTCACTGCATACCAAACAAGTCTAAATCACAGCGGATCTTTAGCAAAGACGATAAAACTGTTGCTGACGAATTCAATAAGTTTTTCGTTTCTGTCGGTCAAACTACATGTACTATCGAGAATATCAAATCGCTGGCCAATGAATACAATATTGTGACAGGAAGCAGTGATAACTTCATCCCAAGAGAATACCAAACATGCGAACAATTCTCACTGAGCCCCATTGTTCGTAAACACGTCGAGGATATAATAAATTATTATCTATGTCCTCTAACAAAGCTCCAGGGATTGATAAGATTCCGATCCGTGTAATTAAGGACTGCCTAGGCCCTATTCTCCCAGTTTTTACTTCCATTGCAAACACTTCATGATCAATAGCCACCAACACCTTCCCTGCACAATGGAAACTAGTTGAAATTACTCCAATACCTAAAGATGTAGACTACGAACAAGCGAATAAAAATAGACCGATTTCGCTCCTACATTGTACCAATATTATCGAAAGTCTGTGAAAGGATCGTCCACAATCAATTTACATCATATCTCATGTCAAAGGGTCAAGGCTGTCAAATAACCAAAGTGGAAACAAGAAATTTCACTCTACAGAAACTTCTGTCATTGAAACAACAGACAAGATTCTCCAGGCCATTGACAACAAAAAACTAACTGCTCTGGTTCTTTTAGACATGAGTAAGGCTTTCGACAGCATCGACCACAAACTGATGATCTCTAAACTACAAGATGTAGGGGCTTCACCTTCATGCACAGACTGGTTTCGTAGCTACTTGAGTGACAGATGACAAGTTGTCCGAATTAACTCAGCCCTATCTGAGCCTCTTACTATGGTCAGCGGCGTGCCTCAAGGGAGCATACTGGCACCACTCCTATTCAGTATATATACGAATGATCTCACCTCTGTACCACAGAAATGTATTGCAAAGAGTTATGTAGACGACACCAAACTACTTATATCATTCAATCTGAGAGAGCATGAGGACATCTACAATAACTGATATAGAAGATTTATTTAACGTCAGCAAGTGGTGCTGTCAGAACCGCTTATTATTAAACCCAGATAAAACTAAACTCTTAGTATTTGGTAGTAAACAGATGATAGCTGAACTAGAATATTTTAAGATTTCATTGCTAGGAAAGGAGCTGTTACCAGTATCTAGTGCCAAAGACTTGGGCGTGATCTTAGACACGAACTTAACCTACGATGAACACATTACTAAGACCGTTTCTTCATGCTTTTCTCGACTAGCACAAATAAACCGTGTTAAACACGCGTTTAATAAGAACACTTTAATTACTGTTATTAATACATTAGTATTTAGTAAGTTGCTTTACTGCTCGAATGTATGGGCAAATGCATCTAATAGAAACATACGTACGCTACAATCATGTCAAAACTATGCCTGTCGTATTGTTAGCGGGGCCAAAAAGTATAACCAATATATTACACCTACATGTATACTAAAAGAGCTAAATTGGCTCCCAGTAGATAAGCTAGTGTATTTTAGAAGTGCCACTCTGGCATTCAAATGCATGACTGATTCCGTACCAGGTTATTTAATATCTAAATTCACGAAGCGCTTCAATATTAGTGGTCGTGAAACTCGAAATTCACAATTATTACAAATCCCCTTATTCAAATCTGCGAGTGGTCAGAGAAGTTTTTATTACAGAACAGTAAATATATGGAACTCGATCACTAGATAATGAACTGAAATTAAGTAAAGATGTTTTAAGTTTCAAGCGAAAGCTGAAGAGCAAATTATATCAAACTCAAAATAGGTTAAATTAATAGATGTAATTCAAATTATCATGAACACTGTAGTTGTATTGTATTTGTATTTTGTCTTTGAAAAGCCCTTTTAAGGAAAGATGAATAAAGTATGAAGTATGAAGTATGGTTTTGTCATCATCCCTTGCCTCGCCTAGCTTTCTCACTCGTCTGAGGTGTTTTGCTGCTTGTCCAATAAACTCATCATCTGAACTGGTAGAGCTGTCATGGTCATATTCTGTGGTTTTCTTTACTTGGTTCCTTTGTTGTTTTGGTCCTCTATAAGTCTGGTTATACCTGTTTCTTGGGTTGCTTCTGCTATTTTCATCAGGGTCTGACCTACATACACTGTGGCAAAGTGGTTCATCTTGTGACATTTTCGGCGGCTAAAGTGAACAAGTTGCACCGTAAATACCAACCACTTACCAACAGCTTACCAACAGCTTACCGACAGCTTACCGACAGCTTACCGACAGCTTACCAACAGCTTACCGACACAATTTTACCGACCACTTACCAACCACTTACCGACAGCTTACCGACCACTTACCGACCACTTACCGACCACTTACCAACCACTTACCGACCACTTACAGACAACGTATTTACGGTGCAACTTGTTCACTTTAGCCATTTTCGGCACCTCTTACCATATGCAGGACAGTCTTGACCCTCTTCATGAGTTCCTGCGTATCCACAATAACCGCAGCATCTGCAAGCCTTTTCCTCTCGTCTGCTGGGTTCTCTTGCTGTCTGGTGGTGCTTCTCTTGCTTCTGCTGTTGCCATTGGCTTACTCTGGCTACCTCGCTGTAATCCTCTGGGGTTCTCATATTATGTACCTGTATTGAGGTATCCTCCATTTGACCTGCCTCAGTTAGTAGCTGGGTCAAGTTCCACTTCTTGTTGATAGCTTTCTGGATGAGGGTTTGGCTATTTATTGTCTGAATTAGGTGCTCAAGGATTCTTTCTTCACAGTTGTCTTCAAATTCACACTCGTTGGCTTTCTCCCTCAATCTGGCAGTGTAGGCTGCTGTTGTTTCTCCCACTGTTGGCTTCATCTTGAGAAATATTAAAGTATCTGGCGTGGTGCTTGTTTCTTTTTGGTTTAAAATACTCATTTAGTTAATTGCTCTTCAGCTTGTCGTAGTCGTTATTTCCTGTCGTGGGATTGGGTAAGCTCTTTTCTAGTCTGACTTGCTATTTCTGTTCCACCATAGATGATAAGGGCATCTTCTTGTCGGTCGGTGTTGATATTTTAAAATATCGGAATTCCCGTTCGATGCTTTCTAGCCAATTCTCCCAGGCCTTTCCAGTCGTGATTTGATCTTCGGTGTGAGTATAAAAGGCTGTATTTTCAGGTTCCTCGTCTCTGTAATCACCATTATTGTCGGCCCTGTCTGTACGGCCGGTGCTGCTGCCTCTTGTTCGTCCCCGGACATTTCTCCTTACCTGCTTATCAATGACACGTGCTCATAGTCACAATCCAACTTATTTCTATCTCTGTGGTTTCTTTGGCTTCTTTTCTTTTCCCAAGAGTTCCGGAAGACTTTTGCTTTACTTTTCGAATGTTTTATCCTCGTTGTGTAAATAAACACACATACAAACTGATCTTGTGTCCACCATCTTGCTTTCTCCCCAAACTCTCAACTTCTGACTAATACGTCATGTGACTGGAAGTGGTCCAAACCGAAACTAGATATTACACACACTTGTAAATAAAATTTGTACTGGTTCAAAAAAATGGCACTGGTTAAAAAAAATTTGTACTGGTTCAAAATTTTTGAACCAAAGATCAAATTGAACCACAACATAAACATAATTATATGTTGTAGGTAAAATCCATTATCAGGTATAGGTAAAATCCATTATCAGGTACATGTAAAATCCAATTCAACCAATGTAGCTACATGTACATGTATGTTACGTTGTCAAACATAATCAACCTAGGTAGTAAATTCAATTCAACATAGGTTAAATTGTATAATACCCCTGCTTAAGCAAATGAGAACTTGCCATTTACCTTTGAACTTGTTTTTTGAATGGTAGGGGATGTTTTATGGGTGGGTTAGGACTTTGCATTTAAAAAATTACCTAGGTCATTTTTAGGTATAATTGTAGCATTACATTTCTCTGTTGTTTAGTGACTTAATTAGCCCTAAAAACCCAAAATTAGTGACTATACAAATGTATATATAACTCTAAACACCCAAAATTAGTGAACACCTGTTGTTGATGGTTAGGGTGTTTTTAAATGTACATCTAGGATTAGGGTTTGTATTAATTCACAGGAAAATTTAAGAAGTGCTATGTTTCTGTGTTGTTTAGTGATTATAATTATAGCCCTAAGAACCCTAAGTTAATAAGTGATCAGACACCCGTTGTTGATGGTTAGGGTGTTTTTAAATGTAGGGTTAGGATTATGTATTAATTCAAAGGACAATTTAAGAACCATTATGTTTTTATGTTGTTTAGTGATTAGCCCTATAAGAAACCCTGAATTAGTTGGCACATGTTGACAGTTAGGGTGTTTTTAAATGTAGGGTTAGGAGTTGGATCAGTTGACAGGCACATTATTGAAGTAACATATATAAGCCTCGGGCTTGGGAGACTGACGGAAACAGCTCCCTGTATCTTTGACGCAAAATAAACCATTTGGTTTGGTTTTTGATTTGAAAACCCCTTGTAAACTGTGCAAAATTATCCATTTAACTGAGGTGTATTTAGACTCTTCTATGAATCAATGATTTGGGGTTGAAAATGGGTGGAGTTTTTGAATTTCAGGGTTAGGTTTGTATGAGAATTTGAGAAAATCTGCAATCGCTCCGACTTTATTTGCTGTGAACTACATGAGAATAGAACATGTCATATACAATATTGTATAACGTTATTCAATATTTCATCAGTTGTTTTGTTGTTGTGAAGATCGAGGGCAAACATTTATAAACTTTGTGTGAGAAATAGATAGTCTTCATGTATTTGTCTTGGCGAAGTATGGTTTAACTCTCAAAACGGCAAAGTGAAACACTGTCAGATGTTTTTTTAGTTATTTATGTGTGTGATGTAGTTCTCATTTATCCAGTTTTGCAAGATTTCATGTCCTCAGCTGTGAGCGATTCTTTGATGAAAGAACAAGAGAATACCATACAGCATTCCTTCGTACTTAAAACCCCTTTTTTGATGAATCCAAAAAAATAAAATAAAAACTTTTTAGAATCTTGATATCCACAATTGGATTTAACCTAGGTTGAATCGGATTTAACCTAGGTTGGATCGGATTTTACCTAGGTTGAATCGGATTTTACCTAGGATTAATTGGATTTTACCTACATGTACAATGTTAAGGTTGAATCGGATTTTACCTAGGTTGAATCGGATTCTACATGACAACAGATTTTACCTACAAAATATATATACATGTCACTGCCAAGTGTTGCTGTCTTAGGGACTCGAGGGAATATATGACTATGTGTATTCTCTCTACTTGCTTAATAATTATCAGTTTAATTTGCATAAAATTCTTCACCTCATTGTCTTGCTTCGAGGCATAAGCAAGCCAAACTAATTATCAATCTCCAACTCAACAGTTGGACAGATCACAGATTGTTGTTTTAATTTATTGCTTTACATATATATGTCCATTGAATTCTCAGTCTTTCCAAATGTCTCTGTCCCTATAGGCCAATCTCCAGATTTGTTCATTTCAAACATACAACACTTATAAGCTTTTGAACTTCCAAGCAACCACATGATTCCTTTTGCTTTTTCCTGCCGCATCAACAGGGAACCTTTGTTTCATAAAAGAATGCCCCATGCTTTGGACTTTTCAATCAGAGCACTGATTGGTTCTCCAATAATTCACTGACCAATCAATACACTCAGTTTGCAATAAACATGCTCAGGATTTCCAGAAATTCTCAAGTGGATTCTGACGTTTAACGCACCCACATACATGTACATACAATGTCATGTACATTAAATGAGACAGTGTAAATTACAAAGTCATGCAAATGAGTCTAGTACACTCATTTGCATGTACCACGTACACAAACAGAACTACATGCTTGATACACGCCAAAAATGTTAACAACCTTTCGGATGCTACTGTATGCTGGCTGTATTGAACACCAAAAGTCAATCTGCATATATGCAACAACACGCCAGGAACCTAAGCTGAAAGCCTGGATGCATTTAAACAGAAGCCAAGTTTTTGCTACTAATTCATGCCAGCTGTGTGGCTATTATTATATAGCCAGGCAGGGTTTGCACAGTACCTTGGGAACAAAATTCAATGCTGTTTCCATGACTTTTCAATGGCAGACTAAAAATATAATTCCATGGCCCTTGCAGCCAAAGCAGGCCATCCAAAGATCCAATACTAAGACAAATTAAGGTACATGTAAATGTACGTTCCTAATAAACATTTCTGCTTTCCAATCATCAGCTTAAAGTTCCTATGAACAATATTTTTTTATTTTAGATATCAATTATAAATCAAGTGAATATTAGAATGGTCAAATATATTTTGCTTTGAATGCTTAAAGGTTCAAAAGGTTCAAGTCGGGCATGGTAGCGTAAGGACGTGCGCTCGGGAGCTCCGGGTATTTTTTCCTTTTTCTAAAATCTTGCTCGTTTATACAGTCAATGGAGTTCTTTCAATTGAAACGCAAGTCGAGAAAGAGTAGTAGCGATTCTGAAACAGAAGACCATCATAAGGAAACTAGTAAAAAGGTAAAAATTCAAAGTAACAACAGTGGTCTACACGAAGCAGAGGAAGAGAGAGACGAAATTCTCGAAGCATTAGAGATGGCAGGTGACGTCTCTTCGAAGTTGGATACGGTCATCCAGGAGCTTCAGATGCTAAATGGAAAAATGGACACTAATAGAAAAGAAGTTAATATCCGCTGTGGAAAGCAACATAGCTGATCTGCAATCAAAGTTCATTTCTCTCGAGAGCGCCCATAAGAATACGGACCGAAAAGTTACTGAGATGGAAGCTAGGAGGCCTGGGGATGCTGAATGCAGAGGTCAAACACTTTCGAATGGCGCTTAAAGCAGCGGAAATGAAAGGCAATATTAAATAACACCGATGATTTGGAAACTCTCAAGCAGCAACATCTATACCTGGAGACCTATTCTAGACGTGAAAACCTCCGTTTTCATGAGATACCAGAATCCCCGGACGGACGGGAAGATACACGCGAAGTGTTACATGGATTCCTCGAGCACAAGTTGGGGTTTGAGAACGCAGTCGATATAGAGCTACAGCGAGTCCATTGAATCTTGGCTTTCAAAAGATCGAGTGATAGACCATGGCAGATTATCGCCAGGTTTCTTCGATATCCTGAGAGGGAAGATGTCTTTTCCCGTGTTGGAGCTTTGAAGGATACCGGTATGGGGGTTTCTTCTGACTATCCAAAGGAAATAGTTGAGCGCAGAAAGAAGCTTTTATCTAAGTTGAAAGAAGCGAAGAAAGCCGGTAAAAAAGCTTTTTTTAGTAGATCGGAACCTGATAAATTGTACATCGAAAATACTCTGACTTGTAAAACTCAATTAATTATTCAGTTCTCTCTCTGAGTAATAACAAATTTAAATATGTTTGAATTGTTCGACATTGTTTGAAAATCCGGAGCGTCCCAGAGGACCTGTGACTTAAAAACTGACTAGGCTGTCACAAATTAGCTGGACTCGTTCTAGTAGGGCGTCTTTGTTGGACGAACTACATATGTGCCATTGCACATTTCCTTTGATTGCATATGTTTTCCGCTTATGCAAGGGTTACATTTTTTTTCGTTTCAATTTTCTTTCTTTTAGCGGGAATTTAAATTATGTTGTTATTTTTCTATTCATCAAATAGTTTTACTTATCTTATTATGTTGGCAGGTGCTTCCTGAGGTATGTATTTGTTTTTAGAGGTAATGATCAATTCACAATCACAGTTCATGACGCAACAAAATAATATCCAATTTAGAGCTCTTTCTCTCAATGTCAGAGGAATTCGAAATGATGAAAAACGAAAAGCTATATTCAATTGGCTAGATAAACAAAAAGCTGATGTTTATTTTTTACAAGAAACATACAGTACAAAAGATATAGAAAATTATTGGAAAAAGCAGTGGAGGGGAGACATGTACTTTGCCCATGGATCAAACCACAGCCGAGGTGTCCTCATTCTAATACGAGATTCCCTGGATCTCGAGGTAAAATCAGTTCATCTTGATGAGGCGGGTAGATTTATAATTCTCGAGGCTTTGCTACAAGACTCATTGTTTTTGCTAGTTAACCTTTACGCTCCGAATAAAACGAACGAACAATGTACTTTTTTCAAATCAATAGCCAATCACCTCGACTCAAAAGAAACCCAATCCGATCACAATATAATAATTGGGGGTGATTTTAATGCGACCTTTGACCCTAATCTTGATTGTTCTGACAGTTCACCAGTAACAAAAGAGTCCATAAAAGATATAAACAATATTATGATGGAAAATGATTTGATAGATATATGGAGGATTAGAAACCCGGACGTTAGATGCTTTTCCTGGAGGCAAAAGAGTCCACTTATCCAAAGAAGGCTTGACTACTGGCTAATTAGTGACTCCATCCATGATGACGTGGAAGAAGTTTTGATCAAAACTGCAATCAAAACTGATCATTCTGCAATAATAATTGATATTAATAGCATCGAAGAAAACAAACGTGGACCTTCATTTTGGAAGTTTAACAATTCCCTCCTAGACGATAAGGATTATGTAGATTTAATCACGAATGAATATCCAGAGTGGCTTGACGAAATTAGCTGTGAAACCGATATCCGTTACAAATGGGACTGGCTTAAATATAAAATCAGAATGGAGACAATAAAGTATAGCAAAATGAAGGCAAAAAACAGGAAGGATAAGATACGCAATATCGAGGATAAGCTAAAAGAAGCCGAAAAATTGTGTGCTGAATTTCCATCGGAAGAAGTGTTAGAGAATTTAGAACGTTTAAAATCTGACTATGAAAAGGAATTTGATTACATTGTCAAAGGCGCGATTATACGTTCCTATGTTAACTGGTATGAAAACGGCGAAAAAAGTAATAAGTATTTTCTCAACCTCGAAAATTCTAGAAATAAAAAGAGTGTCATTAGAAAGCTCGCAAAAAAGGACGGAAAAGTAATCATAAATCCCAAAACGATAATGGACGAAATACACTCATTTTATGCCGACCTGTATTGTGAAAATAACAAAGATGTCATAGACAAACATACGTGTCCCTTCTTGAACTCTCCACATATCCCTAAACTATCAGATGCCATGAGACAGTCGTGCGAAGGGGAATTAACCCTGATGGAATGTTATAATGTACTTTTGACCTTTCAAAATAATAAAACCCCCGGTATAATGACGGTTTGACAGTGGAATTCTATAAAACCTTTTGGGCACTCCTAGGCAATATGTTAGTCGACTGTTTGAATGCCTGCTACGAAAAAGGAGAGCTGACCACGTCACAAAAACAAGCTGTTATAACTTTACTTGAAAAAAAGGGTAGAGATCGACGTCACATAAAAAACTGGAGACCAATTTGCCTCATTAACGTCGATGCGAAAATCGGATCAAAGTCTATCGCGAAAAGGCTTGAAAACGTCTTACCCAATATTATTCACCATAACCAAAACGCATTTGTTAAAGGAAGAACTACATTCGATGCGATCAGAACAATCGACGATGTGATGGATTTTACAAAAAAGAGAAATATCGACTCCTTGCTAACAACCATTGATTTTGAAAAAGCCTTTGACTCAGTCAATCGAAGTTTTCTTAAAAAAGCGTTGAAAACTTTCAATTTTGGTGAATCTTTTATCTCGTGAATCGATACTTTTTATACCAATAATTATCACAAGCTGTGTCGTAAACAACGGCTTTGCCACGCCTTTCTTCAATATCTCACGCGGGGTCCGCCAGGGAGATCCTCTTTCTTCTTTCTTGTTCATAATTGTACTGGAGCTACTTGCAATAAACATAAGAAACGACCAAAATATTACAGGAATTTTTGTTGACAAGAGTGAAATTAAACTGGTTATTTTTGCTGACAACATGACAGTCTTCTTGAGAGATAAAAACTCTTTTTTTAACTTATTATCCACTCTGCAGATCTTCAGATCTTTCTCTGGACTAAAAATTAATGAAGACAAAACAGAAGTGCTCTGTCTAGGTTCTATGAAGGCCTCGGCCAAAGAACTAAATGCGAAAGAGATTAAAACTGCAGTTAAAGTTGTCGGTATCTACTTTACCTATAACGAAACTCAATCCAAGAAATTAAATTTTACAGCTATTACTGATTTTTTGTCAAATACTTTCAGCAGGTGGAAATGGAGAGGTCTTACATTACTGGGAAAAATACAGATAATTAAAACGTTCGCAATTCCAAAAATATTATACTCCCTATCTTGTATGCATGCCGACAAGAATTTTATCAAAGAAACAAATACTTTGGTATACGGTTTTCTCTGGAACGGGAGAGATAAGGTGAAAAGATTAGCACTAATAAATAATATCGAGAACGGAGGCCTCAAGATGCCTGATATCACCTCAATGATCCAAGCTCAAAGAATCATGTGCATCAAAAAGTTCTTTGAGGAGTCCTCAAAATCTTTTTGGAAAATTATGTTAAATTACTATTTACGGAATGTACATTGTGTAGGAGGCACTTTTCTTTTTCACTGCAACTTCGATTATTCTAAACTGCCATTGGATTTACCAAAATATTATATAGAATGCCTATCAGCTTGGTCTAGCCTAAACAACTCTACCCCCGAAACCATAGAAGAAATTGCCAACACCAAGTTATTTGGAATAATAGATTTGTTTGCGTTGGAAAAAAGTCAGTGTTTAATCAAAATCTTTTTTCAAAAGGTATCTGCAAAATTGGAGATTTCTTTAATAATGATGGTCTAAAACTGAAAACTGCTATTGAAAATCTCAATCCATTAGAAATGTTTTGGCTATGTAGCGTATATGACGCTTTACCTAAAGAATGGAGGGCTGAACTAAACAAACATTCAACACTAGTTTCACGGTTATTCAAAACTTTTGAAATTCACAGCCTGCAATTAAAAGCAGGGGTGCATGCAGACACTATTTTGCTTGAAAAGGCTACTTCTAAAAAAGTTTATAACTGTTTAATATCTAAAATCGTTGAAACACCAACGGCAAATACCCACTTTAATACATATTTTTCAACAATAAATGATTCCATTGATTGGAAAGTTATTTACTCAATTCCCTTCAAATGTGAGCTTGATACTAAAACCCGAGAATTTCAATTCAAAATTCTTCACCGTATTGTATTTACCAATTATTTACTTCACAAGATCGGCAAGATACAGTCCCCTCTCTGCTCCTTTTGCCAAATAGACATCAAAACCATAGAACATTTATTTTTTCACTGTCCTTAGTTCAGTCTTTTTGGAATGCAGTCCAACAGATTTTGACCAAGCAGAATTTGCTTCAAAGATCGCTCAATTAATTTGATGTTATTTTGGGGTTGGTAGAACCCCTAGAGCATTTTATTTTGATAAATCACGTGATATTAGTAGCTAAATATTTTATATATTCTTGTAAACTTAAGGAACAGACCCTGCTCATCAACCCTTTTCTTAGAAAACTTAAAATGATTTATAATCTAGAGCTGTTTATAGCCAGAGAGAAAGACAAACTTTCCTTTCATTGTGAAAAATGGAATATGCTTCTTTCCCTTATCTTTCAATGACACCTCGTGTTTTTTTCTTTCTCTTTTCTTTTTTGGACATGACCTCAGTTAGCGCCAGGCCACACCACATTATATCTACACATTATTTCTTGTTATCGTTGGTTTGTTGTTTCGTATTTTTAGTTAGTATTTTATTTTGTTTTGCAGTAATGTAGTAATTCTTTTTCGGGGTAGGGGGAGGAGTGACACTGGGACAAATATATCAATGTATTATTAAAATATCAATAAAATATAAAAAAATAAAATAAGCAAGCCAAACTAATTATCAATCTCCAACTCAACAGTTGGACAGATCACAGACTCACAGATTGTTGTTTTAATTTATTGCTTTACATATATATGTCCATTGAATTCTCAGTCTTTCCAAATGTCTCTGTCCCTATAGGCCAATCTCCAGATTTGTTCATTTCAAACATACAACACTAAGCTTTTGAACTTCCAAGCAACCACATGATTCCTTTTGCTTTTTCCTGCCGCATCAACAGGGAACCTTTGTTTCATAAAAGAATGCCCCATGCTTTGGACTTTTCAATCAGAGCACTGATTGGTTCTCCAATAATTCACTGACCAATCAATACACTCAGTTTGCAATAAACATGCTCAGGATTTCCAGAAATTCTCAAGTGGATTCTGACGTTTAACGCACCCACATACATGTACATACAATGTCATGTACATTAAATGAGTGTAAATTACAAAGTCATGCAAATGAGTCTAGTACACTCATTTGCATGTACCACGTACATGAACAGAACTACATGCTTGATACACGCCAAAAATGTTAACAACCTTTCGGATGCTACTGTATGCTGGCTGTATTGAGCACCAAAAGTCAATCTGCATATATGCAACAACACACCAGGAACCTAAGCTGAAAGCCTAGATGCACTTAAACAGAAGCCAAGTTTTTGCTACTAATTCATGCCAGTTGTGTGGCTATTATTATATAGCCATGCAGGGTTTGCACAGTACATGTACCTTGGGAACAAAATTCCATGCTGTTTCCATGACTTTTCAATGGCAGACTAAAAATATAATTCCATGACCCTTGCAGCCAAAGCAGGCCATCCAAAGATCCAATACTAAGACAAAGGTACATGTAAATGTACGTTCCTAATAAACATTTCTGCTTTCCAATCATCAGCTTAAAGTGCCTATGAACAATATTTTTTTATTTTAGATATCAATTATAAATCAAGTGAATATTAGAATGGTCAAATATATTTTGCTTTGAATGCTTAAAGGTTCAAAAGGTTCAAGTCGGGCATGGTAGCGTAAGGACGTGCGCTCGGGAGCTCCGGGTATTTTTTCCTTTTTCTAAAATCTTGCTCGTTTATACAGTCAATGGAGTTCTTTCAATTGAAACGCAAGTCGAGAAAGAGTAGTAGCGATTCTGAAACAGAAGACCATCATAAGGAAACTAGTAAAAAGGTAAAAATTCAAAGTAACAACAGTGATCTACACGAAGCAGAGGAAGAGAGAGACGAAATTCTCGAAGCATTGGATACGGTCATCCAGGAGCTTCAGATGCTAAATGGAAAAATGGACACTAATAGAAAAGAAGTTATCCGCTGTGGAAAGCAACATAGCTGATCTGCAATCAAAGTTCATTTCTCTCGAGAGCGCCCATAAGAATACGGACCGAAAAGTTACTGAGATGGAAGCTAGGAGGCCTGGGGATGCTGAATGCAGAGGTCAAACACTTTCGAATGGCGCTTAAAGCAGCGGAAATGAAAGGCAATAATAACACCGATGATTTGGAAACTCTCAAGCAGCAACATCTATACCTGGAGACCTATTCTAGACGCGAAAACCTCCGTTTTCATGGGATACCAGAATCCCGAGGTAGGCGCGATATCTGCACATTATCGAATATCCGATATCATAGTATTGATAGTATCGGATATTAGATATTGATAATATCGGATATTATCGGATATTATCAAGGGATATTATCGGATATTCTCTAATTAGATATCTATTAGATAAAGGTCTCCCTCTCCTTTGAAGGACGTCGATATTCGATAGTATCGGATATTATCGGATATTCTCTAATTAGATATCTATTAGATAAAGGTATATCTCCTCTGTGAAGGAGGTCGATATTCGATAGTATCGGATATTAATGTTCAAATTTCGTGCATTGTACAAAATCCAAGCATGTGATTGGCTAATGAGCGTGCATTATTGGTGACCACAGCACTCGACCCAGACCCTCTCTTACCTAGGGAAAGGGAGACCTTGTCCTTCGCTTAGTTACGTGTTTGGACGGCTTGGAAAACCTCATTACAAGCGCATATTAAAAAGTAAAAATACAGACAATTACTAGAAAGGTAACGGCAGGATTGAACTTTGTTGCCTGTGTGACAGAAGATATATATTTTGAGGCGAACATTTGCATAATCGCTCGTTGGAAATGGCTGATTTGCGAGTGCTGGAAGTACAACTTTACAAGTCAACACGTGTCCGCCGGAGTGAACAAAAGTTTCTACAACACTTTAGTAGTCTTACTTAAGAAATGGATTTTGTTTCCGAGACCTTACTCTGTCAATAAGAGGAGAAAATTAAGTGAGAATTCAGTGGATGGTTCGAAAACCCAGGATATTTGATTTGGAAAATGTTTGCATCGGAGCCGAGCACATGGCCGGAGGCCGGTTTCGAGTCAAGATTTCAATTCATTGCCCCACTGGAATCTGCAGGTTAGTTATTTTCGAATGAAAGAAACTATTAAAGGAAGCAGACTATCTAGGAGTTAAGCCTGCTAAATAATTGATATTTGAATACATGGCTCCAAGAGAAACGTTTTCGAGTTAAATGTACATTTGAGGCAAACATTTACATAATCGTTCGTTAGAAATGGCTGATTTGCAAGCGCTGGAAGTACAACAACTAACAAGTCGACATGTGTCGGAGTAAACAAAAGTTTCTACAACACTCTAGCAGTCTTACTGAAGAAATGGATTTTATTTCCGGCGAGACCTTACTCTGTCAATAAGTCAGGAGACAATGAAGCGACAATTCAGTGGAAGGTTCGAAAAACTAGGATTTTTTATTTGGAAAATGTTTGCATCAGAGCCGAGCACATGGAGGACGGATTCACTGGAATCTGCAGGTTAGTTATTTTCGAATGAAAGAAACTATTAAAGAAAGTAGACTATCTAGAAGTTAAGCCGGCTAAATACTCGATATTTGAATACATGGCTCCAAGAGAAACGTTGTCGAGTTAAATGTACAAACATACTCGCAAGGCGTCAACTAAACTGACCGAACGCCAAAGTAAATTATTCTTTGCAAAGTTATCTACTTCTGTTTTTATTCATTGTCTATTGAAATGACATTTCTTTGTGGAGATATTTACCGTAAAATGATTTTTAAAATTCATGCGAAATATTTGACTTCTTTATGAAATTGTTATTGACAACTGATTTCAATTGAAATCATGGCTGACAGTGCACTCAGTTTGAATATTAAAAGGGTTAGAGACTTTATCTTTGTGCTTTATCGGTAAAATACAGTCACTTGCTGACTGTACGATGAACTCAAAATTTCTTCATACTGCATTCGGCCTTTGGCCTCATGCAGTATTCATTATTTTTCGTTCATCGTACCGTCAGCGCGTGCCTGTATTTGTCGATAAAGCACTCACAAGCAGTCTCTAACCCTTACTTATCGGATATCCTCTAATTAGATATCTATTAGATAAAGGTCTCCCTCTCCTTTGAAGGACGTCGATATTCGATAGTATCGGATATTATCGGATATTCTCTAATTAGATATCTATTAGATAAAGGTCTCTCTCCTCTGTGAAGGAGGTCGATATTCGATAGTATCGGATATTATCGACTATTTTCTAATTAGACATCTAATAGATATATATTAGATAAAGGTCTCTCTCCACTGTGAAAGACGTCGATATTCGATATGTAAGGGTTAGATACTGCTTGTGAGTTCTTTATCGACAAATACAGGCACGCGCTGACTGTACGATGAACGAAAAATAATGAATACTGCATGAGGCCGAAGGCCGAATGCAGTATGAAGACATTTTGAGTTCATCGTACAGTCAGCAAGTGACTGTATTTTTCCGATAAAACACAAACATAAAGTCTCTAACCCTTTTAATATTCAAACTGAGTGCACTGTCAGCCGTGAATTTCAATTGAAATCAGTTGTCAATAACAATTTCATAAAGAAGTCCAATATTTCGCATGAATTAAATCATTTTACGGTAAATATCTCCACAAAGAAAAGTCATTTCAATAGACAATGAATAAAAACAGAAGTAGATAACTTTGCCAAGAATAATTTACTTTGGCGTTCGGTCAGTTTAGTTGACGACTTGCGAGTACATGTTTGTACATTTAACTCGACTGAAAACGTTTCTCTTGGAGCCATGTATTAAAATATTGAGTATTTAGCCGGCTTAACTCCTAGATAGTCTACTTTCTTTAATAGTTTCTTTCATTCGAAAATAACTAACCTGCAGATTCCAGTGAATTGAAATCTTGAAACCGGCCTTCATGTGCTCGGCTCTGAAGCAAACATTTTCCAAATAAAAATATCCTAGGTTTTCGAACCTTCCACTGAATTGTCGCTTCATTGTCTCCTCTTATTGACAGAGTAAGGTCTCGCCGGAAATAAAATCCATTTCTTCAGTTTGGACTGCTAGAGTGTTGTAGAAACTTTTGTTTACTCAGACACATGTTGACTTGTTAGTTGTTGTACTTCCAGCGCTTTCATATCAGCCATTTCTAACCGGCGAACGATTATGCAAATGTTTGCCTGAATTTCTGAAAACATAATGTGAGGCGAATAGTATGATTGTACATTTAACTCGAAAACGTTTCTCTTGGAGCCATGTATTCAAATATCAATTATTTAGCCGGCTTAAAGTGCCTATAACCCCAAAAAATATTTTTTTTGAATTGAAACTTTAAACCATTATTTAGAACTTAAGGCAAAAATAGGAGGCTAAAACTCAACAGTATTTTTGTTACGGCGTTTCAAAGTTGAGAACCAGAACATGTGGCCGTCAGTTTTCAATTCCCTTTGGGAGCCTGGAGACCAGTGGCCTGTGACGTGTATGTAGTCAGGCGTTCGTTCAATCCCATACAAACGTCTCTTATTTCTGCGACTCTTGCAAGCTCACCACATGATAAATATCCAATGAAATATCACCAAACTTGGTAAATTTACTAATTTCGTTGTGCTCTTTCTTGTGATGGAGTTTATTTCCTATTGATTAGACTATAATAGGACGTTTTTCCTTTTTGAATTCTTTTTCTTATTCAGATTTTCCAACTCCTTTGAGAATACCAAGACAATAGTCTAAATTAAAGGAACAAAAGAAACCGTGCAAAGGATTCTGGTAGTTGTAGTAAAATGCGCCCGATTGACGTCATAATTCCAGGCCCTCACCAAGACTCGCGCTGACTTCCAACTGGAAACAGGAAGCCCAAAACGGGTGTTTTCGCTAACTTTGACACCAGTAAAATCGTCGAAGTTTAGTTTTTTCACTTTTATTTTTTCGAATTCTTTGTCAGGGCGCTATACAGAATAGACGTCAAAAATATTTTTTTGGGGGTTATTGGCACTTTAACTCCTAGATAGTCTGCTTTCTTTAATAGTTTCTTTCATTCGAAAATAACTAACCTGCAGATTCCAGTGGGGCAGTGAATTGAAATCTTGACTCGAAACCGACCTCCGGCCATGTGCTCGGCTCCGATGCAAACATTTTCCAAATCAAATATCCTTGGTTTTCGAACCATCCACTGAATTCTCGCTTAATTTTCTCGTCTTATTGACAGAGTAAGGTCTCGGAAATACAATCCATTTCTTAGTAAGACTACTAGAGTGTTGTAGAAACCTTTGTTCACTCGGACACATGTTGACTTGTAAAGTTGTACTTCCAGCACTCGCAAATCAGCCATTTCCAACGAGCGATTATGCAAATGTTCGCCTCAAAATATATATCTTCTATCACACAGGCAACAGAGTTCAATCCTGCCGTTACCTTTCTAGTAATTGTCTGCATTTTCACTGTTTAATATGCGATGAGGTTTTCCAAGCCGTCCAAACACGTAACTAAGCGAAGGACTAGGTCTCCCTTTCCCTAGGTAAGAGAGGGTCTGGGTCGAGTGCTGTGGTCACCAATAATGCACGCTCATTAGCCAATCGCATGCTTGGATTTTGTACAATGCACGAAATTTGAACATTAATATCGGATATTATCGACTATTTTCTAATTAGACATCTAGTAGATATCTATTAGATAAAGGTCTCTCTCCACTGTGAAGGAGGTTGATATTCGATAGTATCGGATATTATCGGATATTCTCTAATTAGATATCTACTAGATAAAGGTCTCTCTCCTCTGTGAAGGAGGTCGATATTCGATAGTATCGGATATTATCGGATATTCTCTAATTAGATATCTATTAGATAAAGGTCTCCCTCTCCTTTGAAGGACGTCGATATTCGATAGTATCGGATATTATCGGATATTCTCTAATTAGATATCTATTAGATAAAGGTCTCTCTCCTCTGTGAAGGAGGTTGATATTCGATATTATCGACTATTTTCTAATTAGACATCTAATAGACATCTATTAGATAAAGGTCTCCCTCTCCTCTGAAGGACGGCGATATTCGATAGTATCGGATATTATCGGATATTCTCTAATTAGATATCTATTAGATAAAGGTCTCTCTCCTCTGTGAAGGAGGTTGATATTCGATATTATCCGATATTATCGACTATTTTCTAATTAGACATCTAATAGATATATATTAGATAAAGGTCTCTCTCCACTGTGAAGGACGTCGATATTCGATAGTATCGGATATTATCGGATATTCTCTAATTAGACATCTACTAGATAAAGGTCTCTCTCCTCTGTGAAGGAGGTCGATATTCGATAGTATCGGATATTATCGGATATTCTCTAATTAGATATCTATTAGATAAAGGTCTCCCTCTCCTTTGAAGGACGTCGATATTCGATAGTATCGGATATTATCGGATATTCTCTAATTAGATATCTATTAGATAAAGGTCTCTCTCCTCTGTGAAGGAGGTTGATATTCGATATTATCGACTATTTTCTAACTAGACATCTAATAGATATCTATTAGATAAAGGTCTCCCTCTCCTGTGAAGGACGGCGATATTCGATAATATCGGATATTATCGGATATTCTCTAATTAGATATCTATTAGATAAAGGTCTCTCTCCTCTGTGAAGGAGGTTGATATTCGATATTATCCGATATTATCGACTATTTTCTAATTAGACATCTAATAGATATCTATTAGATAAAGGTCTCTCTCCTCTGTTGAAGGAGGTTGATATTCGATAGTATCGGATATTATCGACTATTTTCTAATTAGACATCTATTAGATATTTACTAGATAAAGGTCTCTCTCCTATGTGAAAGACGTTGATATTCGATAGTATCGGATATTATCGACTATTTTCTAATTAGACATCTAATAGATATCTACTAGATAAAGGTCTCTCTCCTCTGTGAAGGAGGTTGATATTCGATATTATCCGATATTATCGACTATTTTCTAATTAGACATCTAATAGATATCTATTAGATAAAGGTCTCTCTCCTCTGTTGAAGGAGGTTGATATTCGATAGTATCGGATATTATCGACTATTTTCTAATTAGACATCTATTAGATATTTACTAGATAAAGGTCTCTCTCCTATGTGAAAGACGTTGATATTCGATAGTATCGGATATTATCGACTATTTTCTAATTAGACATCTAATAGATATCTACTAGATAAAGGTCTCTCTCCTCTGTGAAGGAGGTCGATATTCGATAGTATCGGATATTATCGGATATTCTCTAATTAGATATCTATTAGATAAAGGTCTCCCTCTCCTTTGAAGGACGTCGATATTCGATAGTATCGGATATTATCGGATATTATCGGATATTCTCTAATTAGATATCTATTAGATAAAGGTCTCTCTCCTCTGTGAAGGAGGTTGATATTCGATATTATCGACTATTTTCTAATTAGACATCTAATAGATATCTATTAGATAAAGGTCTCCCTCTCCTCTGAAGGACGGCGATATTCGATAATATCGGATATTATCGGATATTCTCTAATTAGATATCTATTAGATAAAGGTCTCTCTCCTCTGTGAAGGAGGTTGATATTCGATATTATCCGATATTATCGACTATTTTCTAATTAGACATCTAATAGATATCTATTAGATAAAGGTCTCTCTCCTCTGTTGAAGGAGGTTGATATTCGATAGTATCGGATATTATCGACTATTTTCTAATTAGACATCTATTAGATATCTACTAGATAAATGTCTCTCTCCTATGTGAAAGACGTTGATATTCGATAGTATCGGATATTATCGACTATTTTCTAATTAGACTTCTAATATATATCTACTAGATAAATGTCTCTCTCCTCTGTGAAGGAGGTTGATATTCGATATTATCCGATATTGTCGACTATTTTCTAATTAGACATGTAATAGATATCTATTAGAGAAAGGGCTCTCCCCTGTGAAGGAGGTTGAAATTTAATTCAATTCAATTCAATTCAATTCAATTTTGTTGGGGGGATTTATTTAATTTAATTTAATTCAATTTTGTTGGGGGGATTAATTTACTTCAATTTTGTTGGGGGGATTAATTTAATTCAATTTTGTTGGGGGGATTGATTTGATTTGATTTGATTTGATTTAATTTAATTTTGTTGGGGGGATTTATTTTATTTTATTTTGTTGGGGGGATTTATTTTATTTTATTTTGTTGGGGGATTTAATTAATTTAATTTTGTTGGGGGGATTTAATTTAATTTAATTTTGTTGGGGGGATTTAATTTAATTTAATTTTGTTGGGGGGATTTAATTTAATTTAATTTTGTTGGGGGGATTTAATTTAATTTAATTTTGTTGGGGGGATTTAATTTAATTTAATTTTGTTGGGGAGATTTAATTTAATTAAATTTTGATGGGGGGATTTAAAATAAAACAATTCCACCCACCCCTCCCCTACAAAATGTTTTTTTGACTCCTCACCCCTCCCCTCTACTTTCTCCATCTTCCACCTCAACATTTTATCTAGAAGAAAACTTCTACGAAATAGGTAAACAGTATCTTAAAGTAACAAGTGCCGAGGATCTTGAAGTAACTCCTCGTAGTATCCGTTAGACTGCTTTCTAATTGGAATAAAACACTGACTAGAAGAAAATGGAAGTGTGCAAATAACAAACTTCTAACTCCAGACAACAAAGAAGTGGCTTAAAAAAACTCTGAATTTCTAACAGCACATGAAACAACCATAAGGGCTGATCGATCCAAGTCAGGAACCAGCTAATTCACAGAACGAATTGGAATTTAGCATGTTGTTTTTTGTGGAGGGAGGTAAACCGGAGAAAAAATTCACAGAGCAAGGAAGAGCTAATATAGCACCCTACTATTCTCTTGTTCCTTCATCAAAGAATCGCCCACAGTGGATGTGAAAAGACGCAAATATGGACTGATAAATATTCGAGAACTACACAGAAATAACTCAAAAAGTTATCAACATTTCTGTTTCACTTTGCCGTTTCCATGCCGAACATTAGGGCCACTAACAAGCAGATTTATGAAAGCCAGTTAACACTCCACTCCAAGCAAACTCATTCCTAACACAATCTATATAAGCCCTAACCCAACATAAAAAAACTAACCTCAATATAAACCCAAGTGCTCAATAATTTAGGATTTTTAGAGTTATAGTAAAATTAGGCTTTTTAGGGCTAGATCACTGAATGCAGAAAAATAATGCTTCTTCAATGGTCCTGTGAACTAATCCAAACCCTACCCCTATATTTCTAAACACCCTAACCGTCAACAACGGGTGCCTACTAATTTATGATTTTTAGAGTTATAGTAAGTAAATTATGCCTGCTTTTAGGGCTAGCTAGATCACTGAACAACACAGAAAACTAATACTTCTTCAATTGTCATGTGAACTAATCCAAACCCTGCCCCTACATTTAAAAACACCCTAACCGTTAACAACAGGTGCTCGGGACCGGACTGCAGAATACCCCACCACAGCAAGCTTGGGTGGAATACCTGACAGTCAATGTAGAGAGCTGAATGTCGAGTCAACGTAATTTGCAACGCGTCATCGTTTCAACGAGTAGACTGCGGTTGATTGTAGAACGAAGGTAGTAATATATATAGTACACTGTATTCGTGTCAACGCGTCATCGCGTCATCGTGTCAACAAGTAGACTGCGGTTGATAATAATAATAATAATAATAATATATACCGCACTCAATGCTCTTACAATATCATGCAGTGATGGTAATAAACTAAAAATAATAAAAACTATCTACTTACACGTGTTCTAGGAATATCGAGCAAGCTATTTAAAAAGAAAAGTCTTTAACTTAGATTTAAATACATTAACAGTGTCGGCACTCCTGATGTTAGACGGAAGAGAGTTCCAAAGTCTTGGAGCGCAGATCGAGAACGCTCTATCACCATAAGACACAGTATTTGACTTTGGTATGGACAACAAGTTATAACTACATGATCTTAAAGTAAGGGCTGGCTTATATCTCTGTAGCAGATCAGAAATATAATCCGGGGCCAGACTATGGAGAACTTGATACGTAATTAGTAGAACCATATAACTAATTCTAGATCTAATTGGAAGCCAGTAGAGTTGACGGAGTACAGGGGACGGGTGATATGTTCTGATTTCTTTGTTTTAGCGACTAGCCGAGCGGCAGTGTTCTGTAAGCGCTGTAGCTTAGCTATTTCAGAGTCAGGTAGCCCAAACAGAATACTGTTGCAACAGTCCAGACGGTAAGTAATAAAAGCGTGCACCAACTTCTAACAGTCTCCTTGACACATATACTTGCAAATTCTTCCAATGTTACGGATAGCAAAAGAAGCTGACTTGCAAATGTTGTTTATGTGAGTAGTCAGTATAAGGTGACTGTCCAAAGCAATGCCAAGATCATGGGCGACAGGAACCGGAGCAATGATAGTACCATCAATGGATATACCTGGCATCGGCTCACACTGTATGAACCGAGATGAGAGATGGACGATCTCTGTTTTACGTGGATTACACGCGAGTTTGTTGGCGGTGCACCAGATTAAGATATCTTTAACACATAGCTCCAATTTGGCTAATGTAGCAGATCGATCACATGTAGAGTTAGCCTGCGTAGTTAGCAAGCAGACCATTCCCCAAGAGGTAGTTCATCGTCTGTGTAGAGGCAACCCGTTCTAGTAACTTAGACAGAAAGGTTACTGATATTTGTGATCGGACGGTAACTTGAAAATTCCTCCTGGTCAAGGTCGGACTTTTTCAGGAATGGGTGTATGATGCCAGTTTTTAGAGACGAAGCTAAGGGAACACGCCCTCAGACAATGATGCATTGATGACTTTAGTAACTTAAGGAACCGAGAAAATCAAGATGTTGCTTCATAATGTGTGCAGCCGGAACAGGGTCAAGCAAGCATGACTTTGCAGGAGACTTTTCAAGCATCTTGATTGTAGAACGAAGGTAGTAATATAGAGAGTACACTTTATTCATGTCAACGAGTCATCGCGCCAACGAGTAGACTGCGGTTGATTGTATTACAAAGATATTCAGCGAGACAGAGTATTTTATTCGTTGACGCGTTGACCCTCACACCAACTCGATTCATGTACATGTTCCACCGTGACAACGCGTGAACACGTACGTTGACTGTCGACCTGTAAGGTAGATTACGTGGTAGGGTATTCTGCAGTCTAGTCGAAAAATAATGCTTATTCAATGGTCCTGTGAACTACATTTGTAATCCAAACCCACAATTTAAATAATCCTAACCTTAGTGAGTTCCCTTTTCACTTTCTTGAAATAAAAACTAGTTGAAGTTTATGAACCAGTTTAATCTTTTTGAAATAATGCTTCTTCAATGGTCCTGTGAACTACATTTGTAATCCAAACCCACAATTTAAATAAACCTAACCTTAGTGAATTCCCTTTTCACTATCTTGGAAAAAAACTAGTTGAAATTTATGAACCAGTTTAATCTTTTAAAAAATTTTAAACCAGTTTTAAAGTTTTCCAAAAACATTAACTGGTTTAAATATATTTAAACCAATGTATATAATTGAACTACAACATATCTATTAGATAAAGGTCTCTCTTCTCTGTGAAAGAGGTTGATATTCGATATTATCGACTGTTTTCTAATTAGACATCTTTTAGATAAAGGTATCTCTTTCTAAGATATTTTATGAAAAATATGAGATACTACAGGATATTAATATGATATTAGATCTAAAATATAAATATCTGATAGTATCTTCACTATCGATATTCTTCACTTCCACTATAAATATCGGATATTTCTTTCTAAAATATTTCATGAAAAATATCAGATACTTACTGAAAGGCTCGTTGTATACCAAATAATACAAATTTCTCGTGAAATATTCGCCCGTATTCCATAGAAAACCATGAAATAACCATATTATCCAATAAATAACAATTTACGAAAAGATTTATCACGAAAACAAAGTAACTTACCGGACGATAGACTGCAAATTTTCTCGCCGGAATTGGAAAACACAAATTTCGAGTGGCGGCCGCGCGCGTCTGCAGACTAATTATGTATTCAAAATGGTGAATTTTTATTGGCCGGTCAAGAAAGGGCGCGAAATTTCCTGCATTTTGATTGGCCTTGATCTAGCCATGAAATACAGCTCTGTATTTCATAGAAAAACCATGAAATACCGCCCTGTATTGCATAGTAAAGCTGAGCTCTGATTGGCTGAAATAAAATATTTATAGGATAATAGATGATATTAAGGTGACATTAGACGAATGATAAATATCTGATAAATATCCGATATTCGATATTCTGCAGATATCGCACCTACATGAGAATCCCCGGACGGACGGGAAGATACACGCGAAGTGTTACATGGATTCCTCGAGCACAAGTTGGGGTTTGAGAACGCAGTCGATATAGAGCTACAGCGAGTCCATTGAATCTTGGCTTTCAAAAGATCGAGTGATAGACCATGGCAGATTATCGCCAGGTTTCTTTGATATCCTGAGAGGGAAGATGTCTTTTCCCGTGTTGGAGCTTTGAAGGATATGGGGGTTTCTCCCGACTATCCAAAGGAAATAGTTGAGTGCAGAAAGAAGCTTTTACCTAAGTTGAAAGAAGCGAAGAAAGCCGGTAAAAAAGCTTTTTTTAGTAGATCGGAACCTGATAAATTGTACATCGAAAATACTCTGACTTGTAAAACTCAATTAATTATTCAGTTCTCTCTCTGAGTAATAACAAATTTAAATATGTTTGAATTGTTCGACATTGTTTGAAAATCCGGAGCGTCCCAGAGGACCTGTGACTTAAAAACTCTAGGCTGTCACAAATTAGCTGGACTCGTTCTAGTAGGGCGTCTTTGTTGGACGAACTACATATGTGCCATTGCACATTTCCTTTGATTGCATATGTTTTCCGCTTATGCAAGGGTTACATTTTTTTTCGTTTCAATTTTCTTTCTTTTAGCGGGAATTTAAATTATGTTGTTATTTTTCTATTCATCAAATAGTTTTACTTATCTTATTATGTTGGCAGGTGCTTCCTGAGGTATGTATTTGTTTTTAGAGGTAATGATCAATTCACAATCACAGTTCATGACGCAACAAAATAATATCCAATTTAGAGCTCTTTCTCTCAATGTCAGAGGAATTCGAAATGATGAAAAACGAAAAGCTATATTCAATTGGCTAGATAAACAAAAAGCTGATGTTTATTTTTTACAAGAAACATACAGTACAAAAGATATAGAAAATTATTGGAAAAAGCAGTGGAGGGGAGACATGTACTTTGCCCATGGATCAAACCACAGCCGAGGTGTCCTCATTCTAATACGAGATTCCCTGGATCTCGAGGTAAAATCAGTTCATCTTGATGAGGCGGGTAGATTTATAATTCTCGAGGCTTTGCTACAAGACTCATTGTTTTTGCTAGTTAACCTTTACGCTCCGAATAAAACGAACGAACAATGTACTTTTTTCAAATCAATAGCCAATCACCTCGACTCAAAAGAAACCCAATCCGATCACAATATAATAATTGGGGGTGATTTTAATGCGACCTTTGACCCTAATCTTGATTGTTCTGACAGTTCACCAGTAACAAAAGAGTCCATAAAAGATATAAACAATATTATGATGGAAAATGATTTGATAGATATATGGAGGATTAGAAACCCGGACGTTAGATGCTTTTCCTGGAGGCAAAAGAGTCCACTTATCCAAAGAAGGCTTGACTACTGGCTAATTAGTGACTCCATCCATGATGACGTGGAAGAAGTTTTGATCAAAACTGCAATCAAAACTGATCATTCTGCAATAATAATTGATATTAATAGCATCGAAGAAAACAAACGTGGACCTTCATTTTGGAAGTTTAACAATTCCCTCCTAGACGATAAGGATTATGTAGATTTAATCACGAATGAATATCCAGAGTGGCTTGACGAAATTAGCTGTGAAACCGATATCCGTTACAAATGGGACTGGCTTAAATATAAAATCAGAATGGAGACAATAAAGTATAGCAAAATGAAGGCAAAAAACAGGAAGGATAAGATACGCAATATCGAGGATAAGCTAAAAGAAGCCGAAAAATTGTGTGCTGAATTTCCATCGGAAGAAGTGTTAGAGAATTTAGAACTTTTAAAATCTGACTATGAAAAGGAATTTGATTACATTGTCAAAGGCGCGATTATACGTTCCTATGTTAACTGGTATGAAAACGGCGAAAAAAGTAATAAGTATTTTCTCAACCTCGAAAATTCTAGAAATAAAAAGAGTGTCATTAGAAAGCTCGCAAAAAAGGACGGAAAAGTAATCATAAATCCCAAAACGATAATGGACGAAATACACTCATTTTATGCCGACCTGTATTGTGAAAATAACAAAGATGTCATAGACAAACATACGTGTCCCTTCTTGAACTCTCCACATATCCCTAAACTATCAGATGCCATGAGACAGTCGTGCGAAGGGGAATTAACCCTGATGGAATGTTATAATGTACTTTTGACCTTTCAAAATAATAAAAACCCCGGTAATGACGGTTTGACAGTGGAATTCTATAAAACCTTTTGGGCACTCCTAGGCAATATGTTAGTCGACTGTTTGAATGCCTGCTACGAAAAAGGAGAGCTGACCACGTCACAAAAACAAGCTGTTATAACTTTACTTGAAAAAAAGGGTAGAGATCGACGTCACATAAAAAACTGGAGACCAATTTGCCTCATTAACGTCGATGCGAAAATCGGATCAAAGTCTATCGCGAAAAGGCTTGAAAACGTCTTACCCAATATTATTCACCATAACCAAAACGCATTTGTTAAAGGAAGAACTACATTCGATGCGATCAGAACAATCGACGATGTGATGGATTTTACAAAAAAGAGAAATATCGACTCCTTGCTAACAACCATTGATTTTGAAAAAGCCTTTGACTCAGTCAATCGAAGTTTTCTTAAAAAAGCGTTGAAAACTTTCAATTTTGGTGAATCTTTTATCTCGTGAATCGATACTTTTTATACCAATAATTATCACAAGCTGTGTCGTAAACAACGGCTTTGCCACGCCTTTCTTCAATATCTCACGCGGGGTCCGCCAGGGAGATCCTCTTTCTTCTTTCTTGTTCATAATTGTACTGGAGCTACTTGCAATAAACATAAGAAACGACCAAAATATTACAGGAATTTTTGTTGACAAGAGTGAAATTAAACTGGTTATTTTTGCTGACAACATGACAGTCTTCTTGAGAGATAAAAACTCTTTTTTTAACTTATTATCCACTCTGCAGATCTTCAGATCTTTCTCTGGACCACAGGCAGCCCAGACTCGACATATATTTCCCGCCTTTTGGGTTACCTGTGGTATGTTTCATAAGCGATCTCGGAAGAGTTTACATAATTGCTCCTTGTGAATTCTCTTTTCTGATTCCAACGAAATAAATCTTCAATAATAAAAGATTGATACTTAATGAAGTTTTGTGAGTGGTTTTGGGGTGATTTGGGGACTTCTAAAGCAGTTTATTAGGCCTCGAGGTTTTGACGGTTGGTCGCGTGTCTACTTCATAGCTACAAATATACACAAGGTATGCAGCTTCGAGCCGCTTTTCATCGATGTCCCCTCACTCGCCGCCGAAATTCGACAAGAAATTCAAATCGATTTCGCCTCTGCTTTCGGCACACAAATCCAGAGATGTGTAAGCACTTCTCATCCACGTTTCAGGCCAAACGACGTGAAAACGGCTTGGGAAATAAATTCCGAATTCAAAATATTTCTATCGCTATGTGATCTGCAGATTGATCGGTCCACAAATCAGCGGTAGACATCGCAGGCGGGTAGGTACTTCATATATCGTTAAATGAAATGTCCCAAGCACTACTTGTATCTTTATATTTTCTTGGTTTGCCTACAAGGTTTGCCTACAAGGTTTGCCTAGCTAGAATCATAGACATACTATCCTTGCCCCTATCCTTGCCTAACCTATGCTCCCTGTCCTTGACTATGCTTCCCTGTCCTTGTCTTTGCTTCCCTGTCCTTGACTATCCTTCCCTGTCCTTGACTATGCTTCCCTGTCCTTGACTATGCTTCCCTGTCCTTGACTATGCTTCCCTATCCTTGACTATCCTTCCCTGTCCTTGACTATCCTTCCCTGTCCTTGACTATGCTTCCCTATCCTTGACTATCCTTCCCTGTCCTTGACTATCCTTCCCTGTCCTTGACTATGCTTCCCTATCCTTGACTATGCTTCCCTATCCTTGACTATCCTTCCCTGTCCTTGACTATCCTTCCCTGTCCTTGACTATGCTACCCTGTCCTTGACTATGCTTCCCTATCCTTGACTATGCTTTCCTATCCTTGACTATCCTTCCCTGTCCTTGACTATGCTTTCCTATCCTTGACTATCCTTCCCTGTCCTTGACTATGCTTCCCTGTCCTTGACTATATATGCTTCCCTATCCTTGACTATCCTTCCCTGTCCTTGTTTATGACTCACTGTCCTTGACTATACTTCCCTGTCCTTGACTATGCTTCCTTATCCTTGACTATGCTTCCCTGTCCTTGACTATGCTTCCCTATCCTTGACTATGCTTTCCTATCCTTGACTATCCTTCCCTGTCCTTGACTATATTGCTTCCCTGTCCTTGACTATGCTTCCCTATCCTTGACTATCCTTCCCTGTCCTTGTTTATGACTCACTGTCCTTGACTATGCTTCCCTGTCCTTGACTATGCTTCCCTATCCTTGACTATGCTTCCCTGTCCTTGACTATGCTTCCCTATCCTTGTCTATGCTTCCCTATCCTTGACTATGCTTCCCTATCCTTGTCTATGCTTCCCTATCCTTGTCTATCCTTGTCTATGCTTCCCTATCCTTGTCTATCCTTGTATATCCTTGTCTATGCTTCCCTATCCTTGTCTATCCTTGTCTATCCTTGTCTATCCTTGTCTGTGCTTCCCTATCCTTGACTATGCGTCCCTATCCTTGTCTATCCTTGTCTATGCTTCCCTATCCTTGTCTATCCTTGTCTATGCTTGACTATGCTTCCCTCATCCTTGACTATCCTTGCCTATGCTTCCCTATGCCTCCCTATCCTTGACTATGCTTCCCTATACTTGCCTATGCTTCCCTATCCTTGACTATGCTTCCCTATCCTTGACTATGCTTCCCTATCATTGACTATGCTTCCCTATCCTTGACTATGCTTCCCTATCCTTGACTATGCTTCCCTATCCTTGACTATGCTTCCCTATCCTTGACTATGCTTCCCTATCCTTGGCTATGCTTCCCTATCCTTGTCTATGATTCCCTATCCTTGTTTATGACTCCCGGTCCTTGTCTATGCTTCCCTATCCTTGTCTATGCTTCCCTATCCTTGTTTATGACTCCCTGTCCATGTCTATGCTTCCCTATCCTTGACTATGCTTCTTATCCTTGACTATGCTTCCCTATACTTGGCTATGCTTCCCTATCCTTGTCTATCCTTGTCTATCCTTACCTATCTTAATTGTAGGCGCACAGTTGAGGTATATTTGCACAGTGGTATATTTGTGGATATAGAATTTTGGGCCCAGAATGTTGTGACCCTCCCCCTCTCTTTTACCGCAATCATATAATATTCTCAACATATATTATTTCTGTAGGTTTCTATGTAGTGAGCTTGGAGTATTTGCATAGTATTTTACTTTATTAACTTCGCCATATGGATAGGACATCACAACAGCTATACGCCAATTACAGCTGTGGGCCATTGAAGTATTAGCACAGTCGCTGAGGGTGGTCACTCGATGGTTACTTCCAGAGATTTGATTACGTCCTCATTGGTTCTTTAACGTCCACCTTATACAGGTCAGAAGTGAAGGTAGACGGGACCTCGGTTTAGTGTCTCACCCGAAAGAGCGAATTTCACGTTTACTGAGCATGTTTTCTGACTTGTACTGTCCCATCATCCCATAAGCGGACACTTCGCGCAAGCGGACAACAGTTGCTCAAGGTGTGCGATTATGCCAGGAACCATTGTATTCGCATAGATTTCTCCCCCGGCATCTCTCAAGGTGTTCGTAAAGCAGACGATACACACTTACAAACACTTTATTTTTTTACTTTTTCACACTATATACAAGTTCTGCTTGCCCCGCAGGTAGCTTTTAATGCTAATCTAGGCGGGCTAAGTCTTATAGGAAGAAAAATTCCAGGTTACAATATTGTCATTGCAAAAAGGGTATTAAAACAATAATTATAGCAATAACAATAATAATTATATTCATAATCAGGGCTTCAGATTCGGGCTTCATGTGCCGAACTGACTGATCTTGTTTCCTACCATAATCTATTTTTCATGTATCAATATCATTGTAATTTACTCTCAACTTCGTTTGATGATTTTTTTTCAGAGCGTGTCTTCGAAATACCAATATAACACCCGGCTTGCTTCCAACTCAACATACTATATTAATTAACAAGATAATAACTAATTATGCAAGGGCGTAGCCAGAGGAGGGTTGGAAAATACAAGAGAATAACAGGTGCCCTTCGCGACAAACATGCTGGGGCAGGCGTACGCCCCTGTTATGGCAAATTTAACATTCGCTCTGTGGCTGTAAAAGCATGGAACAATCTTGATGAGAGTATGAAACAACTCTCGCTCAACTCTTTCAAACAAAGACTTAAGTTAATATTTTACAATCATATAATTAATATCAGCGTACGTATTCATCTGGTACCTAACGTAGTTTTTATTTTGTTTTTTATTCTTGCTAGCAAAAAAATTTTCTGCGTGTATTTGGTACCCTATCAGGCTTTGTTTTGTTATGCTATATTGCCAACCCAATCCTCAATTTTTAAATATCACTTTCAGTTACTCAGCTCGTATAGCTTACTAAATACTAGTTATTCTGGGTAACCTTTACCTATTTCGTATTTTATCTACTTTATGTATATTCTATTCAAATTGTGGTAATAAAGTTGTTGTTGTTAATAGTATGCAAAATGGAGAGAGAGTGAGCCTCCTAAATCCTTTTGTTCGGTTTTACGTTTGTTATGTCTGGGGTTTGGTTTGTTTCCTTAGCCTAAAATAGAAAAATAGGAATGTCATATATAAGAATTATTTACATAAGGTTAAAATATCTCGATTTCGTAAGATTAAAAATGAAGTTATTTAAACTAGTTGATTGCCTTACATCATCAGGCAGTTCATTCCATAACTTAGCCCCACTAAAGCGAAAAGCCTTTTTACCGAAATTGGTTCGTGGCCGTACGAGGGTTAGTTTTGTTGATGAGCCCCTAAGATTGTAATTTGTAGAGGCTGAACGTGGTATAAATTTTGAGGATAAATATTCAGGAGACAGGTTATTTAAAGCCTTATAAATCATTATTGCTTTTTGCTTGATTCGTCGAATATATAGTCTGTCCCAATTTAGAGTACTTAGGAGCTCATCAATCTTAGTATCAAAGGGTAAACCGGTTATTATTCTGGCAGCTCGGTTTTGCAACTTTTGTAGATTCTCGGCAAGTCCTTTGTTTAGATTTTCCCATACAACACTACAGTAATCAAAATGAGGGAGTATGAGAGTATCATAGACACTTAGCAGTGCTTTGGGGGGTATGAAAGGCTTTATACACCTGAGTGCACCTAGACCTGAGGAGATTTTCTTCATAAGTTTGTTAATGTGGGTTTTCCAAGACAAATTTTCATCTAGATGTACACCAAGATATTTTGTTGAGGTAACTCTTTCTATGACTTTACCATCAATGGTGAAAGATAAATCTTTCGGAAAATTTGTCAATTTCTGGTGGGAACCCACTAGCAACAATTCAGTTTTTGTTGCATTTAGGGTGAGTCTATTTGCACAAAGCCAATTTCTAAGATTTTGGAGGTCGAGTCCTAAGCATTCTTCTATCTCTCTCGGACTCTCGCCGGTTACTGTTAAGTTTGTATCATCGGCGTACATCCGAGGAAAAGATTTTAATAGGCAGTTGGGTAGATCGTTGATGTAGTGTAAAAACAGAAGGGGCCCTAGGATCGTTCCCGGGGCACGCCGCAACTGAGGGTTCTGGGACTAGATGTTTCATTATTTATCCTGCATCGTTGCTGCCTGTTACTAAGATACGAGTCAAACCAGTTCAGAGAGGCTTGATCTAATCCATACAATTTAAGTTTTTCAAGAAGGATTTTGTGGTCGACAGTGTCAAACGCTTTTTTCAGATCCAGGAATACTGACAGCATTGACATGTCCTTTGTCAATGCTGTAGTACCACTGGTCTGTGGCTTCTAGTAATGCTGTCACCGTAGAGTGGAGGGTGCGAAATCCAGATTGGCTATTAGTAAGGATTTTATGTTCTTGAAGATAATCATAAAACTGATCAAATACCAGCCTTTCGAATAATTTTGCAACAGCAGAGATAATCGAGATTGGTCTATAGTTATCTGGATCAAATTTAGAACCCTGTTTAAAGAGAGGAGTAACTCTTGCAAGCTTCCAATCTTGGGGGAAGATCCCTTTTGCTATAGATAAATTAAATAGTGAGGTTAGAGAGGGGATAACAATTTCAGCTGCATCTCTTAGTAACCTGGAAGGGATATTATCTAATCCTGTGGCTTTAGCTAAAGGGAGCTTCTTTAGTAATCTGAGGACTTGCCTTCCTTCAATAGGTTTTATTTGAAATGAGGAATCTACTGTCTTTACTGATCTTTCCTGCTAATTTGGGGCCGATTTCGGCAAAATGCTGGTTTAAAGCCTCGGCGATCTCTTTTGGATCTTCGATCGTATTTCCCATAATGTTAATTTTGTTTAATATGGTTGTATTAACTTTATGGGACCTTAGCTCGTTAATAGCTTTCCACATTTTCTTCTGGTCACCATTATTAGTTTTAATGGTGTCATGGAAGTAGTTTGCTTTAGCATTGCGGATATCATTATTCAATTTCTTTCGGGTTTGTTTGTATCTTAACCAATCTGCTGAATTGTTTGTCTTAATTGCTGAAGCTTTCAGCCGATCCCTTTCAAACATTTTTCGTTTCAGGTCATGAGTGATCCAAGGAGATTGTTGGGGACGGATACGTTTTGATTTAAATGGAGCATGTTTATCAGCTACTTCTAGGAAGAGTGTTTTCCATAATTCCCACATCTCGGGCTGGTACGAAATGGGGGGACGATAGTGAGGGGGGGGGGGTTACCCCCCGTGATGGCCGCTGATAGGTGCATAATAATAATATAGTACAAAAAATGGCGAAGGAACAAAAATACAAATAGTGATTAAGTCACAAACACAAAATAGGCAGGGTCACCACAACAGGTAATACCAATTACTGTGGGCCCGTTGTAACTAGAAAATATTGAAGAAGAAAAAACATATAGAGCATAAACTAGACTGCGAGATGAGTTACATTTTAGGCAATGATAGATTTCTAGGTGCCCGGGTCGTCTACATAATAGTTGTTCAATAAAGCGAGATTATAATATTTGTGTAGTTGGTTCTTAAACTAGTTTAGAGTTAGCGCTCTAGATCTAAGGTTATCAGGCAGGGAGTTCCAAATTCTTGTGGTTCTAATAAAAAACGAACGTTGAAAGGTCAGAGTCAGTTCTACACTGATTTATATTTACGAGGGCAAAAGGTAATGAATATCAGCGTTACCTGATGACCTAGTTAGCCCGCTTGATGCTACCGGAAAAATACTCATGCCAGTATGGAATAGGCATCAATTCGGTAGCAATAAGCCTGTCCTTGTACGTTTCAGTACCGATAAACGGGAGCTTAAGAATAAACTTGGTGGCACGTCTTTGGATACACCAGACTTGTGTAGCATAGTTGTATGGGGATCAGGAGAATTTTTTTACTTAGAGGCTTCTGAGATGCCCGGAAATTCACACAAATTGGATGAAAAAAGTAGAATACCAGTAATCCTTTAGACCTCAAAACAATTACCCCCACTTAATATACAAGAAGATAAAAAATGACCCCCCCCCCCCCCCCCTCCCCACCAAAAGTGCATCACCCAGCTTTACCCCACCCGAAAACCACCGCCCCCTAATAAACGATCGGTGGCCCTAAGGGCCCTATGGAGGCGAGCCAGCCCGGGCGTTCCTTCTTTCAGTCTATATAGTGCTATTGATTGAATTCAAAGTTTCAAGGATAGTGAGATCGATCGTCAACGAACTTGGCCCGAAGGCCCCATGAAGCAACAAGAACCAGATCTATATAGTACTTGGTAGATCAACATTGATAAAATGTGCACATATTGTGACTTTCCCTGGAGAAAGGCAGCGTTCGATCCATCTAAACAACGAGCTGTGAAATTCAAACGAGAGAGTTCCATTTAACAATTAAACGAGCCCACATTTGATTAATATTAAAACCTGAAAAGATAACTGTTAGTTTGTGGCCCAACATATTAGTTTAGTTGGTGGATATGAAGGTGAATCAGACAAGGATAGTCAAGGATAGGGAAGTATAAGACAAGGATATTGAGGCAAGGATAGGGAAGCATAGACAAGGATAGGGAAGCATAGTCAAGGATAGGGAAGCATAGTCAGGTCAAGGACAGGGAAGTGTTTCATGCAGCGACCACACGACCCGCCCAGAGGAGGTGCGCCATGTATCCCAGAACCCCTATCGGCATACCATACATTCCATTCTTGCTAAATGGCGGCGGCTGCTTGTAAATATTCGATTTTCTCTTTCGTAATTTCGCGAGGTTAAAAGCCGTATTTAAGTTAAATGAAGCTAGATATCGTTACAGCACACTTTCTTTGCTTAAGAATAATGTTTTGCAAGTTAATATGCTGATCTGAATCAAAATATGGCCAGAAACGTTGGAACAAAGTGTTCGTTCGCGTGGAACACTCATTGAAGTGAGTCCTAAATTTACATATCATTCTCGTTTTGCTTTTGTCTCCACACCTTGTGGTTTAAGGCAGTCTTTTGATTGGTTGTTGCTCTTCAAAATGACATCATAGTGACCCTTAGTGACCCAGCAGTTTAGGAGATATTTGATTGCAGTTCGCAACGTGAGCATGTGGCGTCTAGAAGCGCTTTTACTGAGTTTTAGTGTCTCAAGAGTACTGTAAATGGTGACAATACACAAACTAATGGATGATAATCCCGCAAGCAACAAGCGTGCTTATATTAGTACGGGAACAACGCCATCAAAGCCAAAGCGAACTAGAACGCCATCGACGTCAGCTGGTCTTCGCAAAACATCAAACAAACTCTTCTCTCAGCGATCTTGTCGATGAAACTGGCGTGTATTTCCTTGCACACCAACTCTAAGCAAGCCATATACTTAGGTATAATAAGAAAGTTTTCACTTGAAACGCAGTGGATATATATTAAGCTGTCCTTTCTAAACGCAGAAGCTTTGCTATCCGTAACGAGTTCAAAACACGGGTAGGTTTGTGAACGACGCGGCGACATCTTACCTGATCAGTGACTCGGTGCTACTGGTTACGTCACAAAATTTTGATAATATATGATGAGAAGAAATGCATGCCGGGATATCTTTCGGACCTCCTCTGCGACCCGCCATTATGAACCAAACAACACTTTATTCCAAATATGGCTAGTGCCAAATATGGCACGGACAGGAAGCGGAAGCACATACTGTAACTAGAAGCATGGGCAACGATAGGGAAGCATAGACAAGGATAGTCAAGGATAGGGAAGCATAGTCAAGCATAGACAAGGATAGGGAAGCATCAGACAAGGATAGGGAAGCATAGTAAAGTATAGGGAAGCATAGTTAAGGATAGGGAAGCATATTCACGGATAGGAAGCATAGTCAAGGATAGGAAGCATAGTCAAGTATAGGGAAGCATAGACAAGGACAGTGAGTCATAAACAAGGATAGGGAAGCATAGACAAAGATAGGGAAGCAATTAGGCAAGGATAGGCAAGGATAGGCAAGGATAGGCAAGGATAGTCAAGGATAGACAAGGATAGGGAAGCATAGACAAGGATAGGGAAGCATAGACAAGGGTAGGGAAGCATAGTCAAGGATAGGGAAGCATAGTCAAGGATAGGCAAGGATAGTCAAGGATAGGCAAGGATAGTCAAGGATAGAGAAGCATAGGCAAGGATAGGCAAGGATAGTCAAGGACAGGGAAGCATTGGCAAGGATAGGGAAGCATAGGCAAGGATAGTCAAGGATAGGGAAGCATAGTCAAGCATAGACAAGGATGAGGGAAGCATAGACAAGGTCATAGGAAGCAATTAGGCAAGGATAGACAAGGATAGACAAGGATAGGCAAGGATAGTCAAGCATAGACAAGGATAGGGAAGCATAGACAAGGATAGGGATCGAAGCATAGACAAGGATAGGGAAGCATAGTCAAGGATAGGGAAGCATAGTCAAGGATAGACAAGGATAGACAAGGACAGGGAAGCATAGTCAAGGATAGGGAAGCATAGTCAAGGATAGGGAAGCATAGTCAAGGATAGGGAAGGATAGTCAAGCATAGACAAGGATAGGGAAGCATAGACAAGGATAGGGAAGCATAGTCAAGGATAGGGAAGCATAGTCAAGGATAGGGAAGCATAGTCAAGGATAGACAAGGACAGGGAAGCATAGTCAAGGATAGGGAAGCATAGTCAAGGATAGGGAAGCATAGTCAAGGATAGGGAAGGATAGTCAAGCATAGACAAGGATAGGGAAGCATAGACAAGGATAGGGAAGCATAGTCAAGGATAGGGAAGCATAATCAAGGATAGACAAGGATAGACAAGGATAGGGAAGCATAGTCAAGGATAGGGAAGCATAGTCAAGGATAGGGAAGCATCAATAAGGCAAGGATAGGGAAGCATAGGGAAGCATAGGCAATGATAGTCAAGGATGAGGGAAGCATAGTCAAGCATAGACAAGGATAGGGAAGCATAGTCAAGGATAGGGAAGCATAGTCAAGGATAGACAAGGATACACAAGGATAGGGAAGCATAGACAAGGATAGGGAAGCATAGTCAAGGATAGGAAAGCATAGTCAAGGATAGAAAAGCATAGACAAGGATAAGGAAAGCATAGACAAGGATAGGGAAGCATAGACAAGGACAGGGAGTCATAGACAAGGATAGGGAAGCATAGTCAAGGACAGGGAAGGATAGTCAAGGACAGGGAAGCATAGTCAAGCATAGTCAAGGAAGCATAGTCAAGGACAGGGAAGGATAGTCAAGGATAGGGAAGCATAGTCAAGCATAGTCAAGGATAGGGAAGCATAGACGAGCATAGTCAAGGATAGGGAAGGATAGGGAAGCATAGCAACAAGGATACTGGGAAGCAATTAGGCAAGGATAGACAAGGATAGACAAGGATAGACAAGGATAGACAAGGATAGGCAAGGATAGTCAAGGATAGGCAAGGATAGTCAAGCATAGTCAAGGATAGGGAAGGATAGGGAAGCATAGACAAGGATAGGGAAGCATAAGCAAGCTAGTACATAGGCAAACCAAGAAAATAAGATACATGTAGTGTATGGGACATTTCATTTAACGATATAAAGATACAAGTAGTGCTTGGGACATTTCATTTAACGATATATGAAGTACCTACCCGCAGGCGGTGCTTTCAAGATGCGTAGGCATGGCAACTGCATCTTGAAAGCACCGCATAAATACAGCAAGTGATAAATATCACGTACAAATCATGCTATTTTTGTTTATAATGACCTAAGAAATTTACTGAAAAAGACAATCACATGTTCTCATGAGTAGAGTTTGTTTACTTTGAGTTTGAGCTCGTGCGTGGGCATGGCAACTGCATCTTGAAAGCACCGCCTGCGATGTCTACCGCTGATTTGTGGACCGATCAATCTGCAGATCACATAGCGATAGCATTATTTTGAATTCGGAATTTATTTCCCAAGCCGTTTTCACGTCGTTTGGCCTGAAACGTGGATGAGAAGTGCTTACACATCTCTGGATTTGTGTGCCGAAAGCAGAGGCGAAATCGATTTGAATTTCTTGTCGAATTTCGGCGGCGAGTGAGGTGACATCGATGAAAAGCGGCTCGAAGCTGCATACCTTGTGTATATTTGTAGCTATGAGGTAGACACGCGGCCAACCGTCAAAACCTCAAGGCCTAATAAACTGCTTCAGAAGTCCCCAAATCACCCCCAAATCACTCACAAAACTTCATTAAGTATCAATCTTTTATTATTGAAGGTTTGTTTGGTAGGAATCGGAAAAGAAAATTCACAAGGAGCAATTATGTAAACTCTTCCGAGATCGCTTATGAAACATACCACAGGTAACCCAAAAGGCGGGAAATATATGTCGAGTCTGGGCTGCCTGTGTCTGGACTAAAAATTAATGAAGACAAAACAGAAGTGCTCTGTCTAGGTTCTATGAAGGCCTCGGCCAAAGAACTAAATGCGAAAGAGATTAAAACTGCAGTTAAAGTTGTCGGTATCTACTTTACCTATAACGAAACTCAATCCAAGAAATTAAATTTTACAGCTATTACTGATTTTTTGTCAAATACTTTCAGCAGGTGGAAATGGAGAGGTCTTACATTACTGGGAAAAATACAGATAATTAAAACGTTCGCAATTCCAAAAATATTATACTCCCTATCTTGTATGCATGCCGACAAGAATTTTATCAAAGAAACAAATACTTTGGTATACGGTTTTCTCTGGAACGGGAGAGATAAGGTGAAAAGATTAGCACTAATAAATAATATCGAGAACGGAGGCCTCAAGATGCCTGATATCACCTCAATGATCCAATATTAAGCTCAAAGAATCATGTGCATCAAAAAGTTCTTTGAGGAGTCCTCAAAATCTTTTTGGAAAATTATGTTAAATTACTATTTACGGAATGTACATTGTGTAGGAGGCACTTTTCTTTTTCACTGCAACTTCGATTATTCTAAACTGCCATTGGATTTACCAAAATATTATATAGAATGCCTATCAGCTTGGTCTAGCCTAAACAACTCTACCCCCGAAACCATAGAAGAAATTGCCAACACCAAGTTATTTGGAATAATAGATTTGTTTGCGTTGGAAAAAAGTCAGTGTTTAATCAAAATCTTTTTTCAAAAGGTATCTGCAAAATTGGAGATTTCTTTAATAATGATGGTCTAAAACTGAAAACTGCTATTGAAAATCTCAATCCATTAGAAATGTTTTGGCTATGTAGCGTATATGACGCTTTACCTAAAGAATGGAGGGCTGAACTAAACAAACATTCAACACTAGTTTCACGGTTATTCAAAACTTTTGAAATTCACAGCCTGCAATTAAAAGCAGGGGTGACACTATTTTGCTTGAAAAGGCTACTTAATTCTAAAAAAGTTTATAACTGTTTAATATCTAAAATCGTTGAAACACCAACGGCAAATACCCACTTTAATACATATTTTTCAACAATAAATGATTCCATTGATTGGAAAGTTATTTACTCAATTCCCTTCAAATGTGAGCTTGATACTAAAACCCGAGAATTTCAATTCAAAATTCTTCACCGTATTGTATTTACCAATTATTTACTTCACAAGATCGGCAAGATACAGTCCCCTCTCTGCTCCTTTTGCCAAATAGACATCAAAACCATAGAACATTTATTTTTTCACTGTCCTTAGTTCAGTCTTTTTGGAATGCAGTCCAACAGATTTTGACCAAGCAGAATTTGCTTCAAAGATCGCTCAATTAATTTGATGTTATTTTGGGGTTGGTAGAACCCCTAGAGCATTTTATTTTGATAAATCACGTGATATTAGTAGCTAAATATTTTATATATTCTTGTAAACTTAAGGAACAGACCCTGCTCATCAACCCTTTTCTTAGAAAACTTAAAATGATTTATAATCTAGAGCTGTTTATAGCCAGAGAGAAAGACAAACTTTCCTTTCATTATGAAAAATGGAATATGCTTCTTTCCCTTATCTTTCAATGACACCTCGTGTTTTTTTCTTTCTCTTTTCTTTTTTGGACATGACCTCAGTTAGCGCCAGGCCACACCACATTATATCTACACATTATTTCTTGTTATCGTTGGTTTGTTGTTTCGTATTTTTAGTTAGTATTTTATTTTGTTTTGCAGTAATGTAGTAATTCTTTTTCGGGGTAGGGGGGGGGGGGGGGGGGGGGGAGGAGTGACACTGGGACAAATATATCATTAACGTGAGAGGGAGAGAACATGGCGACCTTAGCTTCCGAGTAATGAAAATGTACAACGTCAATAAGGGTTAACTCAATTCAATCACACTAATAGAGATGTCTGATAAGAAGAAGTTCTATGTATGGCAAACGCAAGATGAGGCCGGTATAACAGATAATTACGATGAATGCGTCAAGCAATATCACGGCAAACCCGGTGGCCGATGTAAAAAATATAATAATCAAGAGGAAGCAGCAAAGGTACTTGAAGAAAAACTTCAAATCATTCAAGAAATGCGTGATAAAAGAACAAGCGATGAAATAGAGGAAGTCAGCACCTCGAAAACCACGGAAATAAACCCCACCGTCCACTCTGCATCGGCAAATGCAACCAACGCAGAACATGGCGGCCATGATGAAAGGTATGAAGAATTCAGTACATTTAAATCAATGCAGGAGGAACTCAACGAAAAAGTTGAGAGAACACTAGTATCACTTGCTATAGAAATAAATGAACAATTTACTGAACTCAAAGATCACGAATGTCAGACGCGAAACATATTCAAGGAACTGAAGATCTACTTCTACAATGAGGTCGATATCTTGAAACAAGATTTACATAATACATTACTTAAGGAGTTAAAGGATCTGCACTGCACAAATACAAGGCTCAAAAATGAGATAAAGAAGCTTAAGTCACAAGTTGAAAAAGCCCAAAGATCTATTTCGGTGTCATCTGAAACCCAAACTGATCCGAATCGTTCAAACGATAGTTCACAGGAAGAAGTGACCATGGCTGACTCGACATGTTATAATGTAGACACATCTAATTCATTTGAACCACTTCTAACGGAATTAGTAGAGGCCGATCTAAACCCGCATATTACAGTTCAATCCCAGACTACAAACCCTACAACCACAACTACCCAGCATATTGTCCAATCGACTCCATCCAATAATCGTACGACAAGAGAATCTTTTATTGAACTTAGTAGAACAAATCAACAACAGGTCGAACCCCCAAGTGACGCTAACAATCCCCAGCAACGACAAGATGAAAGAGAACCATTACACAGAGAAGAGATCGAGGATGGGAATCAGCCTACTTTCACTGGGACACAAGAAGGACGTAAAACTACTAGAGACGGAGCGATTCTAATGCTCTCTGATTCCATCTATCGTGGAATTATACCACGGAAATTTGCCCCGCAAAAATATGTCAACAAACAATATATACCAGGAGGCACCAAAGAAATGTTACTGCACATTAACAGCATACCTGACGAAGATTCAGTTCATTACGAGCATGTTGTGATTCACACCGGAACAAATGACGTGGACTCCACTACAACTGCAGAAATATGCGAAAACATTGCAACAATTATTGCGTTAGCACAACAAAAATGGCCTCTTGCTACAATAGTAGTGTCGGGTCTTACATACCATAAATACGACACGAGAAAGAACAACATTATAGATGAGGTTAATTATCAGTCAAAACTCACGTGCCAACATTTCAGTAATGCGTCTTTCGTGGACAATCGGACGGTCACCGATACCCGAAGTGGGACAATAGACTATGACGTATTTTTCGACAACGTCCATCTAAACAACCATATCGGAACAAAGAAGCTGGTGTCGAACCTAAAAGACCATCTTGGCCTGAGGCGCCAACTTAATACAAACGCGCCCGAACAACCAAGACTTAGAAGACGTGGACAGGGATACCGATCAGAGAATCCCGCTAAACATGTCAGAATAGATAACAGAGATTTCCACGATTATTACTTTAACGGACAAGAACCCCGTTCAAGGAATTTCACACAACAGGTTAGAACAGATTACAGAGATCACAATGATCACTACCGTAATAATATAAGTTATAACCAGCCAGATTACTCAGTCGGGGAAGCACTACGTGTACTATCCGACTGGTTAACCCGTAAATGATTAGGTTAGTCAATCCTTATTGACACAGTAGTAACTTCAACTGACCATAGTTAATTGATATCAATGCCTGGTTCTCTCCAACTCGGGTTTTGGAATATTCACGGATATAAGCATAAAGAATTAGGAAATAAACTGGAGCTAAGCGATGTAAAAAAAGTCATAAAAAGACATGACTTATTTGGAATTGTTGAAACTCATGCGAACGAAGATTCAAATCTCGATATAGAGACATTCAGGCATTACGTAAAATTTCGGGAGAAATCCGGTAACAGAAACTATGGTGGGATCGCTCTTTACATTAATAATAGAATTAAAGAAGGTGTGTCATACATCCCAACTCAAAATAAGAACATTATTTGGTGCAAGCTTAACAAGGACTTTTTCCATATAACAAGAGATATTTATCTTGGAACCGTATATCTTAGTCCTACCAATTACGAGAGAAACCAAAACGAAGATTATATGACAGATCTCGAAGAAGAAATATCGAGCTTCTCTATCAAAGGGGATATAATACTTCAAGGCGATTTCAACGCCAGAACAGGTAGTTTACAAGAATATGTATTGTTTGATGACGAGAAATTCATTGATGTTCCTGAAGATTATGTTGTTGATGACCCTATTAAGAGATATTCTCAAGATCGAAATAATACTGATTTACGAGGAAAATCGCTCATCGATGTTTGCACAGGAAACAATCTCAGAATATTAAATGGTAGAATAATAGGGGACTCTGCAGGTAAAAAAACATGCTTTCAGTATAACGGAAGTAGCTTAGTAGATTATATAATTGCAGACACAAGCATGATCCCCAAGGTACAATTTTTAGCAGTTAATCCACTACAACCTGACATTTCTGATCACTGTCAAATTTCGTTTGGTGTTAAAATGAACGATTTCACACACACAAACAAATTCAACTCTAGCAAACTTCATAAACACAAAATATTATTGGTAAACGAAGAAGCGAAAAATAGAATTCCCGAGATCCTCGCATCTGAGGAATACAAAGATAAACTCGAGGAAATTCTGAGTAATTCTGAAATAAATGACATAAATGATTTAAGCCAATTAACAAGAAACTTTACCGGGGTTCTTATAGAAGTTTGCGAAAAGGCAGGTATGAAATACAGAGATAGGAACGTTAAAACAAAAGAGGGAAATCAACAATCTAGCTGGTTTGACCAGGACTGTAGAGCCGAAAAAGAAAACCTTAAGTCGATCGGAAGAAATGTCTGTCAGGACCCAAACAATGACGAGCTAAGAAAACATTTACACGTTGAGAAAAAGCGATTCAGAAAACTATGCAAAAAGAAAAAGACACAATCAATAGAAGCTAGATTAAAGAAACTAGACCATAAAAATCCGAAGAAATTGTGGAAAGAACTTAAAGGCCTTTTCAATATAAAAAAACGGACCAATCAATCATGCCCTGTAAAAATACAAGAATCTTATGAACATTTCAAAGATTTGAATGCTCAACACAAAGACAACACAACGAACACGACCAGCACCCCAAATAACCATACGGAACAAATAGGAGTATTGGACTATGAAATAACGATAAAGGAGGTAGAGGAGGCCATCGAAAGGTTGAAATGTAAGAAGGCAGTGGGTATCGATAACATATCAAATGAAGTCCTCATATCGGGTAAAACAGAACTTACAAAACCCCTGACTTCACTATTTAACACGATTCTCAAATCAGGGATTTATCCACAGGAATGGAGCATAGGCCTCATAATCCCTATTCACAAAAAAGGCGACCGGACAAATATAGAGAATTACAGAGGCATAACCCTTTTATCCGCACTCGGTAAGTTATTTACATCTATTCTGAATCAGAGGTTATATGGATACCTATCAGAAAAAGGAATTCTAAAAAAAGAGCAGTTCGGATTTAGAAAAAAACACTCCACAGTTGATAGCATCTTCGTCCTGAAAGGACTCATCGACAAATTTGTAAAAAGTAAACCAAAAAAGAAAAACAACATGTTGTTTACCTGCTTCGTCGATTTTAAAAAAGCATTCGACAGCATACCAAGAGAAAAATTATTTGAAAAACTAAAACAGGCAGGTATCAATGGCAATTTCTTCTCAATATTACACTCGATGTACTCTAATGATTATTCGGCGGTCAAAAAAGATGACGTTATTACGGAAACCTTCAGATGCTATGCTGGAGTTAAACAAGGCTGCATGCTCAGTCCTACCCTATTTAACTTATTTTTAAGTGACTTACCACAAACGTTAGACCGTGCGGGCATGGAAGACCCGATATTTATATCTAATGTCAATCTGAGCAATATACTTTACGCAGATGATTTAGTTTTAATATCCAAGAATGCGAATGACCTACAAAGACTCCTAGATTGTCTCGAAGTCTATTGTAGCTCCAACAAACTAACCGTCAACAAAGACAAAACAAAAGTCATTGTTTTCAACAATAACGGCAAACGAATGAACAATTATAATTTTTATTATAATAACGATCAACTAGAAAACGTCCGTATGTATAAATATCTCGGGCTCACTTTCAGTGCATACGGAAATTTCACTCTTGCAAAACAAGAACTAAAAAAGTCAGCACTAAAAGCTCTGTTTAAACTCAAACAAGAAATGGGAACTTTCTTCAGATCTGACCTTAAACTCACGATCAAATTATTTGACACTTTAATCAAACCCATCCTGTTATATGGAAGCGAGGTCTGGGGAATTGACAACAACAAAGGATCTGACACAAATGATCCGATTGAAATAGTACATACTAAATTCTGTAAACTACTTCTAGGAACTACAAGAACATCTGCCAATAACGCTTGCAGAGCAGAGCTCGGTAGGTATCCCCTTAGGCATGAATCAACATTCAGAAGTATCAAATACTGGACAAAAATATTAATTAACAGAGAGCCAGAACTTACTTTTATAATATATATTGACAGTTTACAGCTAAATAAACCAACATTCTGGAGCTCTAAAATTCAAAATACCATACAGAGCCTTGGCTTCGGTAACATATGGATACTTCAGAATAATTTGCTAGAGTACAGGGGACTCCTAAAGAGCATTAAACAACGATTAAAAGACATAGAACTACAATATTGGCTCAGCGATATATTTAATGATCAAAGGCAAAACCCAAACCAGGGCAACAAACTACGGGTCTACCGTACATTCAAAACAAAGTATGAATTCGAAGATTATTTGAATACTGTTAAAAACATTAAACACAGAATTACATTCACGAAATTAAGAATAAGCAATCATTGCCTACAGATTGAGAAAGGTAGACATGTTAAGCCCTATTTAAAACCAGAAGATCGAATATGCCCAACCTGCAACAAAGAAATGGAAGACGAAATACACTTCCTAATAAGATGTAAAACGTTTGAGGCAATCAGGAATGATTTCTTATTCAAATTAAAAACTCTTGCTAACCTAGATAGTAGCCGTATGTCAGAAAACGATATTTTCTTAACTATTATCAATCCCTCAAGGGAGGTTTCAACTATAGCTGCAAAATACGTGTATGAATGCATGAATGCCAGATCTATCACGATACAAGGATCTTAATATTTTAATTAGTTACTTTTATATTTTTTAGCTACTTTAAAAGTTTATTAGCAACAATCTGATGTACCTATGTAGTACAAAGAGCTAATAAAAAATATGTTATGTTATGTTATGTTTATCAATGTATTATTAAAATATCAATAAAATATAAAAAAAAAAAATAAGCAAGCCAAACTAATTATCAATCTCCAACTCAATAGTTGGACAGATCACAGACTCACAGATTGTTGTTTTAATTTATTGCTTTACATATATATGTCCATTGAATTCTCAGTCTTTCCAAATGTCTCTGTCCCTATAGGCCAATCTCCATATTTGTTCATTTCAAACATACAACACTAAGCTTTTGAACTTCCAAGCAACCACATGATTCCTTTTGCTTTTTCCTGCCGCATCAACAGGGAACCTTTGTTTCATAAAAGAATGCCCCATGCTTTGGACTTTTCAATCAGAGCACTGATTGGTTCTCCAATAATTCACTGACCAATCAATACACTCAGTTTGCAATAAACATGCTCAGGATTTCCAGAAATTCTCAAGTGGATTCTGACGTTTAACGCACCCACATACATGTACATACAATGTCATGTACATTAAATGAGTGTAAATTACAAAGTCATGCAAATGAGTCTAGTACACTCATTTGCATGTACCACGTACATGAACAGAACTACATGCTTGATACACGCCAAAAATGTTAACAACCTTTCGGATGCTACTGTATGCTGGCTGTATTGAACACCAAAAGTCAATCTGCATATATGCAACACACCAGGAACCTAAGCTGAAAGCCTAGATGCACTTAAACAGAATTAAGCCAAGTTTTTGCTACTAATTCATGCCAGTTGTGTGGCTATTATTATATAGCCAGGCAGCTGGGTTTGCACAGTACCTTGGGAACAAAATTCCATGCTGTTTCCATGACTTTTCAATGGCAGACTAAAAATATAATTCCATGACCCTTGCAGCCAAAGCAGGCCATCCAAAGATCCAATACTAAGACAAAGGTACATGTAAATGTACGTTCCTAATAAACATTTCTGCTTTCCAATCATCAGCTTAAAGTGCCTATGAACAATATTTTTTTATTTTAGATATCAATTATAAATCAAGTGAATATTAGAATGGTCAAATATATTTTGCTTTGAATGCTGTGCTGCTGAGTTAAGGAGGTTTTAATATCCAAAATGCTAATTACATGATGTCAGGGGAGGTATCTGCAATCACTTCTTAGTGGTTGTGAATGGGCATTTCTACTGATATAGGAAAACAAATTTCTAACGTCATTCTATTTCAACCATATGGGTATAACACTGCTAATTGAAGGGCTATGTGCAAAAAGGGCCCTTAGAAAACAAAGAAATTAAAGGAGAATTTAGAATCTGATCAGGAAATACTTACGCCCTTTTTGCACACAGCCCTTCAATTTGAAAAATTTGTTTAATTATAACAAAGGATTTTGTATAATAATTGATGCCTCCCCTGAGGTCATGCAATTAGCATTTTGGATATATTAAAACCTCCTTAACTCAGCGGCACAGCATTCAAAGCAAGATATATTTTACCAGGTGAGTCTACTATTCACTTGATGTACATTGATATCTAAAATAAAAAAATAAGGTTCATAGGCACTTTCAGCATAAATATGAAATTCCACATGACTGTATGACCTAATGTCCTTTTCATAAATTCCATGACTTTTCCAGGCCTGGAATGCAATTTTCAAATTCCATGACTTTTTCATGACCATGCAAATCCTGCCAGGATTTTACAGTTCACTGCCTAACTGCAGTGTTTGAAGGGGAGTAAAATTAAAGTTAGCCAGGTAAAAAATCACTGGTTGTTCATTAACTGTACTGATCACTACAGGTACTGTTAGTAACAAAGTATGTTGTAGGTTGTTTCTCATTTCAGGTTGTTTTTCAAACGACCTAGGTTATTTTTATATAAAAAAAACCTAGGTCTTTTGACATTTTTATGGTCTTTTAAATGTTGGATAGCATTACATTTGTCTGTTGTTTACTAGTGACTTAGCCCTAAACACCCAAAATTATTGATTGTAGCTCTTAAACCACAGGTACCCCAAGCTCATTATGCGTAAAACCGTTATTTCCCGGATATTTGAAATTACAGTAAATGTATGGAGTTTTAGTTCGAACGCCCGTTTGCTCTAAAATAAAATCCAACAAATCGTCAAACTAGTCTTACCTGTCTCTTGTGTGTTCCTTTCAGTTTCTGTGAAGTTTCAAGCCATTCCGTTCAATTTTGAGGAAGTTACAGCAATTTTTCTTCCCTTAGTGTATATATTGGGAAGGTAGCAAACTCGAGGCCGTTCAGCCGCCGATCAGCTCCAGAAAATCGCCTCGAATTCCAACAAAAATCCCCTACATCGCCAAAATTCCTTCAAATAACGGTTGCCCAAACACAGGTCCTTCACCATACTCAGCTTCACTTTCACTGCTTTACTTTAACGGCAGAAAAGTGCCACGTAGTTTGCAGTTTTCGACTTTCGCGGATGTTCATCGCCATCTGACCGACAACGAGGCGACAAACAGTAGACCGTCCCCTACCACGTCAATTCGATCTTGCTAGCAACGAGGCGACAAAAAGTTGTGCCATTGTTTCATCTACCAATCGGAATCGATATAAAAAAACGGTTTGTTACCCAAAAGTTCACGGGCTCAGACCTAATACATATATACCTTATTTTGAAAGTGTTGTTTCAGCGAACGGTTCTATGGTGTAGTGGTTACGTTTTGGGCTTTTGATCCAACGATCGGAGTTCGAGTCTTTGCCCGGGCACTAAAAATTTTTTTTTTACTTCTTTTTCTCCTTTCTCAGTTTTATTTTTATCCTTTTCCTCTATTTTAAGCTATTAGAGGCGCCTTCTACGCAACTATAAAATCGAGGTCGTGACCGTGTTGGCTTGAGAGGCAATTGTTGGGTTGAGAGCCAATACACAACAATGTTTTATTTATTTTAGCGTAGAAGGCGCCTCTAATAGCTTAAAATAGAGGAAAAGGATAAAAATAAAACTGAGAAAGGAGAAAAAGAAGTAAAAAAAAAATTTTTAGTGCCCGGGCAAAGACTCGAACTCCGATCGTTGGATCAAAAGCCCAAAACGTAACCACTACACCATAGAACCGTTCGCTGAAACAACACTTTCAAAATAAGGTATATATGTATTAGGTCTGAGCCCGTGAACTTTTGGGTAACAAACCGTTTTTTTATATCGATTCCGATTGGTAGATGAAACAATGGCACAACTTTTTGTCGCCTCGTTGCTAGCAAGATCGAATTGACGTGGTAGGGGACGGTCTACTGTTTGTCGCCTCGTTGTCGGTCAGATGGCGATGAACATCCGCGAAAGTCGAAAACTGCAAACTACGTGGCACTTTTCTGCCGTTAAAGTAAAGCAGTGAAAGTGAAGCTGAGTATGGTGAAGGACCTGTGTTTGGGCAACCGTTATTTGAAGGAATTTTGGCGATGTAGGGGATTTTTGTTGGAATTCGAGGCGATTTTCTGGAGCTGATCGGCGGCTGAACGGCCTCGAGTTTGCTACCTTCCCAATATATACACTAAGGGAAGAAAAATTGCTGTAACTTCCTCAAAATTGAACGGAATGGCTTGAAACTTCACAGAAACTGAAAGGAACACACAAGAGACAGGTAAGACTAGTTTGACGATTTGTTGGATTTTATTTTAGAGCAAACGGGCGTTCGAACTAAAACTCCATACATTTACTGTAATTTCAAATATCCGGGAAATAACGGTTTTACGCATAATGAGCTTGGGGTACCTGTGCTTAAACAACCAAAGTTAGTGAGCACCCCTTGTTGACGGTTAGGGTGTTTTTAAATGTAGGGTTAGGTTTTGGATTAACTAGTTCACAGGACCATTAAAGTGCCTATAACCCCAAATTTGAAGTATTTTTAATAAATTCTTTACATCCTTCTTATCAATAATTCGAAGAGAAAAAAAGGAAAAAAGTAAGAGTTCGACCTTATTTCTGGGGTCAAACATCGTAAAACAACCCGATTTGGGCACCCTGTCCCAAATGGCCGTCAGCTGGAGTCTGGAAAGAGCCTGGGAACGAAACCGAAAGCAACGTCATAGTAGTGAGAGAAAGCGAACAACCAACAACAAAGACAGATAAAAACAGAGCGAACCGAGCGAATAACTCGATTTGAAATGCCAAACAGATGTGTAGTTGTGGGCTGTAGGAATGAGCCAGACTCAAAAAAAGGATAGCTCTAACACAAGATCCCGTTTTTAAGCGATGATCGGCCAGAAGCAAAGAAGAGAAGACGCCAGTAGTTGAGGTTCGTGCGAACAAAGCGAGCGAAGTCCCTCCAAGCCGGAAGACTTTATAAGATTTTCTTTAGTCCCTGACTCTACGCGATGACTGAAGTCGGATGAATATGGAGTTGTTCCTATTCCATCAGTCCATGCCATCGAAACCGATAAGCCATTCTCCGATTTTGGTAAGTGCTTTTGTATTTAGTTTGGCAAATTATACAGTAGCCTTTGTGTAGCGCTTTCGTTTCACTCCATTCCGGGGAATGGAGTGAAACGGAAGCGCTACACAACGGCTGCTACATGAGGCTAGCAATACAGTGGAACCTGCATGTATAAAGAAGTGCTGAGGGAAAGGAAGAAAACTTCATTATAACCGGGTTCCACGTACTGAACATTAATTTCACCACGAGTGTAACTAGTATAAGGGCAATGACCGTGAATAAATCAGACCTTCAGTTTTAATGTATTTTAGTACGTTGTTTGTTTATGCACAAATATTATCAACTTTATTCAGTTGATACCTGCACCTATGCCTATGGACACCATGCTTAACGAGCAGCCAAGGGCAGAAGCAACCCAGAAGAGACAACAAATGAGGACTGTTGTAGATGTTCCCCCTACAGCTCTAGGCAATTCAAATTGTTTTGTATAAAATATTTTTCCACAAAAGAAACTATTCAAATTCTGAAAATATTCAAACAAAATAGTCTGTGCTGATCACACCTTCGGTGTTTGTCCTTCAATAACACCTAGCTCTTGCTCAAGCAGTACATGTACACCTATCAAACTGTTTCCCATGTCATATGTATACTGCTTGTTTAGTCTTTTGAGACTAAACAAAATATTAAAATACCAGCTGGAAACGTATAATACACTGAAAGTTTGCATTTGAAACGAAACCAGTGCTTTATTTACCATAAACCAATATATTATACACATAACTTAATAATAATTGTTATTTTTGTACTTTAGTGCCAGAAGTTCCAGTTCCACTTGCTGTAAGGCCAGAAGTTCCAGTTCCACCTGCTGTAAGGCCCACAAAAACCAAGGCAAAACCCCATTGCTCAGTGTGCAAGAAACCTATGAAAGGGCATAAAAGTGTTGTCGATTGTCCAAAGAACAACCCTCGTACCCTTAGTACAGAGTGAACCAGAAATGTCTACCAGCTATCTTAGTGATTTGATATTTTACCAATGGACAATCTAGGTAGCAATGTTATACTGTCAACTTTCATAGACTAATAATCACTCTGACTTGTGACCAGCTCAGTGAAATCGATTGCCCTATTTCATTATGATGTCACATCAAAACAAATAGATTAAAGCCACCATTCTTATTATATTGGGAAAATTAGCCAATTTGAAGAAAAGCGATCTATGGCAGAACAACTTTATTTTGTATGTCTATTGTTAAAGTATGAAAATATGTTCATTATTTTACTTGAATAATGTATATTTACACAGTTTATTAGTCATTTTTGAATATTTGCTTTGATTATCCCACATGTGTATCAGATCATATGAGAATCTCTGATTCTCTGATAATGAGTGTCTGGCCCGAACAACTAAAGTAATGGTCTCTCACCATGACACATGACAGTCCCTTTAAGGTTAGGCCAGAGCATTGAAAACATGTCCATCTTGTAAAAGGGGTCAGTCAGATTTTACTGTTTTCCAATTTACTACTCAAACATTTAAATTTTAATATACCGGTAATAATCCTATTTTCAAAATTTGTGTAAAATTATATAAAGGATCACAGGGTGCGATGTACGACTCTGGTAATTTACTTTGCAATTAAGCTTCCCAATTCGGACCAGCACCCTAGAGCTTTAGGCTACTAAACCCAGCAAGCACACTGCTTATTTTTATTTGTCGTACCCTGGAACATAAAATTTGCCTGTATACAGTACAAATAAAATGTATAAATCATAGTGATAGCAATAAACCATTGAAAAAAATACTGGTAGTTATGAATGGCAATATGGACATACATGTAGGTTAATAGCCCGCATTCGATATATGCTTCACTTCTCACACAAAGGTTGTGGGCATAATTAAATTCATTATTGTTATTTCATTAATCACTGCACATTATTCCCCCGAGCCTTGTATTGAATCATTTGTATGTGACCAGTGAAGCCTATATCAAAAGTGGCCAATGGCACTGAAAGTTTGACTGTTCATTGTTGTTCTCCTTTATATAAGTTATGAAGTACTTTCATCTTCTTCAAATCCAGTGAAGGTTTCTTTCCCAGCATTGAATTTTGTCCTGATTGTGTCATATGCACATGCTGGTAGAGGAATTCTATTGTTGCTCAGATAAGCGTAGACTAACTGGATGTTCTCTCTGTATGAGACAACTCATAGAAATCTGTAAATAAAGAAGTTTATATGTTAGCACCAATTACTTGTTTGATACAATTGAAGCCCTTTGTGAAACTGCCCTTGTAGGTGACCAGCTCCCCTCAGAGACCACTCTTGTGCTCTGTAGTAACCAGCCACTCTCGTAAGTGACCGCCACTGTCTTTTGATTTTTTTTTTTTAACCTCTTGTAAGTGACCACTCCAGAGACATGATCCCAGACTGTGCAATGAGTCTAATTGCAACGAGTCAACTAAATATAAATATGGTATGTAATCAACTAAAGTCGATTGAGGTATGCTAACCGCCGTGGAAAGCGAGTAGCAGCTGACGTTTCGAGCGTTAGCCCTTCGTCAGAGCAATATATAAATATGTACACTGAGCTTCAACTGTATTAAAATTATTTTTAATTAACATGCACGATAGATCAAAATTTCAAAATACTCTGATAAACCTTCCACTTTCCTGGTTGGACTAAACACGGAACTGTGCTCATTGATTTCAATTCATACCTTGGTTCATTATTTAGCATTATTAATTCCTGGTATAAATATTTCCTTACATATTAGTATGCAGGGGTGGATTTAGGATGTGCCATTGTGGGATGTTTCCCGCTAAAACATATAGTTGGTGCATGTTTCTCAATTGAGAGGGGCAAAAGTGGTGCACACTGAATTTCCACGAACTGTAAAATATTATCAAACAGGTAAATTCCGAAAAGGGTAAATATAAGAGGAATTGCGATATTAGGAAACTGTTAATCGTATCTTCATTTATAGCGATTCTTACAAGTAAAGGCTTATATGATTGTTGCGATTGCAAGGTCAAGGATCACTGGATTCTTTTGTTTGGTGTGAATCAAATTCAAAGCGTAACTTAAATGTGTTGAACAGAAGCATCCTGCAATGTTTTTTTGGGAGATCACGTCCACGGCAACGGGAAGCCCATGAAGGGCTATGATAACTTATTTTCATTTTGGACAGTTTAACTCACCAGCTTTCCCTTGGTTCGAGGCCTTCCAACCGATTCTGGAGGTCTCTTCGTCTGTCCTCTGCCTTTCTTCTTTCCTGGCGATAGTTTTCTTCATCGGCGAGTGGATCATCCGGTCTCTCTTCGCCGGCAGAATCTTCTGCTTCAAGCTCATAGTTCATAAAATTTAGCTTGGAATTGTCCGATGAACAACTGTCTTCAGATTCGGAGCCTTACGAAGACATTTTGTCAAAACGTACAGCAGAAAATTACAGAACTTGCGACGCAAATAAGAAAGAACGAACCAAAAGTACATGAGAGAAGCCTTTGTCACGTGACATGGCTCCCTACTATGACGTACCTAGTCCCAGACCCCACCAAGTCGCTAAGCTGACGGTAAAAGTTCACGGCTCTCATCTTTGAAAAGCCGTAAAAAAAAGAGAAATGCTTTAAAACCATTAATTTTTTCGGGAAGTTGCATAGAATACTTCTAAGTTTGATCTGAAAGCGTAACTTTTTTGGGGTTATAGGCACTTTAAAGAAGCATTATATTTGTCTGTTGTTTAGTGGTTTAGCTTTAAACACCCACAATTATTGACTATATACATGTAGCTCTAAACACCCAAAGTTAGTGAACACCTGAGTCTTGTTGACGGGTTAGGGTCTATTTAAATGTAGGGTTAGGTTTTGGATTAATTAGTTCACAGGACCATCGGAGAAGCATTATACTTGCCTATTGTTTAGTGACTTAGCTCTAAACACCCAAAATTATTGATATTCCAACCTACTAGGTTGTTTGGGAAATAATCTGAATTGAGAAACAACCTACAACATATACATTAACCTAGCTTACCAATCCTGTCATTGGAGCACTATTCCGACTGCTTGCACCAAAGCCAATAAACCCTGTTATGAGAAACTGTTATATACAAAGAGAAAGATGTATTAGTGTTGGATAATAATTATAGGCCCTGTTCATCACCAGTTAACTGTAACAGGCCGCTAGTAAACTTTTGGTTAGTAAGCACCTGTTGTTGATGGTTAGGGTCTTCTTAAATGTAGGGGAAGGGTTTGGATTAGTTCTCAGCATAATAGAAGAAGGGTTACAGTCTGTACTATTTAGTGACTAGCTCTAAACAACCTAAATAATATTAGTGAGCACACGTTGAATTGTAGACGGTTAGGGTGTTTTTAAATGTAGGGTTAGTATTTGTATTAGATCTCAGCATAATAGAAGAAGGATTACAGTCTGTATTATTTAGTAACTAATCGTTCTAAACACCCTAAATAAATTAGTGACTATATATTTATAGCTCTAAACGCCGAAATTCCCTTCCTTTTCCCTTTACTTTATCTGTCACTGATCTGAGTGAATACTCTGCAAAAGACAGTTTGTTTTGAAGAGAAGTACGAGTGGAGCCGTAATGAAGTACACCTGATCATCTATAAACAATGTATTTTTCTGGATTTAGCTTTCTTACTTCTCTTGAATTGCTACAGTTTTCATGAGAGAACGCAGTCAACACAAACTTCATATGTGTTACAGTTTGGACCGGGTTTAATATTGCGATCGTCCATGTTTTTCGAAAGATGTTTCCAAGTCCGATTTTGTTAGCAGTACGCATGCGTGCATAACGAGAGGGAGTGGGTTCCATGATTACTCACATGGAGAATAAATGATGTGTTCAAAACAACAAGCGCTTTCGTGGCGCAGTGCGATAATCCACTGGATTAATATCTACCAGGCGTTCCTCGTGATTCAGCCAAGTTAAGCCCGATTGGGTGAGGTAAGTAAATGGATGGGTGACCTGAATGTAAGTGGTCAGGGGGTTAAGAAAGTGATAGAAGTAGGGGGTAGTAGTAGGAAGAGAAGTGGGGATGGATGTAGGAAGGGGAGGGGTGGGTTGCTAAAAAATATTTTGTAGGGGAGGGGTTGGTGAATTTTTTTTTTATAGCCAAACCCGAGTCAATTTGACCTAGGTTGAATTGACTCAAGGTCAATTTGACCTAGGAAATTGACTCGGGGTCAATTTGACCTGAAGAGTCAATTTGACCTGCAACATATATATTGTACTATAAAATACACACAAACAAATACTATAAAATACACACAAACATCAAGTATTTCAATGGCAATAGCAACCATTTATCAGAAATTAGAAAAAAAATAGAAGAAGTTGTAGATATCGTTTAAGCTTTGAAAGGTGGAGCTTAGGAATTTTGTTTTTCTAAAAGGAACTGTTTAACCTTTTTGGAAAAATTGAAATTGGGTAGATGCATGTTTAAGATCAGTTGGTACATTGTAGTTGTTGGCAGAGCTCCAATTATTTCTGATCACAGTAGTGGCTGATTTCTAGGAATTCTGGTTTATTGACTAGCTGAGGGATATTTTGGACAGAGGGGTTGAAGGAAGTTTTTCAATTGATCACTTTGAATGGCTATGACTTTTTATTATTAAAATGATAATTTGGTGAAGAAAGAAAAATGCCAGACCAAGGAAAGAAGAGCTAAATATGCTGTCCAGTAAAACACAAAGTGTCCTCTTCAAGATTCAAACCCCAACCTCATGAATGCCAAGTGTGCGCTCTGTGTGGATAAAAAACCATGAGTCCTGAAAATTTGCAGCCAGAAAGTTACAACATGACATTTGTTGCAAAACATACCAAGGTTTTATTAAATAGGAGAGGAGTTAGTGATATATTTGTTTAATAATTATTATTATTAGTCCTCTAAGTCTGTCTATAAGTCCAACAAATGTACCTTTTTAGACTTCAAAATGACTTATGCAGTTATCAGCGTAATCCAGGGGGGGGGGGGGGGGCAACCCCAGGGAACTCCCGGGCATTTGTACAATGATGTCAACCAACCCCCCATACCCAACGGCAGGATTTCAAGAGAACATACGGGAACTTTTGTCATTGGCAAGGCAAAACGAAGCATCGAGGCAAGAGTGAAATGTTTGTTGAAGGTTCTCTGCTCAAATTTGAAGCATTTATGTTTGGATTCGCGAAACAAGATGGCGGCCATATTAAGACCTTAGTATATTATATACATGTTTAGTACTTGTATTTCACTGTTTCTTTGTTTTGTGCTATGAATAACACAGAGTTCTGCTGCTCCTGTAATTCTCTCAAAGCTTTTGAGTTAAGTTATGTTGCCATGGGAATTGTTTTGTCAAAGGAATGTGCAAAATTTCGCAGCATTCAAGCAACACAACTTTGATACCATTTGCTTGCCTGGCTTGCCTGGCTTGCCGCTGCAAGCCGAGAAACTTGCCGTGTTTTTATCAACTTCAGTGGACTGACGGCAACAATGACGGGGACGATCTTTGTTTCTCCTGTTGTTTGGTCTCCAGAACTGTGAGAAGATCCTGGGAAACAACTGGTATAAAATTCTTTCTTCCGAGAAGCAAGCCTTCAAGACAAACATTTTGTGCAGCCTTAATACTAATATTTGAAATCCATTTCATTCGTTATTACAAGAGATATAAATGTTCGCTGGTGTATACATATCATAGTGTTCAAAGTAAGCTCGATTTTCACATCTGGTTTTGAGTTTTTTATCCAATCAGCGCAACGTCCAAAATCTGGACGTTTGACACAAGTCCAAAAATCTGGACGTTTGACACAAGTCCTTTCTTTTTCTCAATCGATACTCCCTCAGGCCTGATACTCAGGTTACAGGGCTAAATTGCAGAATACAGTGGCACTCTTGAAGCTCTTTAGAAATATGTGGCTCCGTAGTTGCCCACACAGTCGTTTTAAGGAACCTAAATAGTACTTAACTGTATTAGTCATTTTGTAGCTAATCTTAGGCAAAGGGGTTAGGATTAGCTAAGTCTTACAACCTCCATTTTGAATTTATTATCATCACAAAGTAGGAGAGCAAAGGTTGCGGCGCCGCGGCACCGTGGATGAACAAAACACACAGGAATCCCATAATATAGTGTTTATTCTCCATAATTTAATTTAATCAAATCTTAAAATAACCCCATCACACCTCATTGTGACTTCGTCCCCTAGGACGTTTTTCTTTCTTTTTTTTTCTTTTTTTTTCTTGATGACTTAAAAATATATACCCATGTGTTTAGAAAATAAAACCTTAATTCATCCCAGTTTGTATAGCCATTATATAACCATTTATACTAACTTTTATACGTTTATTTGACGCGTTGACATAATACATGTTGCTTCGTTCTACTACTGTAAACAGAGAGACTTGTTCACACCGACATCTCTCTCGTTGACGCGTCAACATCATACATGTTGCTTCGTTCTACTACTTTGAACAGATAGACTCGTTCACACCCAGACATATCTCTCTAGCGCGTTGACATCATACATGTTGCTTCTTTCTACTACTGTGAACAGAGAGACTCGTTCACACCCAAACTAACGCATTGACATGTTGGCGTCTCCACCTAACGTACTTGAGCGGGGCGGTATTCTGCAATTGCTCCCATTTCGCAGTATTTTTGGGCTGTGTAATAAAATACAGTAACAACAACACAAGAAAGTTATGTCAATTAACTTACTTAAAAATAAATATTCCCATTTAAGAAGCATTATTTTTCTGTGTTGTTTAGTGACTTAGCCCTAAAGAACCCTAAATTAGTGATCACCCATTGTTGATGGTTAGGGTGTTTTTAAATGATGGATTAGGATTTGGATTAATTGATAGGAACATTTAAGAAGCATTATGTTTCTGTGTTGTTTAGTGACTTAGCCCTAAAGAACCCTAAATTAGTGATCACCCATTGTTGATGGTTAGGGTGTTTAGGGTTTGGGTTAATCGATAAAGGCATCGTGTTTCGGAATCTATAATGAGATTCACTGTGGAGCCACTCCAAATATAACCTTGCATTGGTAGGGTATAGACAGGTATCGTGTTTGGAATCTATAATGTAACACTACGGAGCCACGGAGCCACTTCAAATATAACCTTGCCTTGGTAGGGTATAGACAGGTATCGTGTTTGGAATCTATAATGTTCACTACGGAGCCACGGAGCCACTTCATATATAACCTTGCATTGGTAGGGTATAGACAGGTATCGTGTTTGGAATCTATAATGTATCACTACGGAGCCACGGAGCCGCGGAGCCACGGAGCCACTTCAAATATAACCTTGCATTGGTAGGGTATAGACAGGTATCGTGTTTGGAATCTATAATGTAACACTACGGAGCCACGGAGCCACGGAGCCACTTCAAATATAACCTTGCCTTGGTAGGATATAGACAGGTATCGTTTTTGGAATGTATAATGAGTTTCACTACGGAGCCACGGGGCCACTTCAAGTATAACCTTGCATTGGTAGGGTATAGACAGGTATCGTGTTTGGAATCTATAATGTAACACTACGGAGCCACGGAGCCACGGAGCCACTTCAAATATAACCTTGCCTTGGTAGGATATAGACAGGTATCGTTTTTGGAATGTATAATGAGTTTCACTACGGAGCCACGGGGCCACTTCAAGTATAACCTTGCATTGGTAGGGTATAGACAGGTATCGTGTTTGGAATCTATAATGTATCACTGCGGAGCCACGGAGCCACTGCAAATATAACCTTGCCTTGGTAGGGTATAGACAGGTATCGTTTTTGGAATGTATAATGAGTTTCACTACGGAGCCACGGAGCCACTTCAAATATAACCTTGCCTTGGTAGGGTATAGACAGGTATCGTGTTTGGAATCTATAATGTATCACTACGGAGCCACGGAGCCACTTCAAATATAACCTTGCATTGGTAGGGTATAGACAGGTATCGTGTTTGGAATCTATAATGTATCACTACGGAGCCACGGAGCCGCGGAGCCACGGAGCCACTTCAAATATAACCTTGCATTGGTAGGGTATAGACAGGTATCGTGTTTGGAATCTATAATGTAACACTACGGAGCCACGGAGCCACTTCAAATATAACCTTGCCTTGGTAGGATATAGACAGGTATCGTTTTTGGAATGTATAATGAGTTTCACTACGGAGCCACGGGGCCACTTCAAGTATAACCTTGCATTGGTAGGGTATAGACAGGTATCGTGTTTGGAATCTATAATGTATCACTGCGGAGCCACGGAGCCACTTCAAATATAACCTTGCCTTGGTAGGGTATAGACAGGTATCGTTTTTGGAATGTATAATGAGTTTCACTACGGAGCCACGGAGCCACTTCAAATATAACCTTGCATTGGTAGGGTATAGACAGGCATCGTTTTTGTCTCATGTTAGTGTTAAAGCTGGTTTAACTTAAGTTTAAGTGTAACTCAGTGTCGTTTTAGCTTGCTACGGTCTGCGGAACCGCGGAGCTGGGCTTTTTTGGGAGACGTTGAAAATTGACGTTATATTCTGCAATCGCTCCGGTTACAGTTCTAGGAACTAGTTACTCGGGCTGCCTGTGGCAGCGCCGAGTCTTAAAATGCAAGTCGTTATTATTATTATTATTATTTTATTTCATGTCAGACGGCTTCTGCGCATGCGTTAAAGGTCAAATTCGAACCAATCAGATTGCACTGTGCTGGTCACGCAAACAAAGGTTAGATTTCCTCAGGCGCGCTCAGATAAGAAAGTTCCAAGCTCAGACTAGGCGAGACAAGGAGATATCAATTTCAAATAGTCCTTGTCAGAAATCTATTCCATCGTGGGCAATTATGCAATACAACCTAAATTTGGGTCAGGTCCATGTTTTACGACAGAATAACCAGAGTCTTTCTACTGGATTCGGAGAGCTCGAGACATTATACAAGTCTGCTAATATGGGGAAAACTGAAACAAAAAAATGAACTTTGACGGCAGAAACCCTCATATTTGAGCCAAGCGGAATATTTACATGATCCGCTAAGATTTTTACAAATCTAATTAGTTAAGCAGATGTACGCAGTGTATGCCAACTGAAATGCTGTGCTCGTTTTGTGGTTACGGCTCAGTGGGGCAACTACACGAACAAGAAGCATGAACTGCCAGCAAAGAGAGAGGAATTGATCGGAGACGTTAAATTACGTTACTTTGAAGAGGATCAAAATTCAAGTTCTTTGAGACTGTCTTCTGCCGTGACTCGTGAGAGAAATTGGAAAAGATCTAGCTGTTTCATTCAGACACTGGCAAATTTATTGAAAGCTACGGGCTTACTTTATGAGATTATTATTCATTGTGGAATGAAAGGAAACAGGTTAGCTGAAAGTTAAGTTCGAGGTAGGCTTCGACTTTCATTCCGATTCAGTGCATATGTGCACGAAGGTGGAATGCTTTCAACAACACTAACAATAGAACCATACCGAAAGATTCAGTTACGTAAGTACTGTAAGTAAACTCTTTTAGATTTGAATACATTTCCTCTCAGTTTGTCTGTTAATGTACTTTTTCTTCTAATTATCGCTTTATTTAACATCTCTGTGATTTAGAGTATGCGTACCTCCGAAATTATAATACCAAACTCGTTGCATGGCCGTGCCATTTCCATTTTGCACTACTAGATCCTCTTCGGAGAGATCCACATTGCTATTGCGCTTGTTCACATCTCTAGCTCCCACACGTGTAGCGTGGTGGCTGGGGTTTAAAGCAGCTTTCGAGCTCGCCGCTAGAGTAACCAGATTCTGAGGCCTATGATCTAAAGTGAGGCTGACGGTCTTGGGGGCTATGCCATGCTGATGAGTCCTAACAAGGACGAAACAGCTGTACATGGTTGCCACTCTACCGGTAATAAGATGTGAGCATGCGTATTAGACGCTAGCTACGTCATAGCGTGTGTTGTGTAGTGCCATGCAACGAGTTTGGTATTATAAGTTACTAGGTCTGAACAGTACTAATGTATTAACTAGCTGCGAGTTGCTGACAGATCTCTCAAGACTCTAGCTAGCTGCACGATAGTAGTCTGAACATACATACACACATGAATAAGTAGTGTTTTCAATAAAAGATCAACTACTTTAATTTACATACGAGAAAACAAAAATATTAAATTACATACATGTATATATATACTAGGGGAGCAGAGAATGAAAGTCACCGCGCTACCGGCCACTCCTAAAGACTGCTAATAATTCTTCCCTTTGGTTATTACTAAGAGGATTTCAAATGAAAGTGTATTTCATCTTCAATTTCATGTGGCCCGAGTGAAAGCCCAGATGGGCTCTTGTTGAACTAGTTCTCAGAACTGACACGTTCCAGTCAGTTCAGGTAAATGGAACGGCGCCCTAAGTTAATAAAATCGTTCGCAGAATGGTAAGTTAGTTTGTGTTGGTGGAAATTGCTATTACATTGTAGCTATAGGTATCAACTTCTTGTATTAAGTAAACTGTAAAAGCGAAACTCCTTTAAAAGCTAGTAACGAAGATCTACATTGTATGAGTATGCATGATCTATCGATCTTACCCATAGTCCCGTCCAGATTGGAACGCCACCATGAGCAGGAAAACTGAAATCATCACTTCTCGATGCTCTAGCACGATCGGCAATGCCAAACACCAGGCAAAGGAAGCCAAGCAGGATCTGGACAAACGCTGTCATTCTAGCACACTTGTAGTTTAACTCCATGTTTTCTAGCCAGTTCACTTTTTCTCCAACTAGTTGGTCGCAAGGTATCAGTTTCTCGTTCTCTGATTGGCTGATTCAAAGGGGAGGAGCATGGTTTGGCACGGATTATTTTCACCGATGACAGCTGCGAAACTAGGCTTCAGCGACAGCGCTGAAAAACGTCTGCGCATGCGTGAATCGAGGTTGAAAAAGCTGGAATTTTGTCACGATGAAATGTTCGACTCAATGCATATACTACCGCCTGGAATTATAATAATCTTTATTTATATAGCGCTGTTTCCACAGAGAATAAGTGCCCAATAGCGCTTAACAAATACATAAGGCTGCGCGTAACAATAAAATCGCGCTCACAACAATATTGAATAAATAACTATATCAACATTAAAAATTAACCTGCAATTACAGCTAACTAATTAAAAACATTATAGAAACTAAAAACTAAGCTAGACTAACTATAGGTAAAATGATAAAAACAATCTGCGTTTTACATGGTATAAAGTAAACAAAGATATGTATAAAATTAATAAAATGCCTTCTTGAACAAATAGGTCTTGAGTTGCTTCTTGAAGCTCATAAGTGAGTCACAGACTCTTATATCCTGTGGCAGGGAATTCCACAGAGTAGGCGCAGCACAAGGAAATGCTCTATAGCCATAGGAGCGCAAGTTGTATTGTGGGACTACAAGCCGGTTACTGGAAGACGATCTAAGATTACGCTTAGGAACATAGGCAGTAATTAAGTCGGCGATATATGACGGTGCCGTTCCGTGTAGAGCCTTATAAGTAGTTAATAATATCTTAAATATAATCCGTTCTTCTACCGGAAGCCAGTGTAAACTGAACAAAACAGGTGTTATATGGTCACACTTACGGGTTAAGGTAACCACCCGGGCTGCGGCGTTTTGAACACTCTGCAGACGGTCAATAAGGTGTTTAGGTAAACCATACAGTAGCGAATTACAGAAATCTAACCTAGAAGTAACAAATGCGTGGACTAACGTTTCAGCAGACTGAAAGCTAAGGTGTTTTCTGATACGACTAATATTCCTAAGATGGTAGAAGCCAGATTTACAGACACTAGTAACATACCGTTCCATTGTCAAAGAAGAATCAAATAGTACACCAATGTTTCTAACAAGGGAGGATGGGCAGATCACTTCATCACAAACAGAGATGGAGTCAATAGGTGGCAGCGGGCGATGGCGAGCATTTAGAAGCAACAGCTCAGTCTTGTCTCCGTTCAGTTTTAATTTATTCCATGTCATCCAGGCATCTACATCACGGACACATGCCTCGATCTTAGATGTTGCCATGTCGAGTTCACTAGTGTCCGATGATTTAAAGGTGATATATAGCTGAGTGTCATCAGCATAGAGATGATAGTCCATGCTGTGTTGTCTAAGTAGATCACCGAGTGGAGTTGTATAAAGCGAGAATAGTATCGGTCCCAGAACGCTGCCTTGAGGAACACCGGAACGAAGGGTATACTTGGAAGATTGGCCCCCGCGAACATTGACAGTAAACGTCCGGTCAGTCAGGTATGACCTAAACCAGTCATGGGCCTTATCGACAATCCCGAATCTTGAAGAGAGCCGGGACAACAGGATTTCGTGGTCAACAGTGTCGAAGGCGGCTGACAGGTCAAGAAGTAGGAGAATCACAGACTTCTGATTGTCTATTGCTCTCAAGATATCGTTTTGAACCTTTACTAACGCAGTTTCCGTGCTGTGGCACTTCTTATAGGCAGACTGGTAAAGTTCAGATTATTATTATTACCGCCTGGAATTATTGAAGCATCGGGTCGCGGTAATACCGCGGTCATTGGACGCGGTATTACCGCACCATGGACGAGGTTTTACCGCGGTAAAGCCGAGGCTTTATCGCGGTCAAATTATTCACCGCAATGAAAGCCGCGGTCAAAATCCGCGGTCATGACACAATACTGTAGTATTGTGCAAAAGTCATGCAAACGTATTTCGACGAATTTCGCTCTTTGTTCCTACGAATGTCGCCGAAATTTCGACGGGCAACTTTTCGTTCGAAATTTCGACGAAGAATTGATCAGATACGCGAAAATTCGAATGCCAAGGCGAAATATCGCCAACCTGCGAGCGACATTTCGCCGATATTTCGTTCAGATTGTCAAACGAAAATTCGGACCAGGTTATCGAAATATCGTGATCCGAAATTTCGCGTACGTGGTCATTGCCCAGTTTTGTATTTTAACCTTTCTTTCACTAGGATTAACGCGTGACAAATTCGAATTCATGACAAACAGTTTTACAAACGTACAGTAAGATGGTTTTGGTAAATAACCTGCGTGCCAGAGGCGTCAAAAAGTCAAGATTCTTAATAAAAGTCCCCGTCAATCGTGAACTGTCAGCCAGACGCGACTGTCTCATTTCTGACACAAATACCGCGGGGGCGCAATTAATTTCCATTTACGCGAACTGACTGATCTGATCCGATGCATTAAAGCTCTTTTAATTCAAAAGGAATTGCACTTTCCCAGTAGAAGTTTTCTGGTAAGAGTATAGAAGTTTTTGCACGTCTTTCAATATGACAAACGTTGCTTCATAACTCTGTTGATGTTCTGTAAAATTTCAGACTGACACGTTCACGCCTGACTGATTGCACGTGGAAATTCAGAAGAGTTGAGATTTTAATACAAAAACATTTACAATGAATTCTGCCGAAACCTAGTAACAAGACAAGGATCTGCCGTAAATGTGAAACTACACTGAAGCGAAAGTTTATTTGGTGTTATGTTTTGCGCTCAGCGGAGAATCTTTTAGAATCTTTTATTTTCGCCGTTCATTCAGAACTCTAACGGCGGGTTAGAATCTTAAAGATTCTAAAGTCTTAATTAGTTTCACCGATGAGTGCCCGCCGTTTGAGTTCTGAATGAAGCGAAAATAAAAGATTCTAAAGTCTTAGTTTCACCGATGAGTTATTCTCTACCCGCCGTTTGAGTTCTGAATGAAGCGAAAATAAAAGATTCTAAAGTCTTAGTTTCACCGAATAGTACTTCTTTACCCGCCGTTAGAGTTTTGAATGAAGCGAAAATAAAAGATTCTAAAGTCTTAGTTTCACCGATGAGTACTTCTTTACCCGCCGTTTGAGTTCTGAATGAAGCGAAAATAAAAGATTCTAAAGTCTTAGTTTCACCGATGAGTGCTTCTTTACCCGCCGTTGGAGTTCTGAATGAAGCGAAAATAGATTCTAAAGTCTTAGTTTCACCGACGAGTTCTTCTTTACCCGCCGTTTGAGTTCTGAATCAAGCGAAAATAAAAGATTCTAAATCTAAAGTCTTAGTTTCACCGATGAGTGCTTCTTTACCCGCCGTTTGAGTTCTGAATGAAACGAAAATAAAAGATTCTAAAGTTAACAGCGGTGTTGAATAAAGAATGAAAAGAACGCCGAGTCATCGCTACATCTTCACACTAAAGTCAACAAGAGCCCATCTGGGCTTTCACTCGGGCCACATGAGATTGAAGATGAAATACACTTTCATTTGAAATCCTCTAGTAATCAGTAACCGAAGGGAATAATTATTAGCTGAATTTAGCAGTCTTTAGGAGTGGCCGGTAGCGCGGTGACATTCATTCTCTGCTCCCCTAGTATATATATGTAATTTAATATTTTGGTTTTTCTCGTGTATGTAAATTACACTCGTTCTCAATAACACGTGCAGGTTCGAAACTAGCCTGCGTAGCAAGCGTTTCCGTAGGTTTTTTTGAAGCGTAGGAAGACTTTTTCGATATTTGGCCGCGCAAAAAATGGGGCGAGACCAAACTCCTGACTTCGAAGTCGTTTCTGGTGGATGTCAATCAAACGGTTTCCATGGAGTTTGAAGTGAACCGCTGTGTGAGTAAATTCGGGAAACTAGCATTTTATAAACATGGCAAAGTCTTTCCCAAAGTCGCTTAGATGGAGAGTAATCATGCTTAGAGCCAAGGGTTTGCAAAATAGGGAAATCACATAAACTTTGTGTGAGCGAGCGGTTTGTGTATAAGATCAAAATAGGGAAATCGCATAAACTTTGTGTGTGAGCGAGCGGTTTGTGTGTAAGATCAAAATAGGGAAATCGCATAAACTTTATGTGTGAGCGAGCGGTTTGTGTATAAGATCAAAATAGGGAAATCGCATAAACGTTATGTGTGATCATGAGCGAGCGGTTTGTGTATAAGATCAAAATAGGGAAATCGCATAAACTTTGTGTGAGCGAGCGGTTTGTGTATAAGAAATCAGATTGTTTATATAGCTTCAAAGGTCTTGGAAAAAGAATTATAGTTATTTTTATTCATCCAGTTGCAGATATGCTCCTTATAAGAGGTTTTATCGAGCAATACCCTCGAGCTCTACCTTGACGAGCTCCAGGCATGGATTTCGACAGGGCAATTTTTTTTTTTTAAACTCTCAGGACATGGATTATCGGCAATGCTCTCCACTCTCGACTGACATTTCGGTGAGGAATTCAATCAAAAAAACAATCGTTTTTCGGCTTAGTATCCGCCATTTCTCTACCTATGTCGCCTCAAATTACTTACGATTTCGTTGACATCCTACACTATTTATGTTTCCTCCACTCTGGGAGTTGTATGGCGACGTTTTCGTAGTATTATTTAGCATGCAGACCAGTGTTGCCATAGAAATATAGTAGAGTGACATCCACCAAATTGACGTTTTCCGTTGGAAATTCAATTTCGAACCTGCACGTGTTATTGAGAACGAGTGTAAAGAAGTTGACCTTTACTTATTCATGTTACGCACGCTAATAGCGGAGTGCGGTAATTACGTCACAAGACTCAGACAAACAAACCGCTTTTCTTGTATCAACTTACAAGAATTGACTAGCACTTCAGTTCGTCCTCTGTCTATTCTACCAGAAATGACTGCTTTCCTGGACCATATTTTGAAAGAGAACCTGATGATTATACTGTCGAACAGCTTAAACTTTGGCTGAAATACAGAGGATTGAAACAAAGCGACAAACGTCGATCTTGTCAAGCGAGTTTTGCATCTTCGCTGGCCAACCAACGAGACATGCTTACTATACTAGTAGCCTGTCAAGTCCTATTTAAACTGTATCCCAAACTCATCTTTTCCCATGCAATATCGTTGTAAGACTTCAGCTAAACATTGAAAAGTTACAAAGGTCAGGTTTTCCTGTATTAAGGCAAAAACAAAAGAATGTAGCCGCGTGCCGAGTGCATTCATCGGCGAATGGAGATAGGAAATTCTTCAATAAAACTCATCGGAGACCAAAGCTGTTATGGCTGGAAGAGCATATACATTAAAACTATGAACTGACAGCATCCTAAAATTCGGCAATCTTGCTTATGTTGGTGTGCTCTTTCAAACAATTATATTATTGTTTGCATTATCGAGTTTTCAAATTTAATACCAGACCTGCAGCTCCGAAAGAAATTAACTTCATTTGTGCTCAGAAAATAAATCAAAACATTGTATCGAATTATAAGTTGTATCCTGTCCACCTATGATGGAGCTATCACTATATTTCTCTACTGTTCTTTCTACCCTGCGGCTCTTTATTATCGCAGCTCGCTGATCGCGTCCATATCGGTATTTGTTGGACTATTAAGATTATTAACTGAAATGCCCGTTTTGTTTATCTCTATTTAAAAGCTTTTACCCTCCTTCCCAAAACTGCAGTCTGCTCATTATATTACAGAACTATAAAGGGAACCGTTGGAAGCCTTTAATTTCTCGAACCAAAACCTCGGCCGTGAGAGGAGTCTTGTTTACCTTGATAGTTGAATAACTGCTTCGGTCATCATAAATTATTCTGTGCTGAGTGTTTATTACCTACGAAACGTACCTCAAACAAGAGCGCCAGTTGAAATATCCTGAGCCTGTTGGAAGGCTTTCGCACGAGTGAAGTTAAATAAAACATTAAACTGCCTTACATTTGAGAGATGAGACTCCAAGTTAGAGAGAAAGTTGCTCAGGGTATGCCACAGGCAGCCCGAGTAATGATTTCGGCGTGATACAAATCTCAGCGGCCGTGACCGCGGCCAACTAATTACCGCAGTTTACCGCGGTTTTACCGAGGTATTACCGCGGTAATACTGCGGTCAAACCGCGGTATTGCCGCGGTCATTGGACGCGGTAAAACCGCGGTAAATGCTTCAATAATTCCAGGCGGTACTGTATGAAGCAGATGGGTCTGGAAAAAGCTTCCTTTTCGGAAATTTATTCGCCTACCAATGGACCTAATTAGCAACGAAAGCCTGAGTATATCTGTTGGATGAAGACCAGGAGGTCAGGTAAGTCGAAACCCTTCAAAAATAGTCTTGGGAGTACGAGTACGTACTGTAGTCTGTACGTTAGAATAATTTGTTTTCGCGAAATTTGTTGGCTGACTTTAGCGGTGATGCAGTGTATAGATTTACAGGAAGCCGAAGGCAAACACGTACCTTGATAGCATTTGAAATAATCTTTAAAGTTAATGCTTGTCAACTACGCCGTGTTCATACAAAATTTGCTGTCCGACATCTTGCAAAACCAGTGCCCCTTGGTTCCAAAGGTTTTGTTATTTTCTTTTGTGGTTTTAGCCACATTTACATTATACAAAATAACAATTACAATTATGTAGTGAAGGGACAAAGCCAGATGCTTAAAGTGCCTATAACCCCAAATTTGAAGTATTTTTAATAAATTCTTTACATCCTTCTTATCAATAATTCGAAGAGAAAAAAAGGAAAAAAGTAAGAGTTCGACCTTATTTCTGGGGTCAAACATCGTAAAACAACCCGATTTGGGCACCCTGTCCCAAATGGCCGTCAGCTGGAGTCTGGAAAGAGCCTGGGAACGAAACCGAAAGCAACGTCATAGTAGTGAGAGAAAGCGAACAACCAACAACAAAGACAGATAAAAACAGAGCGAACCGAGCGAATAACTCGATTTGAAATGCCAAACAGATGTGTAGTTGTGGGCTGTAGGAATGAGCCAGACTCAAAAAAAGGATAGCTCTAACACAAGATCCCGTTTTTAAGCGATGATCGGCCAGAAGCAAAGAAGAGAAGACGCCAGTAGTTGAGGTTCGTGCGAACAAAGCGAGCGAAGTCCCTCCAAGCCGGAAGACTTTATAAGATTTTCTTTAGTCCCGGACTCTACGCGATGACTGAAGTCGGATGAATATGGAGTTGTTCCTATTCCATCAGTCCATGCCATCGAAACCGATAAGCCATTCTCCGATTTTGGTAAGTGCTTTTGTATTTAGTTTGGCAAATTATACAGTAGCCTTTGTGTAGCGCTTTCGTTTCACTCCATTCCGGGGAATGGAGTGAAACGGAAGCGCTACACAACGGCTGCTACATGAGGCTAGCAATACAGTGGAACCTGCATGTATAAAGAAGTGCTGAGGGAAAGGAAGAAAACTTCATTATAACCGGGTTCCACGTACTGAACATTAATTTCACCACGAGTGTAACTAGTATAAGGGCAATGACCGTGAATAAATCAGACCTTCAGTTTTAATGTATTTTAGTACGTTGTTTGTTTATGCACAAATATTATCAACTTTATTCAGTTGATACCTGCACCTATGCCTATGGACACCATGCTTAACGAGCAGCCAAGGGCAGAAGCAACCCAGAAGAGACAACAAATGAGGACTGTTGTAGATGTTCCCCCTACAGCTCTAGGCAATTCAAATTGTTTTGTATAAAATATTTTTCCACAAAAGAAACTATTCAAATTCTGAAAATATTCAAACAAAATAGTCTGTGCTGATCACACCTTCGGTGTTTGTCCTTCAATAACACCTAGCTCTTGCTCAAGCAGTACATGTACACCTATCAAACTGTTTCCCATGTCATATGTATACTGCTTGTTTAGTCTTTTGAGACTAAACAAAATATTAAAATACCAGCTGGAAACGTATAATACACTGTAAGTTTGCATTTGAAACGAAACCAGTGCTTTATTTACCATAAACCAATATATTATACACATAACTTAATAATAATTGTTATTTTTGTACTTTAGTGCCAGAAGTTCCAGTTCCACTTGCTGTAAGGCCAGAAGTTCCAGTTCCACCTGCTGTAAGGCCCACAAAAACCAAGGCAAAACCCCATTGCTCAGTGTGCAAGAAACCTATGAAAGGGCATAAAAGTGTTGTCGATTGTCCAAAGAACAACCCTCGTACCCTTAGTACAGAGTGAACCAGAAATGTCTACCAGCTATCTTAGTGATTTGATATTTTACCAATGGACAATCTAGGTAGCAATGTTATACTGTCAACTTTCATAGACTAATAATCACTCTGACTTGTGACCAGCTCAGTGAAATCGATTGCCCTATTTCATTATGATGTCACATCAAAACAAATAGATTAAAGCCACCATTCTTATTATATTGGGAAAATTAGCCAATTTGAAGAAAAGCGATCTATGGCAGAACAACTTTATTTTGTATGTCTATTGTTAAAGTATGAAAATATGTTCATTATTTTACTTGAATAATGTATATTTACACAGTTTATTAGTCATTTTTGAATATTTGCTTTGATTATCCCACATGTGTATCAGATCATATGAGAATCTCTGATTCTCTGATAATGAGTGTCTGGCCCGAACATCTAAAGTAATGGTCTCTCACCATGACACATGACAGTCCCTTTAAGGTTAGGCCAGAGCATTGAAAACATGTCCATCTTGTAAAAGGGGTCAGTCAGATTTTACTGTTTTCCAATTTACTACTCAAACATTTAAATTTTAATATACCGGTAATAATCCTATTTTCAAAATTTGTGTAAAATTATATAAAGGATCACAGGGTGCGATGTACGACTCTGGTAATTTACTTTGCAATTAAGCTTCCCAATTCGGACCAGCACCCTAGAGCTTTAGGCTACTAAACCCAGCAAGCACACTGCTTATTTTTATTTGTCGTACCCTGGAACATAAAATTTGCCTGTATACAGTACAAATAAAATGTATAAATCATAGTGATAGCAATAAACCATTGAAAAAAATACTGGTAGTTATGAATGGCAATATGGACATACATGTAGGTTAATAGCCCGCATTCGATATATGCTTCACTTCTCACACAAAGGTTGTGGGCATAATTAAATTCATTATTGTTATTTCATTAATCACTGCACATTATTCCCCCGAGCCTTGTATTGAATCATTTGTATGTGACCAGTGAAGCCTATATCAAAAGTGGCCAATGGCACTGAAAGTTTGACTGTTCATTGTTGTTCTCCTTTATATAAGTTATGAAGTACTTTCATCTTCTTCAAATCCAGTGAAGGTTTCTTTCCCAGCATTGAATTTTGTCCTGATTGTGTCATATGCACATGCTGGTAGAGGAATTCTATTGTTGCTCAGATAAGCGTAGACTAACTGGATGTTCTCTCTGTATGAGACAACTCATAGAAATCTGTAAATAAAGAAGTTTATATGTTAGCACCAATTACTTGTTTGATACAATTGAAGCCCTTTGTGAAACTGCCCTTGTAGGTGACCAGCTCCCCTCAGAGACCACTCTTGTGCTCTGTAGTAACCAGCCACTCTCGTAAGTGACCGCCACTGTCTTTTGATTTTTTTTTTTTAACCTCTTGTAAGTGACCACTCCAGAGACATGATCCCAGACTGTGCAATGAGTCTAATTGCAACGAGTCAACTAAATATAAATATGGTATGTAATCAACTAAAGTCGATTGAGGTATGCTAACCGCCGTGGAAAGCGAGTAGCAGCTGACGTTTCGAGCGTTAGCCCTTCGTCAGAGCAATATATAAATATGTACACTGAGCTTCAACTGTATTAAAATTATTTTTAATTAACATGCACGATAGATCAAAATTTCAAAATACTCTGATAAACCTTCCACTTTCCTGGTTGGACTAAACACGGAACTGTGCTCATTGATTTCAATTCATACCTTGGTTCATTATTTAGCATTATTAATTCCTGGTATAAATATTTCCTTACATATTAGTATGCAGGGGTGGATTTAGGATGTGCCATTGTGGGATGTTTCCCGCTAAAACATATAGTTGGTGCATGTTTCTCAATTGAGAGGGGCAAAAGTGGTGCACACTGAATTTCCACGAACTGTAAAATATTATCAAACAGGTAAATTCCGAAAAGGGTAAATATAAGAGGAATTGCGATATTAGGAAACTGTTAATCGTATCTTCATTTATAGCGATTCTTACAAGTAAAGGCTTATATGATTGTTGCGATTGCAAGGTCAAGGATCACTGGATTCTTTTGTTTGGTGTGAATCAAATTCAAAGCGTAACTTAAATGTGTTGAACAGAAGCATCCTGCAATGTTTTTTTGGGAGATCACGTCCACGGCAACGGGAAGCCCATGAAGGGCTATGATAACTTATTTTCATTTTGGACAGTTTAACTCACCAGCTTTCCCTTGGTTCGAGGCCTTCCAACCGATTCTGGAGGTCTCTTCGTCTGTCCTCTGCCTTTCTTCTTTCCTGGCGATAGTTTTCTTCATCGGCGAGTGGATCATCCGGTCTCTCTTCGCCGGCAGAATCTTCTGCTTCAAGCTCATAGTTCATAAAATTTAGCTTGGAATTGTCCGATGAACAACTGTCTTCAGATTCGGAGCCTTACGAAGACATTTTGTCAAAACGTACAGCAGAAAATTACAGAACTTGCGACGCAAATAAGAAAGAACGAACCAAAAGTACATGAGAGAAGCCTTTGTCACGTGACATGGCTCCCTACTATGACGTACCTAGTCCCAGACCCCACCAAGTCGCTAAGCTGACGGTAAAAGTTCACGGCTCTCATCTTTGAAAAGCCGTAAAAAAAAAGAGAAATGCTTTAAAACCATTAATTTTTTCGGGAAGTTGCATAGAATACTTCTAAGTTTGATCTGAAAGCGTAACTTTTTTGGGGTTATAGGCACTTTAAAGAAGCATTATATTTGTCTGTTGTTTAGTGGTTTAGCTTTAAACACCCACAATTATTGACTATATACATGTAGCTCTAAACACCCAAAGTTAGTGAACACCTGAGTCTTGTTGACGGGTTAGGGTCTATTTAAATGTAGGGTTAGGTTTTGGATTAATTAGTTCACAGGACCATCGGAGAAGCATTATACTTGCCTATAGAGTACCGAAGTGTGACGTCACAAATTTGCAAAATTTAGATGTAGAATGTTTGGACCACTGATTCAGAAAGAGCAATATAAAAGAACATTACATACCAAAAATGAGGTGTATACGATGAAAAGCAGCTGAGATATGGGCATTGGAATATATACTTTTCTTTAACAAATCACTGTATTTTTGTACTGGTTCATAAACTTAGGAACCAGGACAAAAATACATTGTTTTGTTAAAGAATATTATATATTCCAATGCCCATATCTCGGCCGCTTTTCATCTTATTCACCTCATTTTTGCTATGTAATGTTCTTTTATCGTGTTCTTTCTGCAACTGTGGTCAAATGTTGTTAAAGGGAAAAATTTTTATTTATGACGTCATCACTTCGGTACTCTATTGTTTAGTGACTTAGCTCTAAACACCCAAAATTATTGATATTCCAACCTACTAGGTTGTTTGGGAAATAATCTGAATTGAGAAACAACCTACAACATATACATTAACCTAGCTTACCAATCCTGTCATTGGAGCACTATTCCGACTGCTTGCACCAAAGCCAATAAACCCTGTTATGAGAAACTGTTATATACAAAGAGAAAGATGTATTAGTGTTGGATAATAATTATAGGCCCTGTTCATCACCAGTTAACTGTAACAGGCCGCTAGTAAACTTTTGGTTAGTAAGCACCTGTTGTTGATGGTTAGGGTCTTCTTAAATGTAGGGGAAGGGTTTGGATTAGTTCTCAGCATAATAGAAGAAGGGTTACAGTCTGTACTATTTAGTGACTAGCTCTAAACAACCTAAATAATATTAGTGAGCACACGTTGAATTGTAGACGGTTAGGGTGTTTTTAAATGTAGGGTTAGTATTTGTATTAGATCTCAGCATAATAGAAGAAGGATTACAGTCTGTATTATTTAGTAACTAATCGTTCTAAACACCCTAAATAAATTAGTGACTATATATTTATAGCTCTAAACGCCGAAATTCCCTTCCTTTTCCCTTTACTTTATCTGTCACTGATCTGAGTGAATACTCTGCAAAAGACAGTTTGTTTTGAAGAGAAGTACGAGTGGAGCCGTAATGAAGTACACCTGATCATCTATAAACAATGTATTTTTCTGGATTTAGCTTTCTTACTTCTCTTGAATTGCTACAGTTTTCATGAGAGAACGCAGTCAACACAAACTTCATATGTGTTACAGTTTGGACCGGGTTTAATATTGCGATCGTCCATGTTTTTCGAAAGATGTTTCCAAGTCCGATTTTGTTAGCAGTAAGCATGCGTGCATAACGAGAGGGAGTGGGTTCCATGATTACTCACATGGAGAATAAATGATGTGTTCAAAACAACAAGCGCTTTCGTGGCGCAGTGCGATAATCCACTGGATTAATATCTACCAGGCGTTCCTCGTGATTCAGCCAAGTTAAGCCCGATTGGGTGAGGTAAGTAAATGGATGGGTGACCTGAATGTAAGTGGTCAGGGGGTTAAGAAAGTGATAGAAGTAGGGGGTGGTAGTAGGAAGAGAAGTGGGGATGGATGTAGGAAGGGGAGGGGTGGGTTGCTAAAAAATATTTTGTAGGGGAGGGGTTGGTGAATTTTTTTTTTATAGCCAAACCCGAGTCAATTTGACCTAGGTTGAATTGACTCAAGGTCAATTTGACCTAGGAAATTGACTCGGGGTCAATTTGACCTGAAGAGTCAATTTGACCTGCAACATATATATTGTACTATAAAATACACACAAACAAATACTATAAAATACACACAAACATCAAGTATTTCAATGGCAATAGCAACCATTTATCAGAAATTAGAAAAAAAATAGAAGAAGTTGTAGATATCGTTTAAGCTTTGAAAGGTGGAGCTTAGGAATTTTGTTTTTCTAAAAGGAACTGTTTAACCTTTTTGGAAAAATTGAAATTGGGTAGATGCATGTTTAAGATCAGTTGGTACATTGTAGTTGTTGGCAGAGCTCCAATTATTTCTGATCACAGTAGTGGCTGATTTCTAGGAATTCTGGTTTATTGACTAGCTGAGGGATATTTTGGACAGAGGGGTTGAAGGAAGTTTTTCAATTGATCACTTTGAATGGCTATGACTTTTTATTATTAAAATGATAATTTGGTGAAGAAAGAAAAATGCCAGACCAAGGAAAGAAGAGCTAAATATGCTGTCCAGTAAAACACAAAGTGTCCTCTTCAAGATTCAAACCCCAACCTCATGAATGCCAAGTGTGCGCTCTGTGTGGATAAAAAACCATGAGTCCTGAAAATTTGCAGCCAGAAAGTTACAACATGACATTTGTTGCAAAACATACCAAGGTTTTATTAAATAGGAGAGGAGTTAGTGATATATTTGTTTAATAATTATTATTATTAGTCCTCTAAGTCTGTCTATAAGTCCAACAAATGTACCTTTTTAGACTTCAAAATGACTTATGCAGTTATCAGCGTAATCCAGGGGGGGGGGGGGGGCAACCCCAGGGAACTCCCGGGCATTTGTACAATGATGTCAACCAACCCCCCATACCCAACGGCAGGATTTCAAGAGAACATACGGGAACTTTTGTCATTGGCAAGGCAAAACGAAGCATCGAGGCAAGAGTGAAATGTTTGTTGAAGGTTCTCTGCTCAAATTTGAAGCATTTATGTTTGGATTCGCGAAACAAGATGGCGGCCATATTAAGACCTTAGTATATTATATACATGTTTAGTACTTGTATTTCACTGTTTCTTTGTTTTGTGCTATGAATAACACAGAGTTCTGCTGCTCCTGTAATTCTCTCAAAGCTTTTGAGTTAAGTTATGTTGCCATGGGAATTGTTTTGTCAAAGGAATGTGCAAAATTTCGCAGCATTCAAGCAACACAACTTTGATACCATTTGCTTGCCTGGCTTGCCTGGCTTGCCGCTGCAAGCCGAGAAACTTGCCGTGTTTTTATCAACTTCAGTGGACTGACGGCAACAATGACGGGGACGATCTTTGTTTCTCCTGTTGTTTGGTCTCCAGAACTGTGAGAAGATCCTGGGAAACAACTGGTATAAAATTCTTTCTTCCGAGAAGCAAGCCTTCAAGACAAACATTTTGTGCAGCCTTAATACTAATATTTGAAATCCATTTCATTCGTTATTACAAGAGATATAAATGTTCGCTGGTGTATACATATCATAGTGTTCAAAGTAAGCTCGATTTTCACATCTGGTTTTGAGTTTTTTATCCAATCAGCGCAACGTCCAAAATCTGGACGTTTGACACAAGTCCAAAAATCTGGACGTTTGACACAAGTCCTTTCTTTTTCTCAATCGATACTCCCTCAGGCCTGATACTCAGGTTACAGGGCTAAATTGCAGAATACAGTGGCACTCTTGAAGCTCTTTAGAAATATGTGGCTCCGTAGTTGCCCACACAGTCGTTTTAAGGAACCTAAATAGTACTTAACTGTATTAGTCATTTTGTAGCTAATCTTAGGCAAAGGGGTTAGGATTAGCTAAGTCTTACAACCTCCATTTTGAATTTATTATCATCACAAAGTAGGAGAGCAAAGGTTGCGGCGCCGCGGCACCGTGGATGAACAAAACACACAGGAATCCCATAATATAGTGTTTATTCTCCATAATTTAATTTAATCAAATCTTAAAATAACCCCATCACACCTCATTGTGACTTCGTCCCCTAGGACGTTTTTCTTTCTTTTTTTTTCTTTTTTTTTCTTGATGACTTAAAAATATATACCCATGTGTTTAGAAAATAAAACCTTAATTCGTCCCAGTTTGTATAGCCATTATATAACCATTTATACTAACTTTTATACGTTTATTTGACGCGTTGACATAATACATGTTGCTTCGTTCTACTACTGTAAACAGAGAGACTTGTTCACACCGACATCTCTCTCGTTGACGCGTCAACATCATACATGTTGCTTCGTTCTACTACTTTGAACAGATAGACTCGTTCACACCCAGACATATCTCTCTAGCGCGTTGACATCATACATGTTGCTTCTTTCTACTACTGTGAACAGAGAGACTCGTTCACACCCAAACTAACGCATTGACATGTTGGCGTCTCCACCTAACGTACTTGAGCGGGGCGGTATTCTGCAATTGCTCCCATTTCGCAGTATTTTTGGGCTGTGTAATAAAATACAGTAACAACAACACAAGAAAGTTATGTCAATTAACTTACTTAAAAATAAATATTCCCATTTAAGAAGCATTATTTTTCTGTGTTGTTTAGTGACTTAGCCCTAAAGAACCCTAAATTAGTGATCACCCATTATTGATGGTTAGGGTGTTTTTAAATGATGGATTAGGATTTGGATTAATTGATAGGAACATTTAAGAAGCATTATGTTTCTGTGTTGTTTAGTGACTTAGCCCTAAAGAACCCTAAATTAGTGATCACCCATTGTTGATGGTTAGGGTGTTTAGGGTTTGGGTTAATCGATAAAGGCATCGTGTTTCGGAATCTATAATGAGATTCACTGTGGAGCCACTCCAAATATAACCTTGCATTGGTAGGGTATAGACAGGTATCGTGTTTGGAATCTATAATGTATCACTACGGAGCCACGGAGCCACTTCAAATATAACCTTGCCTTGGTAGGGTATAGACAGGTATCGTGTTTGGAATCTATAATGTATCACTACGGAGCCACGGAGCCACTTCAAATATAACCTTGCATTGGTAGGGTATAGACAGGTATCGTGTTTGGAATCTATAATGTATCACTACGGAGCCACGGAGCCACGGAGCCACTTCAAATATAACCTTGCATTGGTAGGTATAGACAGGTATCGTGTTTGGAATCTATAATGTAACACTACGGAGCCACGGAGCCACGGAGCCACTTCAAATATAACCTTGCCTTGGTAGGATATAGACAGGTATCGTTTTTGGAATGTATAATGAGTTTCACTACGGAGCCACGGGGCCACTTCAAGTATAACCTTGCATTGGTAGGGTATAGACAGGTATCGTGTTTGGAATCTATACTGTATCACTACGGAGCCACTTCAAATATAACCTTGCCTTGGTAGGGTATAGACAGGTATCGTTTTTGGAATGTATATAATGAGTTTCACTACGGAGCCACGGAGCCACTTCAAATATAACCTTGCATTGGTAGGGTATAGACAGGTATCGTGTTTGGAATCTATAATGTCACACTACGGAGCCACGGAGCCACTTCAAATATAACCTTGCCTTGGTAGGATATAGACAGGTATCGTTTTTGGAATGTATAATGAGTTTCACTACGGAGCCACGGGGCCACTTCAAGTATAACCTTGCATTGGTAGGGTATAGACAGGTATCGTGTTTGGAATCTATAATGTATCACTGCGGAGCCACGGAGCCACTTCAAATATAACCTTGCCTTGGTAGGGTATAGACAGGTATCGTTTTTGGAATGTATAATGAGTTTCACTACGGAGCCACGGAGCCACTTCAAATATAACCTTGCCTTGGTAGGGTATAGACAGGTATCGTGTTTGGAATCTATAATGTATCACTACGGAGCCACGGAGCCACTTCAAATATAACCTTGCATTGGTAGGGTATAGACAGGTATCGTGTTTGGAATCTATAATGTCTCACTACGGAGCCGCGGAGCCACGGAGCCACTTCAAATATAACCTTGCATTGGTAGGGTATAGACAGGTATCGTGTTTGGAATCTATAATGTAACACTACGGAGCCACGGAGCCACTTCAAATATAACCTTGCCTTGGTAGGATATAGACAGGTATCGTTTTTGGAATGTATAATGAGTTTCACTACGGAGCCACGGGGCCACTTCAAGTATAACCTTGCATTGGTAGGGTATAGACAGGTATCGTGTTTGGAATCTATAATGTATCACTGCGGAGCCACGGAGCCACTTCAAATATAACCTTGCCTTGGTAGGGTATAGACAGGTATCGTTTTTGGAATGTATAATGAGTTTCACTACGGAGCCACGGAGCCACTTCAAATATAACCTTGCATTGGTAGGGTATAGACAGGCATCGTTTTTGTCTCATGTTAGTGTTAAAGCTGGTTTAACTTAAGTTTAAGTGTAACTCAGTGTCGTTTTAGCTTGCTACGGTCTGCGGAACCGCGGAGCTGGGCTTTTTTGGGAGACGTTGAAAATTGACGTTATATTCTGCAATCGCTCCGGTTACAGTTCTAGGAACTAGTTACTCGGGCTGCCTGTGGCAGCGCCGAGTCTTAAAATGCAAGTCGTTATTATTATTATTATTATTTTATTTCATGTCAGACGGCTTCTGCGCATGCGTTAAAGGTCAAATTCGAACCAATCAGATTGCACTGTGCTGGTCACGCAAACAAAGGTTAGATTTCCTCAGGCGCGCTCAGATAAGAAAGTTCCAAGCTCAGACTAGGCGAGACAAGGAGATATCAATTTCAAATAGTCATTGTCAGAAATCTATTCCATCGTGGGCAATTATGCAATACAACCTAAATTTGGGTCAGGTCCATGTTTTACGACAGAATAACCAGAGTCTTTCTACTGGATTCGGAGAGCTCGAGACATTATACAAGTCTGCTAATATGGGGAAAACTGAAACAAAAAAATGAAATTTGACGGCAGAAACCCTCATATTTGAGCCAAGCGGAATATTTACATGATCCGCTAAGATTTTTACAAATCTAATTAGTTAAGCAGATGTACGCAGTGTATGCCAACTGAAATGCTGTGCTCGTTTTGTGGTTACGGCTCAGTGGGGCAACTACACGAACAAGAAGCATGAACTGCCAGCAAAGAGAGAGGAATTGATCGGAGACGTTAAATTACGTTACTTTGAAGAGGATCAAAATTCAAGTTCTTTGAGACTGTCTTCTGCCGTGACTCGTGAGAGAAATTGGAAAAGATCTAGCTGTTTCATTCAGACACTGGCAAATTTATTGAAAGCTACGGGCTTACTTTATGAGATTATTATTCATTGTGGAATGAAAGGAAACAGGTTAGCTGAAAGTTAAGTTCGAGGTAGGCTTCGACTTTCATTCCGATTCAGTGCATATGTGCACGAAGGTGGAATGCTTTCAACAACACTAACAATAGAACCAAACCGAAAGATTCAGTTACGTAAGTACTGTAAGTAAACTCTTTTAGATTTGAATACATTTCCTCTCAGTTTGTCTGTTAATGTACTTTTTCTTCTAATTATCGCTTTATTTAACATCTCTGTGATTTAGAGTATGCGTACCTCCGAAATTATAATACCAAACTCGTTGCATGGCCATGCCATTTCCATTTTGCACTACTAGATCCTCTTCGGAGAGATCCACATTGCTATTGCGCTTGTTCACATCTCTAGCTCCCACACGTGTAGCGTGGTGGCTGGGGTTTAAAGCAGCTTTCGAGCTCGCCGCTAGAGTAACCAGATTCTGAGGCCTATGATCTAAAGTGAGGCTGACGGTCTTGGGGGGCTATGCCATGCTGATGAGTCCTAACAAGGACGAAACAGCTGTACATGGTTGCCACTCTACCGGTAATAAGATGTGAGCATGCGTATTAGACGCTAGCTACGTCATAGCGTGTGTTGTGTAGTGCCATGCAACGAGTTTGGTATTATAAGTTACTAGGTCTGAACAGTACTAATGTATTAACTAGCTGCGAGTTGCTGACAGATATCTCAAGACTCTAGCTAGCTGCACGATAGTAGTCTGAACATACATACACACATGAATAAGTAGTGTTTTCAATAAAAGATCAACTACTTTAATTTACATACGAGAAAACAAAAATATTAAATTACATACATGTATATATATACTAGGGGAGCAGAGAATGAAAGTCACCGCGCTACCGGCCACTCCTAAAGACTGCTAATAATTCTTCCCTTTGGTTATTACTAAGAGGATTTCAAATGAAAGTGTATTTCATCTTCAATTTCATGTGGCCCGAGTGAAAGCCCAGATGGGCTCTTGTTGAACTAGTTCTCAGAACTGACACGTTCCAGTCAGTTCAGGTAAATGGAACGGCGCCCTAAGTTAATAAAATCGTTCGCAGAATGGTAAGTTAGTTTGTGTTGGTGGAAATTGCTATTACATTGTAGCTATAGGTATCAACTTCTTGTATTAAGTAAACTGTAAAAGCGAAACTCCTTTAAAAGCTAGTAACGAAGATCTACATTGTATGAGTATGCATGATCTATCGATCTTACCCATAGTCCCGTCCAGATTGGAACGCCACCATGAGCAGGAAAACTGAAATCATCACTTCTCGATGCTCTAGCACGATCGGCAATGCCAAACACCAGGCAAAGGAAGCCAAGCAGGATCTGGACAAACGCTGTCATTCTAGCACACTTGTAGTTTAACTCCATGTTTTCTAGCCAGTTCACTTTTTCTCCAACTAGTTGGTCGCAAGGTATCAGTTTCTCGTTCTCTGATTGGCTGATTCAAAGGGGAGGAGCATGGTTTGGCACGGATTATTTTCACCGATGACAGCTGCGAAACTAGGCTTCAGCGACAGCGCTGAAAAACGTCTGCGCATGCGTGAATCGAGGTTGAAAAAGCTGGAATTTTGTCACGATGAAATGTTCGACTCAATGCATATACTACCGCCTGGAATTATAATAATCTTTATTTATATAGCGCTGTTTCCACAGAGAATAAGTGCCCAATAGCGCTTAACAAATACATAAGGCTGCGCGTAACAATAAAATCGCGCTCACAACAATATTGAATAAATAACTATATCAACATTAAAAATTAACCTGCAATTACAGCTAACTAATTAAAAACATTATAGAAACTAAAAACTAAGCTAGACTAACTATAGGTAAAATGATAAAAACAATCTGCGTTTTACATGGTATAAAGTAAACAAAGATATGTATAAAATTAATAAAATGCCTTCTTGAACAAATAGGTCTTGAGTTGCTTCTTGAAGCTCATAAGTGAGTCACAGACTCTTATATCCTGTGGCAGGGAATTCCACAGAGTAGGCGCAGCACAAGAAAATGCTCTATAGCCATAGGAGCGCAAGTTGTATTGTGGGACTACAAGCCGGTTACTGGAAGACGATCTAAGATTACGCTTAGGAACATAGGCAGTAATTAAGTCGGCGATATATGACGGTGCCGTTCCGTGTAGAGCCTTATAAGTAGTTAATAATATCTTAAATATAATCCGTTCTTCTACCGGAAGCCAGTGTAAATTGAACAAAACAGGTGTTATATGGTCACACTTACGGGTTAAGGTAACCACCCGGGCTGCGGCGTTTTGAACACTCTGCAGACGGTCAATAAGGTGTTTCGGTAAACCATACAGTAGCGAATTACAGAAATCTAACCTAGAAGTAACAAATGCGTGGACTAACGTTTCAGCAGACTGAAAGCTAAGGTGTTTTCTGATACGACTAATATTCCTAAGATGGTAGAAGCCAGATTTACAGACACTAGTAACATACCGTCCCATTGTCAAAGAAGAATCAAATAGTACACCAATGTTTCTAACAAGGGAGGATGGGCAGATCACTTCATCACAAACAGAGATGGAGTCAATAGGTGGCAGCGGGCGATGGCGAGCATTTAGAAGCAACAGCTCAGTCTTGTCTCCGTTCAGTTTTAATTTATTCCATGTCATCCAGGCATCTACATCACGGACACATGCCTCGATCTTAGATGTTGCCATGTCGAGTTCACTAGTGTCCGATGATTTAAAGGTGATATATAGCTGAGTGTCATCAGCATAGAGATGATAGTCCATGCTGTGTTGTCTAAGTAGATCACCGAGTGGAGTTGTATAAAGCGAGAATAGTATCGGTCCCAGAACGCTGCCTTGAGGAACACCGGAACGAAGGGTATACTTGGAAGATTGGCCCCCGCGAACATTGACAGTAAACGTCCGGTCAGTCAGGTATGACCTAAACCAGTCATGGGCCTTATCGACAATCCCGAATCTTGAAGAGAGCCGGGACAACAGGATTTCGTGGTCAACAGTGTCGAAGGCGGCTGACAGGTCAAGAAGTAGGAGAATCACAGACTTCTGATTGTCTATTGCTCTCAAGATATCGTTTTGAACCTTTACTAACGCAGTTTCCGTGCTGTGGCACTTCTTATAGGCAGACTGGTAAAGTTCAGATTATTATTATTACCGCCTGGAATTATTGAAGCATCGGGTCGCGGTAATACCGCGGTCATTGGACGCGGTATTACCGCACCATGGACGAGGTTTTACCGCGGTAAAGCCGAGGCTTTATCGCGGTCAAATTATTCACCGCAATGAAAGCCGCGGTCAAAATCCGCGGTCATGACACAATACTGTAGTATTGTGCAAAAGTCATGCAAACGTATTTCGACGAATTTCGCTCTTTGTTCCTACGAATGTCGCCGAAATTTCGACGGGCAACTTTTCGTTCGAAATTTCGACGAAGAATTGATCAGATACGCGAAAATTCGAATGCCAAGGCGAAATATCGCCAACCTGCGAGCGACATTTCGCCGATATTTCGTTCAGATTGTCAAACGAAAATTCGGACCAGGTTATCGAAATATCGTGATCCGAAATTTCGCGTACGTGGTCATTGCCCAGTTTTGTATTTTAACCTTTCTTTCACTAGGATTAACGCGTGACAAATTCGAATTCATGACAAACAGTTTTACAAACGTACAGTAAGATGGTTTTGGTAAATAACCTGCGTGCCAGAGGCGTCAAAAAGTCAAGATTCTTAATAAAAGTCCCCGTCAATCGTGAACTGTCAGCCAGACGCGACTGTCTCATTATACCGCGGGGGCGCAATTAATTTCCATTTACGCGAACTGACTGATCTGATCCGATGCATTAAAGCTCTTTTAATTCAAAAGGAATTGCACTTTCCCAGTAGAAGTTTTCTGGTAAGAGTATAGAAGTTTTTGCACGTCTTTCAATATGACAAACGTTGCTTCATAACTCTGTTGATGTTCTGTAAAATTTCAGACTGACACGTTCACGCCTGACTGATGATTTTAATACAAAAACATTTACAATGAATTCTGCCGAAACCTAGTAACAAGACAAGGATCTGCCGTAAATGTGAAACTACACTGAAGCGAAAGTTTATTTGGTGTTATGTTTTGCGCTCAGCGGAGAATCTTTTAGAATCTTTTATTTTCGCCGTTCATTCAGAACTCTAACGGCGGGTTAGAATCTTAAAGATTCTAAAGTCTTAATTAGTTTCACCGATGAGTGCCCGCCGTTTGAGTTCTGAATGAAGCGAAAATAAAAGATTCTAAAGTCTTAGTTTCACCGATGAGTTATTCTCTACCCGCCGTTTGAGTTCTGAATGAAGCGAAAATAAAAGATTCTAAAGTCTTAGTTTCACCGAATAGTACTTCTTTACCCGCCGTTTGAGTTCTGAATGAAGCGAAAATAAAAGATTCTAAAGTCTTAGTTTCACCGAATAGTACTTCTTTACCCGCCGTTAGAGTTCTGAATGAAGCGAAAATAAAAGATTCTAAAGTCTTAGTTTCACCGATGAGTACTTCTTTACCCGCCGTTTGAGTTCTGAATGAAGCGAAAATAAAAGATTCTAAAGTCTTAGTTTCACCGATGAGTGCTTCTTTACCCGCCGTTGGAGTTCTGAATGAAGCGAAAATAGATTCTAAAGTCTTAGTTTCACCGACGAGTTCTTCTTTACCCGCCGTTTGAGTTCTGAATCAAGCGAAAATAAAAGATTCTAAATCTAAAGTCTTAGTTTCACCGATGAGTGCTTCTTTACCCGCCGTTTGAGTTCTGAATGAAACGAAAATAAAAGATTCTAAAGTTAACAGCGGTGTTGAATAAAGAATGAAAAGAACGCCGAGTCATCGCTACATCTTCACACTAAAGTCAACAAGAGCCCATCTGGGCTTTCACTCGGGCCACATGAGATTGAAGATAGTAACATTAACTAAGTGCCACCGCGGTCCGCAGTCCCGCAGTCGAATCATGAATATTAATGCCTCTAAGACATATAACTAAGTGCCACCACGGTCTGCAGTCCCGCAGTCAGTCCCGCAGTCGAATCATGAATATTAAGTTGAGAATCACTGATATATATGGATTATTCGGCTTTTTAGAACGAAGAATCAATAATATGGTTTCTTAGTCGATTTCGGAGCACGGCTCCAGGTCATATTATAAAATTGTCAGGGTATTCCATAGTTTAGAAAATACAGTAACCTGGAAGTTAAAACCTAAAAACCTTGAACAGTTCGTCAATTGAATTTTTAAAATCTTAGAGTTTTTTTTTTTTTTTTTTTTTTTTTTTTTAACTTTTTTTTTTATTGTAAACATTTCTAATTACTAAATTACATTACACAAAATTTATACGACAAAGAGACAAAGGAAAAAAAAAGAAAAAAAAGAGAAAAGAAAATACTCTAAGCCAGCTATTCCTATTCAGAAAAATGTCTAATTGCAATTAACAGTTTTTCCCATTTCTTAAGGTGTTCCAGGGTTTTGTTCCTTGATTTTGCTACGTTGGATTCAATTTTCTCAAAATACACTAAAGAGTTTATAAATAGAGCTAATGTAGGGATTTTTCTTTTCTCTCTTGCTTTATATAAAGCTAATTTATACATTAAGATAATAAAGTTTTGTGGCTGTTCGTTTACCCCTAATATGATATTTACAAGATTCGATGGTGGTAGATTTATATCGTGCTTTCCTAACCAAGTTCGTAATTCAAAATATAAATTTTTGGCCTCTATACATTCTACAAATAAATGATCTATTGTTTCTTGGTTAATTAAACAAAAAGAGCAACGTGAACACTCAATTAATTTAAAACGAAATAAATCGAAATTAAGATAAAGGCAGTTGTTCAAAATTCTATATTGAAAATATCGTGAATAAGAATCAATCGTTGTTGAATATATACGCCTATAAATCTCTTCCCAACTTAATGGGCTCTCAGGCTTTAATCGATTTATAATATTTATTTGGGAGGTAGGTGACTTAAACTTCGCACCAATTAAACATTTGTAAATTTCTTTTGAGTTCTCAACATTTTCTATATCAAACGACTTTTGCCCAAGTTTTAAGTATTTTTTTCCTTTATCTATAGTACCCTCTATTATACCTATATTTTTGACTACTTCTTTCCATTTTCTTGGTATGGAGTGTACTAAACCTGCCCAATGAAAGAAATCCTTGGCTTGGAGGCCTTTCCTCTCTACCATTTCCCATTTAAATTCACCAGATTCATTCAATAGGTCTACTATTCTATTAATATTGAGTTGCGAAAAAGTCTTAAAAAAGACTGATTTATTATCAATTTTAATATATCTATTATTCCATAAAGATTGTTGCAAAATATCAGAAATATCTATTACTTCTACCCTAGCAAACTCCGCCCAACATCTTAATACACTTTTGTAAAAATCAGGGAGATACTTTGGAATTCGTTCTTTTTCAAAATTTTGATCTATTGCTAATATACCCCCAATTTGATTTAAAAACATTAAGGGCAAGAATTTCCATGCCTCTTGTTTTATACTTAACAGCGCTGTAGCCCATTTTAGACGATTCGCTTTAACAATTGATTCAAAATCAGGTGCTTTTAAACCCCCTAATTCATAGTCGCCTATCAACGTTTGATGCTTTATTTTAGGTTTTTTACCATTCCATATAAAATTTTTCAATTCACAATCAACTAATTTGATAAACTCATCTTTCACATCTATTTTCGAACATATGTATAATAACTTGGATATTGCTAATGAACGAACTACCTGAATTCTACCATATAATGTTAAGGGTCTACTCCGCCACATAGATAAAATTGTTCTTAAGTTAGTTAATATACGCTGGAAATTATTGTTATAATGTAATACCTTGTTGTAAGTAAAATAAATACCTAATATTTTAACTCCTTGTTTCTCAAAATCTACCCATTTAAAATCCTTAAACTTTCCCTCTTCCACAATTTCTTTCCCTATCCATCCTATTTCCGATTTTTTTACATTTATCTTTAAAGATGAAAACACTCTAAATAGATCTAACATTTCTAACGTTTTCTCTAGCGAGGTAGTATTTCTTAAAAAGAAAGTTGTATCATCGGCAACTATTACAAACTTCCGAACATTACCTTCTAATTCCACTCCCTGTATTTCTTTACAATTTCTTATCATCAAAGCCATTATTTCTAAAACTAAAATAAAGATATATGGAGAGATAGGATCTCCCTGTTTTGTACCTCTTTTAATTGCGAACAAGTCAGTAGCTGTACCATTATTTGAAACACACGCTTGATTATCCTCTAAAAGAACTTGTATCCATTTTATAAATCCCTCACCAAAACCATAACTTTTCAAAACTGCAAATATAAAAGGATGCTCTATCGAATCAAAGGCTTTTTCAAAATCTGCTGCAAACATGATCAAGGGGAGACAATTTTTCTTTGCGTAAAACATTATATCCTCAATTATTCTAATTGGTTCATCTATTACTCGCCCTTTAACAAAAGCTGTCTGGTCATGATGAATTATACCAGGAAGGATATGAGATAACCTCTTACTAAGAACCTTACTACATATTTTAACATCCACATTTATTAAACTAATTGGACGCCATGAATCTATGAATCTATTATCTTTACCTGGCTTTTCCAATAATGTAATTATTATTTGTTTCTGTGAAGTTGTTAATGAACCTTTTTTTAAACTATCATTTAAGCAGTTGACCAAATCTTCCTTGATATCATGCCATATACTTAAATAAAATTCTTTTGTTAAACCATCGTTTCCTGGTGTTTTGGAGGACCCCATTGCCTTAAGACTATTAAAACATTCATTAACAGTCATCCTCCCTTCACATGCCATTCTTTCTTCCTCTGACAATTTGGGAATATTAATTTTACTAAGAAATTCTAGACACTCAGACTCTGTCTTCCCTGATTTGAATTTAAACTGTTGACTAAAGTGCTTCCTGATTTCTTTAAGTACTTCACGTGGCTGTACAATTTCATTGTTATCAGCGTCAACGAGTTTCCTAACATGTGTTTTAGATTTGTTTCTTTTTTCTAGTGTCAAGAAATATCTAGTATTTTTTTCTCCTAATTCATGCCAGGTTGCCTTGGATCGTACTATAACACCGTCGATTACATAGTTACTTAACTCTTCTAACTCCTTTGTTAGCTTGTCATGTTCCGTTAATTTACTTTCATCATTTTCCCAACCTTCCGTATTCTCAATCTGAGTGATTTTGTTCTCAATATTACTGTATACGCTCCGTTTTTGTTTAGCCAGATGTTTAGAAAACTTAATTGTAAATTTACGTACCTCATATTTAATCAGTTCCCACCGTAACTGTGGATCAAAGATGCCCTCTTCATTCAAAGCCTTCTTCAAATCATTTATTACCAATTTCAATTCTTTTATATATTCTTTGTTTTCTATCAATGAATTATTAAATTTCCAAAACGAGGGACCCCTTTTACCCTCTTTAACTTTTAATAATTTTAAAGTAATGGCCGAATGATCTGTATTAGGGGCTGGAATTACATCACAGTTATCAATAGAAGGTTGCAATTCATTTGAAACTAGAAAATAATCTAATCTACGATGTATACGTTGGCTGCTACTACGTGTACCTTGTCCTTTACCCCTCCATGTGAACCTTTTCAAAGCGGGATTCCGAATTCTCCATATGTCACATAAATCTAGTTCAAGCATGATTGTTTCCATTGTCTCGATGGACTTTACCTTAGGAATTGGATTACCGCCGGATGATTCAAGGTCTAAATCAAAACAGAAGTTGAAATCACCTCCCCAGATAATATTAGTTTCAACTGGGTACTCAATTTCGTTAATTCTAATCAAGATCTCATTAAAAAATTCAACTTGATTTTTTTCCACATTGGGAGCATACGAGTTAACTAATAAAAAATTAGAACCTTGAATTTCACACAATACTATCACATATCTCCCTCCTGCATCTAATATTTCTTGGGATATTTTATAATCCAATTTTGCTCCAAAAACAATCGCAGTGCCCCTACTTTTCGAAGTCCCGTGGGCCATCACTAACTTTGCTCTTGTTCTATGGGACCATTCAACTGATACATCGTTAGTACTATGTGTTTCTTGTAAAAACGTGATTCCTTTCTCACCCTTGTGTTTCGTAATCCAATTTAAAAAATTTCTAAACTTTGTATATTCTCTCAAACCCCGAACATTTAAAGATAGTAAAGAAAAATCAAATTCATCCATTTATACAGGAAAACCTAAAGATCAAAATATAAAGATGGTAAATTTGGCTTGAGTAAACAAACAGAAAGAAAATAAAAAAACTAAACAAACACATACCAACATGCACATTTATGCAATTATCTAAAATCATGTAAATTGAACCTGACTGGTGAAATAGATGGACAATTATCTCACAGCGAGAATTAATTCTGAATCTTACTGCAATTTTAAAATTAAACTTTCGTAAATAGCTAATAGAGTAAATAAACATTTAAACTTATTGGTATTACTATTAAATAAGTTACAGTAACTTATCTAAATCTTCAATATCCTTGATCTTGATAGGGCGCGACTCCTCGGTTTTCCGCATGAAAACGTTTCCATCGATGGTCCAACACCCCTGGAGTTTATTATCTGACTTAAATTTTCTTGCATCTTTGAAGAGCTTCCTTTTAACTGCTGTTAGGTTTTCATTAATGAATAAAGGACCAGCATCTGGAAAGATTTCACCGTGGCCAAACTTCCTTAATTCGCGTCTTGCTCGATACATTTTCTGCTTAGCCTTGTAATTACTGAACCTAGCAATAATTGGTCTTGGTTGCTCCTCTACTCCTACGTATCCAGGACGCTTCTTTGCCTTTATCCTAACGGACATTCGATGAGAAATGTCAATATCGTCTTCCGTGAGGTCCACTTCCACTGCTTCAGCAATCTTTAAAATAAGGCGTTCGGTTGATTCGCGTCCCTCAGGGATACCATGAAATTCGAGATTAAATTTCCTTGTATATTGCTCTAAATTTTCCAGTTTATCGGCGGTATCGTCGAGGTCGTCAGTAACTTCCTTCAAATCTTGCTTAAACTCTCTCGCTTCATTTTCCAACGCCTTGACCGTCTGCTTCAGCGTGGAATTATCGTTCTTGAGTGAATCCACTTCAGCAATATAAAACTCTAAAGAATTCTTTAAGTCTTGAAACTCCGTTTTCATCGTCTTCAATTCCGTTTTCATCACCTTGTTATCCTCCAACAACCGGTCGGTATTACTTTTAATATCCTTTAAGACACTCCATATATACTCAAAGTTTCCCTCTGCTGAACCCTTGACCACCTCGAACACTTCTTCTGTAGCTCCGCCATTAGACTCTATTCTTTGAAATTTCACATCTCTTGACAATATAGGTGAGCTCGCTGAGTCGCTGCTGCTAAGTTCGTCCCTTTTTCTTCGACTAAAAGACGACTTTTCTTTCGGAGAAATAGTCGACTTAGCTGATATATTTAAAGACATATTTCACACAAGGATAGGTTTCGTATAACTCTATAAATTTCTTCTCGTGGAGAAAAAATATCGAGAGCGTTTATAGCACGCGTCCGTACGCCATGCCTCTCGAACCCAATCTTAGAGTTGATGGCTTCGTGAACTTGCACCCCATTAGACAATAGCACACACGCCGCCTAATTAAGATATCTTCTAATCCATTTAGAGAGTTTTTAGAGAGTATGTTTACTGGATACCGCAAGAATCACTAATAAGGTTTCTTAGTCCACTTCGGATAGTTTATTATTCGGCTTTTTCGAACGAAGAATCACTAATAAGGTTTCTTATTCATCTTCGGATAGTTTATTATTCGGCTTTTTAGAACGAAGAATCACTAATAAGGTTTCTTATTCATCTTCGGATAGTTTATTATTCGGCTTTTTAGAACGAAGAATCACTAATATGGTTTCTTAGTCAACTTCGGATAGTTGATTATTCGGCTTTTTAGAACGAAGAATCACTAATAAGGTTTCTTAATCAACTTCGGATAGTTGATTATTCGGCTTTTTAGAACGAAGAATCACTAATAAGGTTTCTTAATCAACTTCGGATAGTTGATTATTCGGCTTTTTAGAACGAAGAATCACTAATAAGGTTTCTTTAAGTCAACTTCGGATAGTTTATTATTCGGCTTTTTAGAACGAAGAATCACTAATAAGGTTTCTTAGTCATCTTCGGATAGTTGATTATTCGGCTTTTTAGAACGAAGAATCACTAATATGGTTTCTTAGTCAACTTCGGATAGTTGATTATTCGACTTTTTAGAACGAAGAATCACTAATAAGGTTTCTTAGTCAACTTCGGATAGTTGATTATTCGGCTTACTAATAAGGTTTCTTATTCATCTTCGGATAGTTGATTATTCGGCTTTTTAGAACGAAGAATCACTAATAAAGTTTCTTTGTCAACATCGGATAGTTGATTATTCGGCTTTTTAGAACGAAGAATCACTAATAAGGTTTCTTAGTCAACTTCGGATAGTTGATTATTCGGCTTTTTAGAACGAAGAATCCAAATAAGACAGTAAACCATTCCAAAGAATTTGTTAATGATCAATCAATCAATCAATCAATAACTTTATTTAGGCACGCTAGCCTCTACAACTTGTAGCTGATTTCCATGAAGGGCGTGAACAATACAATTAATTAAAACTATAATACAAAAGTCGATGACTACTTAAATGTGCTAAAAACACATATAATGCATAAATATATATAAAGGTATTTAAGATGTGTTAAAAACACATGATACGTATTTACAATAATATGACATTATAATATACTATAATGTCAACTGCTGATTTAATGGTAGCGTTACTAATTGTTTAAAAGTTTAAAAGTACGGGAGGAAAGGAATGATGCATGCTAACGGTTAATGGAGGAAGAAATGAGATTGCAGAAGGAATTAAACGATTCGCAGTCCCTTACTTCAGTTGGCAAGGTATTCCATGACTTTGCACCATTGTAACTCCAGCTTTTCTTTAAGAATTCGGTTCTTGGACGAGGCATGACTAGCTTACTAGAAGATCCTCTCAAGTTATAACTGCTAGTTTGATTAAATTTTTGAAATAAATGACACAGCCTCGAAGGTGCTAAACCATGGAGTATCTTGAACATAAGTTTTGCCTTCATTTGAGCTCTATGCTCCTGTAATGTCAACCACCCAAGAGCATTTAGGGACGCTTCAGACTGTCCGGCTTCGTTACTGCGTTTCATTATAACTCTGGCGGCTCTATTTTGTAGTTTTTGAAGACGATCCGAAAGGACACTTCCTATCGAGTCCCACACTACACTACAGTAGTCGAAATGCGGCCTAACCAATGCATTATATACTAATATCAATGTTTCGTGATCTACAAACTGTCTTAACCTTTTTATAGCACCAATACCCGATGAGATTTTCTTAGCTATATAATCAATATGACTTTCCCACGTAAGGAACTCATCTATCTGGACACCAAGTACTTTACAATTATTAACCCTCCTGATTGGTTGGTTCCCAATGGCAATGTCTGGTGCCTTTGAAAGATGATTAATATTATATCTAGATCCAATCAGGTTGTATTCAGTTTTTGCTACGTTAAGACTCAGTTTGTTTGCCGAAAGCCATTTTTTAACGTTCCCCAAATCACGATTTATTGCCAGTTCTACTTCCTCTAGAGTTTCACCAGCTGCTGTTAAATTTGTATCATCATGGTGATCACACTAACAAAATTGAAGGCCACTGGAGATCAGACAAGCGAAGGCAAAGTTACCTCCATTTGGCATTAGGAAGTATCATTTTTCATCTTATTTATCAGAGTTCATGTGGAGGTACATGCATATTATGACGATGATGTATTTCAGGCATTCTTAGATGATGTGAAAAAGGTGTATAAACTGTAAACAATTTATTGTGAAGTTCTTAGGCCCGTGAAGCTTTTGTGTTTATTCAGCCTTTGCAATACTTTATAGTTTGGGCTAGTTTGTTTTGAAGTGTAAATTAATACGGTAGTGTTAGATGATTGTTGATTCCCGTCGATGTTCCTAATAAAGAAGAGAAGTATTGGAATTGTGAAGCAGTTTATCCCTTGCTAACTTAGTAATCATTGTGAATTATCTAAATAAATTTTTCATGACTTGTCCCGCTAATTACTCTCGTGTAACACTTGTTTATTCAAAACCGTTCAACACCGCCGTTTGTTTGGATGACTTGTCGCACGAATACTCGGCGGCGGCAAAGTTTACTCTCGTGTAACACTTGTAAAATCCGTGAAGTTTATTGTGAACAATAATTATTATTAACAGCGATGGGAAGCCTGTGGTGTGACTGCGGACCGCGGTGGCAGTGTTTCTAATACTTAGTTGGAGTGGACGGGTATTCTATACTTTAGCCCTCTGCTCCCCTAGTATATATATGTAATTTAATATTTTGGTTTTTCTCGTGTATGTAAATTAAAGAAGTTGACCTTTACTTATTCATGTTACGCACGCTAATAGCGGAGTGCGGTAATTACGTCACAAGACTCAGACAAACAAACCGCTTTTCTTGTATCAACTTACAAGAATTGACTAGCACTTCAGTTCGTCCTCTGTCTATTCTACCAGAAATGACTGCTTTCCTGGACCATATTTTGAAAGAGAACCTGATGATTATACTGTCGAACAGCTTAAACTTTGGCTGAAATACAGAGGATTGAAACAAAGCGACAAACGTCGATCTTGTCAAGCGAGTTTTGCATCTTCGCTGGCCAACCAACGAGACATGCTTACTATACTAGTAGCCTGTCAAGTCCTATTTAAACTGTATCCCAAACTCATCTTTTCCCATGCAATATCGTTGTAAGACTTCAGCTAAACATTGAAAAGTTACAAAGGTCAGGTTTTCCTGTATTAAGGCAAAAACAAAAGAATGTAGCCGCGTGCCGAGTGCATTCATCGGCGAATGGAGATAGGAAATTCTTCAATAAAACTCATCGGAGACCAAAGCTGTTATGGCTGGAAGAGCATATACATTAAAACTATGAACTGACAGCATCCTAAAATTCGGCAATCTTGCTTATGTTGGTGTGCTCTTTCAAACAATTATATTATTGTTTGCATTATCGAGTTTTCAAATTTAATACCAGACCTGCAGCTCCGAAAGAAATTAACTTCATTTGTGCTCAGAAAATAAATCAAAACATTGTATCGAATTATAAGTTGTATCCTGTCCACCTATGATGGAGCTATCACTATATTTCTCTACTGTTCTTTCTACCCTGCGGCTCTTTATTATCGCAGCTCGCTGATCGCGTCCATATCGGTATTTGTTGGACTATTAAGATTATTAACTGAAATGCCCGTTTTGTTTATCTCTATTTAAAAGCTTTTACCCTCCTTCCCAAAACTGCAGTCTGCTCATTATATTACAGAACTATAAAGGGAACCGTTGGAAGCCTTTAATTTCTCGAACCAAAACCTCGGCCGTGAGAGGAGTCTTGTTTACCTTGATAGTTGAATAACTGCTTCGGTCATCATAAATTATTCTGTGCTGAGTGTTTATTACCTACGAAACGTACCTCAAACAAGAGCGCCAGTTGAAATATCCCGAGCCTGTTGGAAGGCTTTCGCACGAGTGAAGTTATGAGACTCCAAGTTAGTGAAGAGATGAGACTCCAAGTTAGAGAGAAAGTTGCTCGCGGGTCCTCCGCCATCTTGCTTTACAGTATTAAATTATGTAAATAAATTAACCTGGCGATTGTTGCGTGACCAGCACAGTGCAATCTGATTGGTGTGAATTTGACCTTTAGCGCATGCGCAGAACGTTTGCTACACTGAATAAAAAAAAATAACGACTTGCATTTTAAGACTCGGTGCTGCCACAGGCAGCCCGAGTAATGATTTCGGCGTGATACAAATCTCAGCGGCCGTGACCGCGGCCAACTAATTACCGCAGTTTACCGCGGTTTTACCGAGGTATTACCGCGGTAATACTGCGGTCATTCTGAGGTCCAACCGCGGTATTGCCGCGGTCATTGGACGCGGTAAAACCGCGGTAAATGCTTCAATAATTCCAGGCGGTACTGTATGAAGCAGATGGGTCTGGAAAAAGCTTCCTTTTCGGAAATTTATTCGCCTACCAATGGACCTAATTAGCAACGAAAGCCTGAGTATATCTGTTGGATGAAGACCAGGAGGTCAGGTAAGTGAGCACGTTGGCTGAGGCTCCTGAGGTCACAATTAATGGCGCTCCAGTAAAGCAAGTAGCAACCGCCAAATCTCTTGGATTATTGATTGACGAAAATCTCACCTGGCGAAGCCATTTAGAAAAGTTATCAAAAAAGATTGCCTCTGGCATTGGAGCCATTAAGCGGATGAGACCATATGTCCCCCCAGCAACATTGCATTATATCTATAACGCTTTAGTACAGCCTCATTTCGATTATTGTAATGTTATTTGGGGGAAATGCGGCAAAACATTAGCAAACAAACTACAAAAGCTACAGAATCGCGCTGCTCGAGTGTTAACTTTTTCAACCTTTGATGCCGATGCCGACAGACTAATGCAGGATCTGGGTTGGAAAAGCCTACAAACACAGCGTCAAATGCAAGAAGCAATTATGGTTTTTAAATCATTACATGGTCTCACCCCGGAATACCTTAGCTCCAAGTTCACTAAACGCGATGATGTTGCCTCATACGCTTTGAGAGACTCCGCAAATAAACTTAAGATTCCCTTGCCGCGTACTGATTATCGCAAAAACAGCTTCAGCTATAGCGGTGCTGTTCTCTGGAACGGTTTACCAGGAAACTTAAGGCAAGCTGAATATCTGAGCAAATTTAAGAAATTACTAAATGAGCACTTTTCTCAGTAAAGTAAGAAACACGGCATTCATGGAAAGCAGGTTTTTTATTTATTTTTTATATTTAACATATAATCGTAGTTTTAAATAGCTAAGTACATTAGTACATATAGGTTAGTTAAATCATAATATTATCTTATTATTCTTATTACACATATTATTGTAAACAGCCTGATGAATTTTTTACCGTGTATAAATAAAGATCTATCTATCTATCTATCTATCTATATCTATCTAAGTCGAAACCCTTCAAAAATAGTCTTGGGAGTACGAGTACGTACTGTAGTCTGTACGTTAGAATAATTTGTTTTCGCGAAATTTGTTGGCTGACTTTAGCGGTGATGCAGTGTATAGATTTACAGGAAGCCGAAGGCAAACACGTACCTTGATAGCATTTGAAATAATCTTTAAAGTTAATGCTTGTCAACTACGCCGTGTTCATACAAAATTTGCTGTCCGACATCTTGCAAAACCAGTGCCCCTTGGTTCCAAAGGTTTTGTTATTTTCTTTTGTGGTTTTAGCTACATTGACATTATACAAAATAACAATTACAATTATGTAGTGAAGGGACAAAGCCAGATGCTTAAGCGGCTTGTGGTTATAAAAGGAAATTCGTCAAAGATGGGCGTCATAATGTCTCTATCAATTCCAAGCCCGCCCATGCCCCCCCGGGCATTTGTAGGATTTTGTCATTTTGTAATCAGAACGTTGCAAATGCCCCACCGTGGGGCCAGCTAAGTTATGCAAATGCCCCACCCCGGGGCAAGTATACCGAACGCGGCAAATTTCTTCGCAGTTTCAAAGCCACATTTCACCGCTTTTCTTTATTAAAGTAATGCAGTACTCACCTTAAAACACTTTCGTAAGTGCCCCCAAATCCCACATTCACTAGCCAGTTCCCAACAAACCGCACACTTCACCCCGAAACTGGGAAATTCCTAACGTCATGTTCACGGATGACTTTTCCGCCGCCATGTTGATCGATGAAGCAAGCACGTGTTGATCAGTTGAGCAAAACAAAATCAAACACAGGGGAGGGTGGGATATTTTTTTGACAAATGCCCCGGGCTGACGCAAAACAAATGCCCCACCCCAGGGACAGATAACTTGCTAAAAAGTTATTGAAACCCCTGTATCTATTGTTATTTCCATATTTGACTGTAATAATTTGTCACACAGCTTCATCACAAACAAAACCTGAAATTACCATGGGCCATGACATAAGTGCCATTAAATTTTGTATAATAATTTTAGTTAATCATGATAGTAAAGGAACAGTTTTAAGGACCTGTTAACAATTAGATGGGGTTACCCCAGCACTGGCGTATTTCCTCTTTGTTTTATGTGTTTACAAGCAAGTGGGCAGCACTCAGGGATTATGTTTTACCCTTGTGGGGAGAACTTTATATCCTAGAGCCACATTTCAGATTGCAAGTTACTAGCATTGTCTAGCAATTAGTAGCATGTAGCTAGGTAACATAACTGCATTCTATACTCATGTCTTCCATTTTGATTTCTATGCTTGTATGATTTTGGCAGCCACATTGAATTGACCCTACATGAATCATTATGCTTGTGAACCTGGGCTATCTTTGACATGCCTCACCATTTATCCTCAAGCTCTTATGCCTGACAATTAATTAATTTGCTTAACATTCAGTTAATATATAGTTTATGGTATATGCCATCATTGCAAATGTGCTAGACAGTGCAGCTAGTGCTAATACAATATAAGTACATAAGATAAACATAAGCTAATAGAGTCGCTCCAATGTCAGTGTTGACGATTTAGTTTAACTAAAATTAATTAACTACATTTAGTAGCTATTGTGTTGCCAGGAGAGAAGGCCAAAATCCCAGCTGGTAATGGATGTGTGTTTTGTGCTGGCTACCTTTTCCAAGGCATACTAATTCCTTTCCTTTAATTGTTATCTCAACAGGTCACTGAATTGGTGCATGTATAGTGGGCAAAGTATATCAGGAACTGTAGGATAAATATCTTCATATCAATCAGGAAACTGTAATATGTATTGAGGCTGATGCCACAAGTATTAGTTGCAATTTCAATGCATGACTGCATGTAAAGATCGATACTCATTTTTCATAAGGAATATGAAGCAGTTATGCTTGTAAGGAATGATTTAAAAGATTGTTAAATAGCAAAGATTGTAAACCAACTGAAAAAGTTAAATCCCTCTAACACAGAACTGGTATAAAAAAAAAAGCCAGCTCCCCTATATATCCCTGCCCAGTTTAGAGCCACCAGCACAGGATAATCCAGCTAATCCAATTTTGGTGCAAGAAGCTGTAGGGTCAACAGGAGAAATCTAAACTTGATTGCTAACTGGAAACACACATCTTTCTATTTGGCCAAATAACTGTATCAGGGAACGAGCCAGGCTGCACCATTCCCACTTTAAACATACATTTGTCCCTTGAAAAAGATAAAATAATAGTCAAATTGACCCGCTTTGGTCCTGAGTTAACTGGCATTTAATTTTCTTTGGAACAAAATTAAGGGCCAAATTGTCCCTTCTGGCTCAATTCCTGCTGTATAGTTAGTTCCCTTGAAAATAATAAAGTGGCTGTACAACACAAGAAAGGATAGCTTGGAATTAGCGACTTTACAATAATGTAAAACGTTTTAACTGAAAAACATGAACACACACACACACATATATATATATATATATATATATACAGGTTTAAAGACAAAAACACAAGGGAAAGCAATTTTATAGGGTCAGGGGTTATTTGAAAAATTCAGACAGAGCAATTGGTTTTTGGCACTTTTTAAAAAGAATTTTACATGAGTGGAAGCCAGGAGCCCATTACGAGGAGCATCCATCTCTCAAACTAGGTCTGAGTCAACGTATGACCGGATTGAGCTATATTTAGAACAGATCCACACTTTGGGAATCCAATCAAACCATAGTCAGGACAATGCAGCATTAGTAAAATCACCTCTTAGAACAATAGATCATTCTTAATCTCCATAATTACAGCAAGCATATGCACGATTGCAGCAGAGTCGGAAGGCAGTTACCTGGGAAACATGTTCTAAAAATAGCTCAAACCAGTTATACGCTGACTCATGGGTATAGTATATATGGATGCTCCTGGTAATGGGCTCCTGATGGAAGCCCAATAATAGTAGACTGAACGAAAACGAGAAGAGCTATCTAAGGCAGTGCCTTTCTTTTTTGCAAGCAATCCAGTATATTTCAAATTATTTTCTTGGTGGATTTATAAGTAGCCTAAATTGCCTGTTGGCATTTAAGCTGTCAAGTTGGAGTTTCTGTTCTCTTAGTTCTGGGAGGGTAGTAACTGTTAGACTGGAACTCTTTAGACTCTGAAGTTATACAATCAACTACATTATCAATTTTTAAATCTTACTGGCACATAACTTAATTTCATAATAATCCTTGTTCTATTTCTATTTTATTTTATCTTTTCTGTTTTCCATATATTAGTGAAATATATATTTTTAATACAGGACCTCCCTGAAAATCACAAATTGTGAGTGGAGCTTTCCTGCATAAACTCTGGTCATTTGAGAACACTCTAGAAATGTTGAAAGCACGCGCCTTCGGCTTGTGCTTTAACATTTCTCTCATGTTCTCAAATGCCCATCGTGTTTTATGATCGGGAGTATAAAACATGGCTAAGGCTTCTTTATTTGTTAAATATATAACGAAATAAATTATGCAATTAACTCCCTATGTAATTATTATTATGTATTTGATTATCAACACTAACAGAACAGAATTTATGCAACTAATTACTTGCATAAATTCCGTTATATGAGATATACTCAATTATAAAAAGGGATGATTTATGCAACAAATTACTTGCATAAATTCCGTTATATAATAATTCCGTTATATAACGGGATGGTTTATGCAACTAATTACTTGCATAAATTCTGTTATATAATAAGTACTGGCTTATATAACAGAACAGAATTTATGCAACTAATTACTTGCATAAATTCCGTTATATAAGTATACTCAATTATATAAAGGGATGATATATGCAACAAATTACTTGCATAAATTCCGTTATATAATAAATACTGGCTTATATAACGGAACAGAATTTATGCCACTAATTACTTGCATAAATTCCGTTATATGATATGACAGGATGATTTATGCAACTAATTACTTGCATAAATTCATTATATAACGGGATGGTTTATGCAACTAATTACTTGCATAAATTCATTATATAACGGGATGGTTTATGCAACTAATTACTTGCATAAATTCCGTTATATAACGGGATGGTTTATGCAACTAATTACTTGTATAAATTCTGTTATATAACGAGATGATTTATGCAACTACTTACTTGCATAAATTCTGTTATATAATAAGTACTGGCTTATATAACAGAACAGAATTTATGCAACTAATTACTTGCATAAATTCCGTTACATAAGATGTACAATATAATATAACAGAATTTATGCAAGTAATTACTTGAAAGTGAACTAGCTGTGGTTTTTAGTGGGCTACCTGTGGTACTACGATGAAAATAATTACTAGATCGAGTCCTAAAACGTCATTCTGACGTAACTTAGACCCAGTCCACACAGCGGTCAAACGTCTGCGCATGCGGCAAAAGTCTTGCAACAACAACATATTCCAAAACAAATTCAAAGCGAGCCGGCCGGCGGCCGTCACTGTTCACACACCCGTTTTCAAACCTTGAGAACTTTTTTGGTAAATTACGAAAAAAATTGGTAAACTCAGTGTGAAGTTTGTTCAATTTTCCGTCGACTGTGAAAATAAAAAGCTTAACTTTCACGTATTTTTCTTAACTTTTGGGGGTAGAGTTCACTGTAATATGTTTTAAGGTAAATTTTGCGCGGGAAATTCGCGCGGCCGCCCACTAGACTGACCGTAACACGCACGCGCAGACGTTTGACCGCTGTTTGGACCCAGTCCCTCTTGTGGTTGTATATTTCAAGATGGCGGACCAACTAAAGAAACCAACGCAAAATGGCCAGTTTTGGCAAACCAGACTTGTCGAACATGAGTTTAGCTACTTCAGCTGTTTTCATCGGTTTTAGACCCAAAAGTGCCGGACTTTATTGAAGATTAATTGTCAAACGAACTAACGGGAATCGTCAAACACTCTTCGAACTACAACTTACGCGATTTTCGCACTTTGACCAGCTACAACTGACATGGAACTACAAGCTCAATACTTTGGCTATGTACGGCAAATGTTGCATATTTGCACACGATTATATACAGCTCAACGTTCAGGATAGGCTCGGCCGTTGAGGTGTCGTTTCTCCAAAGCCTCCCCCCACTAACGGCTGGGCGCGCGGTCAACACACCGTGTCCGTGATGTCATCTGATTAAAATTCAAAATTATTCATTTATTTGAGTGTTTCTGTTTACCCTTTCATGAGCGTAGGTTAGATTCCGCGTAAACTTTCAAAACACATTGGACTAAAACTCCAAGTGTAAAATTCTCAAGAACAAACGCCATTTAAAATCTTATTAGAAACCAGGCTCACTGACAGAAATTAAAAGCCGAAATTTACGGGGATAAAGTTCAGATGTAATCTCCGAACTATTCTGAGCTAGAGTCTAGTATATCCCGCTCAGTACTTGTATAGAGTATGTCTTGGAGACAATTTGTACAAACTTAGTTCATAGGACTTTAAGAATTGTAAAACTCGTTTGATGCAGCGATTTTCAAGTGAATTGTGATCGCAGAGTTAAAAGCGTAAACATGGCGTGCGTCAGACGTGATTTCCTCTCTTCTATAAATTCTTTTAATATGGAGTCGTCCGTCTTTTCTTCTCCGATAAAGGCAGGACTAATTTTCTTTGAAGTGAGAATAGCCGGGCAACCTGATCTTGCATAGGTAAATTAAATGAGAAATGACTCAACATTTTACGAGCTTCGCGACCTTTGAGCTGACGGTTTCCCAAGTGACTTTCCAGTGCCGGTGCGTTTACTGACAAAGTGTCTTCACCCGAAAACTAACTCTCTTATGCACCAGTCATTTGAAATCCCGGGGTGGGGGGGAGGGGATTTCAAATGACTGGTGCATTACTGCTTCTTTGTGTGAATCCTTGAGTTCTTCGAAACCAAACTTTCCCAGAGCAAATTTGAACGCATTTTGGAACAGTAATCGAAAGCCTTTGGCTTTGGTCCGGCTTTCTGAAATGTTTACAATGTAAATTATGCAAATCAATTCAGCGACAGGATTTTAGTGGCAAGTTTGTGATTGGCTAAAAACCGATAATGTCTCAGCTCGCGCACCCAGCCGTGAGTGGGGAGAGGATCGCGGGCTCACCGAAACCCCCACGGCTGGAAACCGAGCCTACGTTCAGGACTTCAACACAGTTTTGCCGGGGTTTATACTGTTTAAGCATAGGAAAAAAGGACACCTAACGCCGGAATGAGCCAACATGAAGCCCTCCCCCTGGGTACTCCCATATGGACTATACGAGGATGATCCGCTGGATAGGGTATGGTTTTTCGAGTTTCTGATCTTAGACAGGGTATCCATTTTCACATCAACAGATCTTGAACAGGGTATGGTATTTATCTAGTGCCGTTATTTAGTCTAGTGCTTGTTGAAGACTTATTTAGTTATGACACTCATTATTCAAGATCACAATAAACACTGACATCCAAGTATAGATAATTTGTTATTTGTCTTATAGAGGGAACATTTTAACACTTTGTCTTGAACAGGGTATGGAAATTTGAGTTTTTTTGTCTTAAACAGGGTAAGGGTTTCAGAGCCCCAGCGGCACACCCCTACCCAACTTTGGGTAGAGTACCCCCCCGGGCGTGAAGCTTGAATTTCGCACCTATAAAGTAAGATACTTTTAATTGTGACTAGGACTCCATTATTTATGAGCGTACTGCGCATACTCAGTGTAACTTGGCAGCCATGCTGTCCTCGATTCTTGGCCATTGCTGCATAAAGGCCCCTGCATAAATCATCCCGTTATACAAGCCAGTATATCTCATGTAACCGGAATTTATGCAAGTAATTAGTTGCATAAATCATTCTGTTATATAACAGAATTTATGCAAGTAAGTAGTTGCATAAATTCTGTTCTGTTATATAAGCCAGTATATCTCATGTAACGGAAATTATGCAAGTAATTAGTTGCATAAATCATTCTGTTATATAACGGAATTTATGCAAGTAAGCAGTTGCATAAATTCTGTTCTGTTATATAACGGAATTTATGCAAGTAATTAGTTGCATAAATCATCTCGTTATATAACGGAATTTATGCAAGTAATTAGTTGCATAAATTCTGTAATGTTATATAAGCCAGTATATCTCATGTAACGGAAATTATGCAAGTAATTAGTTGCATAAATCATTCTGTTATATAACGGAATTTATGCAAGTAAGTAGTTGCATAAATTCTGTTCTGTTATATAACGGAATTTATGCAAGTAATTAGTTGCATAAATTCTGTAATGTTATATAAGCCAGTATATCTCATGTAACGGAAATTATGCAAGTAATTAGTTGCATAAATCGTTCTGTTATATAACGGAATTTATGCAAGTAAGTAGTTGCATAAATTCTGTTCTGTTATATAACGGAATTTATGCAAGTAATTAGTTGCATAAATTCTGTTCTGTTATATAAGCCAGTATATCTCATGTAACGGAAATTATGCAAGTAATTAGTTGCATAAATCATTCTGTTATATAACAGAATTTATGCAAGTAATTATTTGCATAAATTCTGTTATATTATATTGAGTTTATCTTATATAACAGAATTTATGCAAGTAAGTAGTTGCATAAATTCTGTTGTATTATATTGAGTGTATCTTATGTAACGGTTACATTATAATTGAGTATATATAAAAAAAAAATATTCACAGAAATTTTTTTTGCATAAAAAGTTTTTGTTATATAGAAGTTGATAATCACATATTATGCGAGTGTAATCACCCCCAAGATGGCGGCTACTCAGAGAGAAGACCCTGGTAACCGCTGAACTATCACGTATTCTGATTGGCTCTTCGATTATGACGCAAGAGTTGTCTATAACAATGCTTTTTATTGGCCAAACGGGATGAGACCACGGAGATGATTCGTATATTTATTTTATAATAAGACGATTTTAAATAACCTTAACCAACGTTGTGTAGGTAGAGCAATAGATGAAGTGTATTATTGGGTAGTTTTCTGGTAAGTTTCATAAGTGGGAAATCCAGGAGAAGCCGTTTAACCTGAGCATATATGTGTTATCGATCGCTTCGCTTCAACGCTAACGGAAAATGAACGGCTTTTTAGGATTCTCTTCTAGCTTAGATACATCCTGGTAGCATTGTGATACCCTTCCACTGTTTCTTTATCCAAGTAAACTCCATTTCGAGCCGTTTAGCTGTTTTCATTACGTCGTACGACGCGTTAATCGGTAAGCCTTTCATGTAGGACGACACCAGTTGCTACGATCATCTATGCATGAGCATGTCCTTACAGAACTATACCGGACTACAGTAGGGAAAGACTTCATGTTATGCACGTTATACGCCTTCATCGGTGTTCATTGGCCTTCATCCGCGTTCATCGCCTTCATCAGCGTTCATCGGCCTTCATCAGCGTTCATCGGCCTTCATCAGCGTTCATCGGCCTTCATCAGCGTTCATTGGCCTTCATCAGCGTTCATCCGCCTTCATCGGGGTTCATCCGCCTTCATCGGGACTGGTGCATTACTGCTTCTTTGTGTGAATCCTTGAGTTCTTCGAAACCAAACTTTCCCAGAGCAAATTTGAACGCATTTTGGAACAGTAATCGAAAGCCTTTGGCTTTGGTCCGGCTTTCTGAAATGTTTACAATGTAGATTATGCAAATCAATTCAGCGACAGGATTTTAGTGGCAAGTTTGTGATTGGCTAAAAACCGATAATGTCTCAGCTCGCGCACCCAGCCGTGAGTGGGGAGAGGATCGCGGGCTCACCGAAACCCCCACGGCTGGAAACCGAGCCTACGTTCAGGACTTCAACACAGTTTTGCCGGGGTTTATACTGTTTAAGCATAGGAAAAAAGGACACCTAACGCCGGAATGAGCCAACATGAAGCCCTCCCCCTGGGTACTCCCATATGGACTATACGAGGATGATCCGCTGGATAGGGTATGGTTTTTCGAGTTTCTGATCTTAGACAGGGTATCCATTTTCACATCAACAGATCTTGAACAGGGTATGGTATGTATCTAGTGCCGTTATTTAGTCTAGTGCTTGTTGAAGACTTATTTAGTTATGACACTCATTATTCAAGATCACAATAAACACTGACATCCAAGTATAGATAATTTGTTATTTGTCTTATAGAGGGAACATTTTAACACTTTGTCTTGAACAGGGTATGGAAATTTGAGTTTTTTTGTCTTAAACAGGGTAAGGGTTTCAGAGCCCCAGCGGCACACCCCTACCCAACTTTGGGTAGAGTACCCCCCCGGGCGTGAAGCTTGAATTTCGCACCTATAAAGTAAGATACTTTTAATTGTGACTAGGACTCCATTATTTATGAGCGTACTGCGCATACTCAGTGTAACTTGGCAGCCATGCTGTCCTCGATTCTTGGCCATTGCTGCATAAAGGCCCCTGCATAAATCATCCCGTTATACAAGCCAGTATATCTCATGTAACCGGAATTTATGCAAGTAATTAGTTGCATAAATCATTCTGTTATATAACAGAATTTATGCAAGTAAGTAGTTGCATAAATTCTGTTCTGTTATATAAGCCAGTATATCTCATGTAACGGAAATTATGCAAGTAATTAGTTGCATAAATCATTCTGTTATATAACGGAATTTATGCAATTAATTAGTTGCATAAATCATCTCGTTATATAACGGAATTTATGCAAGTAATTAGTTGCATAAATTCTGTAATGTTATATAAGCCAGTATATCTCATGTAACGGAAATTATGCAAGTAATTAGTTGCATAAATCATTCTGTTATATAACGGAATTTATGCAAGTAAGTAGTTGCATAAATTCTGTTCTGTTATATAACGGAATTTATGCAAGTAATTAGTTGCATAAATTCTGTTCTGTTATATAAGCCAGTATATCTCATGTAACGGAAATTATGCAAGTAATTAGTTGCATAAATCATTCTGTTATATAACGGAATTTATGCAAGTAAGTAGTTGCATAAATTCTGTAATGTTATATAAGCCAGTATATCTCATGTAACGGAAATTATGCAAGTAATTAGTTGCATAAATCATTCTGTTATATAACGGAATTTATGCAAGTAAGTAGTTGCATAAATTCTGTTCTGTTATATAACGGAATTTATGCAAGTAATTAGTTGCATAAATTCTGTAATGTTATATAAGCCAGTATATCTCATGTAACGGAAATTATGCAAGTAATTAGTTGCATAAATCGTTCTGTTATATAACGGAATTTATGCAAGTAAGTAGTTGCATAAATTCTGTTCTGTTATATAACGGAATTTATGCAAGTAATTAGTTGCATAAATTCTGTTCTGTTATATAAGCCAGTATATCTCATGTAACGGAAATTATGCAAGTAATTAGTTGCATAAATCATTCTGTTATATAACAGAATTTATGCAAGTAATTATTTGCATAAATTCTGTTATATTATATTGAGTTTATCTTATATAACAGAATTTATGCAAGTAAGTAGTTGCATAAATTCTGTTGTATTATATTGAGTGTATCTTATGTAACGGTTACATTATAATTGAGTATATATAAAAAAAAAATATTCACAGAAATTTTTTTTGCATAAAAAGTTTTTGTTATATAGAAGTTGATAATCACATATTATGCGAGTGTAATCACCCCCAAGATGGCGGCTACTCAGAGAGAAGACCCTGGTAACCGCTGAACTATCACGTATTCTGATTGGCTCTTCGATTATGACGCAAGAGTTGTCTATAACAATGCTTTTTATTGGCCAAACGGGATGAGACCACGGAGATGATTCGTATATTTATTTTATAATAAGACGATTTTAAATAACCTTAACCAACGTTGTGTAGGTAGAGCAATAGATGAAGTGTATTATTGGGTAGTTTTCTGGTAAGTTTCATAAGTGGGAAATCCAGGAGAAGCCGTTTAACCTGAGCATATATGTGTTATCGATCGCTTCGCTTCAACGCTAACGGAAAATGAACGGCTTTTTAGGATTCTCTTCTAGCTTAGATACATCCTGGTAGCATTGTGATACCCTTCCACTGTTTCTTTATCCAAGTAAACTCCATTTCGAGCCGTTTAGCTGTTTTCATTACGTCGTACGACGCGTTAATCGGTAAGCCTTTCATGTAGGACGACACCAGTTGCTACGATCATCTATGCATGAGCATGTCCTTACAGAACTATACCGGACTACAGTAGGGAAAGACTTCATGTTATGCACGTTATACGCCTTCATCGGTGTTCATTGGCCTTCATCCGCGTTCATCGCCTTCATCAGCGTTCATCGGCCTTCATCAGCGTTCATCGGCCTTCATCAGCGTTCATCGGCCTTCATCAGCGTTCATCGGCCTTCATCAGCGTTCATTGGCCTTCATCAGCGTTCATCCGCCTTCATCGGGGTTCATCCGCCTTCATCGGGGTTCATTGGCCTTCATCGGGGTTCATTGGCCTTCATCAGCGTTCATCCGCCTTCATCGGGGTTCATTGGCCTTCATCAGCGTTCATTCGCCTGCATCACTGTTCATTGGCCTTCATCGGGATTCATTCACCTCCATCAGCGTTCATTGGCCTTCATCAGGGTTCATTGGCCTTCATCAGCGTTCATGTAGTTGCCTTCATCATGATTCATTGGCCTTCATCCGGGTTCATTGGCCTTCACCAGGGTTCAATTGACATCTAGTACCCGAAGAAGGCTGGTTTGGACTTTTCGTAAGAAGCTGGCCCGAGAACTGACCCATGTTTGTCGGAAATTCGTACAGTTTCATAATCTTTAAATAAGCTCAAAAGTAAGAATTTTTAACTAGAAGAATTTAACCACGCGACGTTATCGATCACGTGACCGTAGCGAAAATCGGGTTGTTTGTTGTCTGCTAGTGTTGATTTGTACTATTAGAAAACACTATATAGTAAACAATCTTACTTTTGAGCTTTATTTCTTTTAGCAAGAAGTTTAGCGAAAATGTTGTGCAAGTCCAAAATCCTTTAGTCCATTCCTAGTTTTATTGCGGGATCGTTACGGGATCATTTCGGATTCGGAGTCATTTCGGGTTTGGTACAAGTCCTAAACAATTCGCAACTGCAAATCGTAACTTCATGAATCGCAATATACCTCGGTACCCGTTTAAAAATAATATTATTTACAAGCCTCTAGATGGTCAAGAAGTCGAGATATTATCAAACGAAGTTCAACTCTGACAAGTGTGTTCGCAGGGTATGTTTGTGCTTGAGAATGAGTCGTCATAACAAATGCTTTCACTGATGTGAGAATGACAGCTTTTTGGTGGTTTGCTTTTCATGGTCAGTATGAATGTTATGGACATCAAGTTCTGAAAAGTGTGTCATGAGCCGGTTTAGTCGTTACGGCCACCAAAAATATTTCAAGAGAGGCAATTGGCATCTCACTGAAGCCAAGGCTATGTTAATCAAGGGTATGCTTGAGAGTTTTGTTTAGAATGAAATGTATTCCCATGACCACGAAACGAAATAAGGCGACTGAAGTGGTTGACAGCCGTGCAACTCGGATTGGACAATGGCCAGATTGCCAGAATACATTTACATAATTGACTTCCGGTATGCTGAATACCACTTCCTCTGGTTTCCTGACAAAGACTTGCCCTATACAGTTAGCTAATTAGGTATCGTGCACCATTCCCTTGTGTATTGTTTTTCTACATTTTTTGTTAACGCATGAGAAGATACATTGATGTTAGGAATCTCTTGAAGAAACCACTCTATCAAAGTCTGATTCGTTAAGCCGATTTGCAACCGTATGAAACTGCATCGCACTTCCCGGGCGTTCTTCCTACATGTTTCTAGTTTAAATACAGTCGCGTCTGCTTTATTGACCAAAGGTATGCCGTTTCGGCCTAAAATCTTATTTTAATAATCATGTGCTTTTTGCTTAGCTTATTTGGAACTTTGTCTGAACCGGTAACACCAGACGAATTAAAAAGCCGCGAAAGTAGGTTTGCACAGTTCGGGAGGAATGTTTGTTTTGCGGCTTTTACCACATGCATAAGGCCCAGTTGGCACAAAGAAACGATTATTAGAATCATACGAGTTTCTTTGAAAAATGAATGGTCATTTGTCAATTAAAGGGTGCGGTTTTTTCACCTTTACAGCACTGAATATTTGGAAGTTATTATTGGTTTGCAATCAATCCCTGGAGATTCAAAAGACAAAGACGCGGCAGCCATGTTGGAGGACGGAACAAAAGACACTAATGAGGAATCTTTTGTTAACGTTCCTCCAACATGGCCGCCATGACGTCATGTGCAAACCAAGAATAAAATCCCTCTACCCTAACAGTATAGCGTCAAAATTGGTCTTAAAAAACCGAACTGATATTAGAGATGGACTTTGTCGGTCGTACTTCCGTTGATGAACTCTTTCGCGTCGTCACAAAAGCTGCCATTAAGGTTACCGTAGACCTTACGTCCTTACCGTAGACAAATTGTTTACATCTGTTTACAAAGTCCATTTCCGGCTTAATGTTGAACATATCTTGGTATTGTCATCAAATCTGTAATCCTCAGCCAGAAAAGACGTTAAGGCAGAAAATAGGATCTGTAATGTTTATTAGTCGATGCGCCATTCGAAATATTGCCTTCTGATGAATTAAGTTGTTGTTGCTTAAAAGAGTAAGAAATGAAGGGGTGAAAAATGCCCAAGTCACAAACCGAAAAATAAGTGCAGACAGATAAAATGCCAATTGAAGTTACCATAGTATATACGCAGTATACAAGACTACACCAAAGATCCACTTACTGCGCATCTTGTATCCCTTTATATACATTATTTCATTTTTTTTAGGGGGACGGTGCTTTCACCGAATATATTAATTTTCATTTCTTGTTCTTTAAAAGTCACTGTCGGTGTCAATTAATTCAGACATAATTTCATTGAGGAATGTGTAAATGGTTGCGGGGTAGCCGGTTCAGTTTCACTCTCTGGAAGCTGACGGAGAAAGACGATGTCCCTCCTTAAAGTGCCTATGAAGCTTATTTTTTTATTTTAGATATCAATTCTACATCAAGTGAATAGTACAATGGTACAATATATCTTGCTTTGAATGCTGTGCCGCTGAGTTAAGGAGGTTTTAATATCCAAAATGCTAATTACATGACGTCAGTGTTATACCCATGGCTGAAATAAAATTATGTTAGAAATTTGTTTTCCTATATCAGTAGAAACGCCCATTCACAACCAGTAAGAAGTGATTGCAGATACCTCCCCTGACGTCATGTAATTAGCATTTTGGATATTAAAACCTCCTTAACTCAGCGGCACAGCATTCAAGGCAAAATATATTTTACCATTCTACTATTCACTTGGTTTAGAATTGATATTTAAAATAAAAAAATAAGCTTCATAGGCACTTTAATAAGCTGCGTCCAGGAGGGAATGCTTTGAGAATGCGGGCCTGCTTTGTGAAACAGTAAAACTGTGCATTGAATCAGGGCTTAGTAATCTGTTTCTTCGTAATGAGGGATAAAGAGGTGCAACTAATTTCTTTTTGTAAAGGTAGCTATCCAATGGGATAGAGTTTATCCTTTTTAAACATCCGGTTTTATATATAATCCTTTGCACTGCCGCCTATTTTGTCGATACAATAGGTCCTTGCACCTACTGATTGGCCTAGGACTGCATTGTTTCAAGTGAAGTATATGACTGCATGCACCCAGGGCTGTACCGCACAGTTGTTACAACTAATTGACCGAGTGCGAATCTGAAAAACTTCTACCGTTACTAGTTATATTTCTTTTTGACTCCCGCCATGGCAAATGTAGACGGCGTTCATGAAAGACAGGAGGATGGTGGTGCTGCCATACAAAATCAAATTGACCCTAATAAGTTGATTTCTCGGGATGACATTCTCGGTTTCGAGAAGTCACCGGGGTTTGAAGAGGTCACGAACTTCGACATACATGTGAGTGGATACGATGGCGGGCACGTTATAGGATATATTATATCCATCCTGCAATTTTTTTAAAACTCTATAATTTAGCTTAATTTAACAGTTTGCAAGGCTTTTTGGCTAAACTACAGAATACAGGGCCACTTACCAAGGTCTACCCCAGAGCCACTGGCTCGGTGGCTCGGTAGTCTCCAGGGTCATTGAATATTCATTTAACGGCACGACTACCGAGCCACCGAGCCACCGAGCCACTAAAAATATACACTCCAGGGTCATTGAATATTCATTAATGATAATCGTTAGGGTTAGGGTTTAGGGTTAGGGTTAGGGTTAGGTTAGGGTTAGGGTTAGACTACCGAGCCACCGAGCCACCGAACAAAATAGATGGACCTTCAAAAGTGGCCCTGCATTCTGTAGTTGCTTTTTTTGCTGACTGGCATGGCTAAAATTTCGGCTTTTTACTAATTTTGGCGTGCTCTTTCCATTTCTGGCATTCATGTTCTAACACCAATTTTTTTTTGATTGACAGGCTAAAAAGGTCACGTGACCAGGTCCTGCAAAGGGCCTATCAACTAAAACCAATAAATAATAAATTAGCTCATAAAATGGATTTGCAAAGTTTTCCATACTGTTTCTATAGACTTGACATATCCTTTTCTTTTGTCAATAATTATTATTAATAAGCAGTCTTGGTACCTTGCTAAAGACTAGAATCGCCGAAGGGGTGGCTAAATTTGAACAGTAAGGTGTACTGTTTTCAGCTAATACATGTACCTAGTGCCTAACACGGGATATCTTTCGTTGCATGGTTTTGACTGAATTGCACACTTCACCATATGATGTCAGTCAGTAAACACAGGTTTTCATTTGAAAATCTGTATTAGAAAAATGAAGGTTGTTGGTTTGGTTTAATGTTTAGACTCCTGCAGGCAACTATAATCCAGAAATGGAAATTGGGCTTCCTGTGGCAAAAAATGGTGGGAGAGGGACTAAGTTTCAACATGTATGAAATAACTTACATAAATTGACTGGGACCTTTGACGTGGTATTGTTGAGGGTTGTCCAATACTCTGGCAAATTTATGCATAACATTGTATTATATCGACATAATAGTTTAACAATACAATAGTAGAACGATGCAACACAATAGAATACAAAAAAAAATTGTCAGAGTATTGGACAAGTATGGTATTGGTTTGTTGTAAGACAATATACAGATTCCAAGACCTTTTGAAAATGAGAAAAAGCTGTGTTGAGTCAATAAACCTACATATAAAACATTGCATCAAAACTTGTTGATACAATATTAGGGATCGTTCATTATTAACTTTTAGGGGGGGGGGGGGGGGGGGGGTGGAAATGTTTTTTTCCCAAGAAATAAGGGGATGTCAAGTTTTTTAAATGTATGACAGGGGGTTGTAAATTTTCCTCTTCATTGCAAAATATTCTTTTCATCTTTCAAGAAACACTATCATGGCCGCATGCGCGCAACCTTGTACTGCATGCAGCAGTAGTCTCTCTTATGACTTATGACTTACTCAGTGAGCAGACAATCTTGTACCGTCTTAAAATCAGTCTAGTGAGAACCAGGCCTTTAATAATTAAACCTATAAGTTAATAATGAACAGATATTCCGAAATGTGAAATCGGGCACCAGATAAAGGTATCGGGAAAAACAAAATCACGTTTACAGGCTTTAGTGACGACTGAAGCAGTTACTGCATGCTCGAATGTTCCTGATGCCTTTGGATATAGTGGGGAATGAATGACATGTTCATATCTGCTGGAGCCGCTGGGTGACGCTAAATGCACTCCGTTCCAGGTGCACCACCCCTCCCCCTCAATTCACGTGCACCACTCCTCTCCAGGCCCTGGACCCTTTGTCGGCCTAACAACTTCGTAACTTGGAAACTTCGGTAATTCCCGTAACTTGGTAATTCCCGTAACTTGGTAATTCCCGTAACTTGGTAATTCCCGTAACTTGGTAATTCCCGTAACTTGGTAATTCCCGTAACTTGGTAATTCCCTCAACTTGGTAATTCCCGTAACTTGGTAATTCCCGTAACTTGGTAATTCCCGTAACTTGGTAATTCCCGTAACTTGGTAATTCCCTCAACTTGGTAATTCCCGTAACTTGGTAATTCCCGTAACTTGGTAATTCCCGTAACTTGGTAATTCCCGTAACTTGGTAACTCCCGTAACTTGGTAACTCCCGTAACTTGGTAACTCCCGTAACTTGGTAACTCCCGTAACTTGGTGACTTCGGTAACTCCATAAAAATCAACCGTGAGCCGAGTGTAGTGTGTTCAAAACAGTTAACGTAGTGGGAAGTGTGTGAGGAGTAAAAGCAGGCCCCCACCAGCTTTAGGCTGTAATACTCGGCCTGCTATAACAAATTAAATATTATTTTTTTACTCCCGTAACCTCGGTAACTCCCGTAACTTCGTTAACTTGGTAACTACTGCAACTTCGGTAACTCCCGTAACTTGGTAACTTCGGTAACTCCCGTAACTTTAAAAACAGTTAAACATTTAATGTAGTAGGGAGTGTGTGAGAAGTAAAAGCAGGCCCCCACCAACTTTAAGCTGTAATACTCAGCCTGCTATATATATAACTAGTAAAATATTTATTTTTACTTCGGTAACTCCCGTAACTTCGGTAACTCCCGTAAGTTGTAACTTGGTAACTCCCGTAACTTGGTAACTCCCGTAACTTGGTAACTTCGGTAACTCCCGTAACTTGGTAACTTCGGTAACTTCGGTAACTCCCGTAACTTGGTAACTTCGGTAACTCCCGTAACTTGGTAACTTCGGTAACTCCCGTAACTTTAAAAACAGTTAAACATTTAATGTAGTAGGGAGTGTGTGAGAAGTAAAAGCAGGCCCCCACCAACTTTAAGCTGTAATACTCAGCCTGCTATAACTAGTAAAATATTTATTTTTACTTCGGTAACTCCCGTAACTTCGGTAACTCCCGTAACTTGGTAACTCCCGTAACTTGGTAACTTCGGTAACTCCCGTAACTTGGTAACTTCGGTAACTCCTGTAACTTCGGTAACTCCCGTAACTTCGGTAACTCCCGTAACTTGGTAACTTCGGTAACTCCCGTAACTTCGGTAACTTTGTAACCCCCATAACTTGGTACTTCGGCAACTACTGTAACTTTGTAACTTCGGTATCTTTGTAAACCCGTCGTAACTTCGGTAACTTTGTAACCCTCGTAACATTGTACCTTAAGTAACCTTGTAACCTCCGTAACTTTATAACTTCTGTAACTTTGTAATCCCGTAACTTAGGTAACCTCTGTAACCGTGTAACCCCGTAACTCCCACCATTTGTGCTCCCCTAAAAAAAGGTTACACGCTTACGGGGGTTACACAGTTACGGGTATAACAAAGTTATGGGGGTTACAAAGTTAGGGGGTTACAAAGTTACCGAAGCTACATAGTTCTACCGAAGTTACAAAGTTACGGTGGTTACAAAGTTACGGGGGTTACAAAGTTACGGGAGTTACAAAGTTCTACCGAAGTTACAAAGTTCTACCGAAGTTACAAAGTTACGAGTTACGGACGTTACAAATGGTTACATAAGTCACCTAAGTTATGGGGTTTCAAAGTTACAGAAGTTACAAAGTTACGAGGGTTACAAAATCAGTACCGAAGTTACAAAGTTACAGAAGTTACAAAGTTACCGGGGTTACAAAGTTATCGAAGTTACATAAGTCACAAAGTTACCGAAGTTACGAAGTTAAGGGAGTTACCGAAGTTACGAAGTTACAGGAATTACCGAAGTTACGGGAGTTACCGAAGTTACGCGGGAGTTACCGAAGTTACCGAAGTTACGAAGTTACAGGAATTACCGAAGTTACGGAGTTACCAAGTTACCGGAGTTACGAAGTTACGGGAGCTACTGAAGTTACGGGAGCTACTGAAGTTACGGGAGTTACGAAGTTACCAGAGTTACCGAAGATACGAAGTTACGGGAATTACCGAAGTTGCCAAGTTACGCCCATCATACCTATAAGTTAGGGTTTACCGACAAAGGGACCAGGGCCTGGAGAAGAGTGGTGCACTCCGGGGCCTGGAGAGGAGTGGTGCGGGGAGGGGTGGTGCACCTGGAACGGAGTGCATTTAGCATTACCCCTATCTTTCGCAAACTCTTCCACATGCAACATGTTGCTGCAACTTGCAACACGGAAATTTGTTGCATGGCAAGTTGCTCAAGTGGTAGTAATACGAGCAACATCGCGCTGCAACTCGCAACGCAGCATTGTTGCGCGACAAGTTGCAACGAATTGTAGCCCGTACTACTTAATTAGGTGATGTCGTTTTCGCATTGCGCGTTCAAAATTCGTTGAAAACAACTACAAATTCACCAGAACTTAGCGTTTTTTTACTTTTTTAATCGGCACACTTCGCAACTGGGTACAAGTAAAGTAATGTACGGATGGAATTCATTGGGATCACACTTCAACCTCTAACCGTTCTTCAGCGATGATGAATTCAAGATGGCGGATGTTCTTCAAAATATGCCCATACAATTGGGCATATTTTTGGGTCACATGACCAGCTAACTTCTAGAGTTCCTAAGGAGAGGAATCGCTCACTTCATTAATTCATGAAATGACCATAAAAACTAACATAAATTAGCAGTGGTTTTAAACTTTTTTAATCGGCACACTTCGCAACTGGGTACAAGTAAAGTAATGTACGGATGGAATTCATTGGGATCACACTTCAACCTCTAACCGTTCTTCAGCGATGATGAATTCAAGATGGCGGATGTTCTTCAAAATATGCCCATACAATTGGGCATATTTTTGGGTCACATGACCAGCTAACTTCTAGAGTTCCTAAGGAGAGGAATCGCTCACTTCATTAATTCGACAGCATTCACAAATTTGACAGCATTTGAGCGACGATGGTTGTTTAGTGTAGTGGTTGCGATGTTTGCCTTAATACAATAGGCGGCAGCGGGGTTCGAGTTCCAGAAAATCTCAATTTTTTTACCTCACCATTTTGTTGAGAATTTTTTTTTGAGAACCCTAGCTCTAGGTGGATAAGATCTTGTTTACTGACCGGCTAGGTTTTTAAAATTTATTTTTCAGGGTAGGATTTTAGTTAGGTTATATTGTCATTTCATGAACAAATTAAGTGAGCGATTCCTCTCCTTCTTTTATTTTGCACGAAAATGACCCCTGGGAACGAGGTTCATTCTACTGAGGAGTCACTGGCATTTGACCTCACGTGTCATATACGTTACATGTTTGCAATAAGGGAAAGGGGAGGCAAGGGGCAGTGGGCCAATGAACCCGGATGAAGGCCAATGAATGTTGATGAAGGCCAATGAACCCCGATGAAGGCAAATGAACGCTGATGAAGGCCAATGAACGCTGATGAAGCTAATTAAGGCCAATGAACCCGGATGAAGGCCAATGAATGTTGATGAAGGCCAATGAATGTTGATGAAGGCCAATGAACCCTGATGAAGCGCCTTATGAACGCTGATGAAGGCCAATGAACGCTGATGAAGCTAATTAAGGCCAATGAACCCGGATGAAGGCCAATGAATGTTGATGAAGGCCAATGAACCCTGATGAAGCGCCTTATGAACGCTGATGAAGGCCAATGAACCCCGATGAAGGCAAATGAACCCTGATGAAGGCCAATGAACGCTGATGAAGGCCAATGAATCCTGATGAAGGCCAATGAACGCGGATGAAGGCCAATTAACACTGATGAAGGCCAATGAACGTTGATGAAGGCCAATGAATCCCGATGAAGGCCAATGAACCCCGATGAAGCCCAATGAATCCCGAAGAAGGCCAATGAACAGTGATGCAGGCCAATGAAAGCGGATGAAGGCCAATGAACGCGGATGAAGGCCAATGAACCCCGATGAAGGCCGATGAACCCCGATGAAGGCCAATAAACGTTGATGAAGGCCAATGAATCCCGATGAAGGCCAATGAATCCCGATGAAGGCCAATGAATCCCGATGAAGGCCAATGAACGTTGATGAAGGCCAATGAACAGTGATGCAGGCCAATGAACGCGGATGAAGGCCAATGAACCCCGATGTAGGCCAATGAACCCCGATGTAGGCCAATGAACGTTGATGAAGGCCAATGAACCCCGATGAAGGCCAATGAACCCCGATGAAGGCCAATGAACCCCGATGAAGGCCAATGAATCCCGATGAAGGCCAATGAATCCCGATGAAGGCCGATGAACCCCGATGAAGGCCAATGAACGTTGATGAAGGCCAATGCATCCCGATGAAGGCCAATGAACCCCGATGAAGGCCAATGAATCCCGAAGAAGGCCAATGAACAGTGATGCAGGCCAATGAAAGCGGATGAAGGCCAATGAACGCGGATGAAGGCCAATGAATCCCGATGAAGGCCAATGAACGCGGATGAAGGCCAATGAATCCCGATGAAGGCCAATGAACCCCGATACAGGCCAATGAACCCCGATGCAGGCCAATGAACCCCGATGCAGGCCAATGAAGTTCCTACCCAGAAAACAGTTCGTAGCAACTGGTGTCGTCCGACATGAAGGGCTTACCCGTTAATCGCATCTCGCTCACCAGGGTTTGTAGGCGTGTTAACATTTCCATATTTAGCTTGGCCGCCATCTTGGATGCCACATCACGTGATTAAAATATTCAGCGTTTAAATCAACCTCGTCCCCAGGGTCTTCTCGGTCAGATCCAAGATGGCGGCTACTCAGAGAGACGCTGAACTGTCACGTATTCTGATTGGCTCTTCGATTATGACGCATGGGTTGTTCTAACAATGATTTTTATTGGCTAAATGGACTGAGTCCAGAGAGATGAACTTGTATATAGTTTAGATTGCTCATTTTTTATCAATAAAACGCTTTTAAATAACCTTAAAACACATTGTGTAGATAGAGCAATAGATGAAGTGCATTACTGGGTAGTTTTCTGGTTAGGTTCATCAGTGGGAAAGCCAGGAGAAGCCGTTAAACCTGAACATGTGCTATCGATCGCTTCGCTTCAACGCTAACGGAAAATGAACGGCTTTTTAGGATTCTCTTTTAGCTTAGATACATCCTGGTAGCTTTGAGATACCTTTCCACTGGTTCTTTATCCAGGTAAACTCCATTTCGAGCCATTTAGTAGACCTGTTTTCACTGCATCGTTCGCCGCGTGGAAATACCGTTAATCGCTTCTCGCTCACTCCGGATTGGGATACCTATGGTTTGACACGTCATGAACTATTCCCATATTTAGCTTGGCCGCCATCTTAGATTGCCAAATCACGTGACAAAATACTCCCAAAATCCAAAATCTGGGAGTATTTGATCACGTGACCCAGCCTTTACCAGGGTAGGCCGCCATCTTGTATCTGACCGAGAAGACCCTGGGGACGAGTCTTCTCTCGGAGTAGCCGCCATCTTGTATCTGACCGAGAAGACCCTGGGGACGAGGTAGGAGTAATCTCGTACCCAGATCTCCCAGTTTGTACGAGATTGGTAAGGGAGTGTACGTTTTTAATAAAGGGGGGAGGGGGGTGGGCCAGAGTATTTGGGGGGAGGGTCATCCCAAAAAAATATGTCTCTGAAGGGCCATCCTTATTTTATTTTAAATCTTTCTTGACCAAATTATGTTTACTGCTCAACCATGGGTGTCTTTACTCTTTATTGTAATCTATATTTAATAAATCCCATTCTTTCACAATGAATAAAAGCATTCTATAATTGTAGCTGTCATTTTTGCCTTAATACTACTGCAAAAGATGTCTTTATCAGACACGGATAAATTGTGCCGCAATAATGTCATCCCTTTTTCTGCAACCTCAAGTGAAGGGCAGTAAGTATCGTTCTGTGCTCTGTCACTGCGTTCCGATGCACAGAAAACGTTTATATATTGTATATTCTCCATCAAGACAGTGTAGGACAGCCACGAATCAGTTGTGTTTATTGGGAGGTTACAGGTAACATAACTTTCAACGTATACAACGTATATGTAGGCTTGATCAGCCGCGATTGTAAGTAAAGGATTTATTAGTATAAATGACATGAATATGCATTTAGGCGCGATATCGACTGACTATCGAATATCGGATGATATCAGAATTTTTTTATAGTCTAATATCAAACAAATATCATCGAATATCGGATATTTTTCATTCAAGATATTACCGCAAAACATCGGATAATTTATTCCGTCTAAATAATATCGGATAATATCTAATATCAAGCACTTGAGTAAAAGTAAGGGGGTCTATCTAATTAGATATCTAATAGACATCTAACGTGATAATATCGAATATCAAGCACTTGAGTAAAGGTAAGGGGGTCTATCTAATTAGATATCTAATAGACATCTAACGTGATAATATCGGATAATATCGAATAATATCGAATATCGAGCACTTGAGTAAAGGTAAGGGGGTCTATCTAATAGACATCTACCGTGATAATATCGGATAATATCGAATATCAAGCACTTGAGTAAAGATAAAGGGGGCTTATATAATTAGATATCTAATAGACATATATCATTCATATATATCCGATATTATCGAGATATAATTATCCGATATTCGATAATCAGTCGATATCGCGCCTAACTCTGAATATGGGAATTTTGGACCCGGTAACAACGGGCCAAGTTAGAAACTGGTTATCGTCAAGTGCTATGCAAATGATTCGCTAAGCTTATAAGCAGTGAACAACTCCTAAGGGAGTAGCGTGAATTCCCAATATGAACACATCTATTTCGAGCATAATAGAGGCATGCAGTGCAGTAATAGGTAGGTCGGTAATAGGTCTATATGTCATGTACGACCCAATGTAATGTAATGGCGTGGGCGGGCCGGAAAAAGCCGTCCGGCCCTGCATAATGTTTTCTTGCTGTTTTGCGGTTTGTTCCACAAAAAAATATGGTCATATGATAAAAAAAACTATTGACTGAGTTAGGTCGGGCCGGACGGCAAAATATTTGGCTCTCAGTCATTTTGTACGTGCGCTCGGTCCGTACGTCATGACAGCTCGAGCCAAATATTTTCCCGTCCCTCCCACTTAGTCAACTGTCAGTACCTAGTCGTTTCGGTAAGTGGCCGTGCATCGTCGTCCACCAATGCCAAAAGCAACAAGAAGGCTGTCCGAGCAATGCCCGAACTGTTGCCGAATAACTGGGCAGTTGGGTAAGTCAGTTTAACTGAATTTCTTCAAATTTGCGAAGTTAGCTTGCCACAGATTTCGAAGTATATATGAAGTCGGTGAAATGAAACTGCGTCCTCGAGAATACTTTCAACGTTTAGGTCAATGTACTCGGTGCCAAACAAATGGCTGTGCAGCCTGTGCAGAACAAAATTAACTCAGCCGATGTAAAAACGCTGCGACATAGGCCTAGTATATGCAGGATGGACGCTCCTAGTTATGGGCTCCTGATAAATGGCGTTCAAGGGTGGGCCATGGATAATTTTGCATGAATCAGGGGGTGGGCCATAAAACCCGGTTTTTTAATAGGGTTTTTAACCTCTTCGGGGTTAAAGGGCTAAACCGGATGTTTTTTCTACGAGTCTGCTATCACTTAGGGTTCTCGCCAAGGGTGGCCTTAATCTTGTTCTAATCATTGCACTTGTTACACCGGATATCAAATTAAATTGATATCCGTATAGGGTGTCTAATAAACTCGTTTAATGTTATTTCTCATGTGTTTTAGTATGCTATCTCTTTGGACCACGCCTAAATTGCTATCTCTTAGGGGTTAAATTCATTTTTCCCGACGAGCATCCCCGACTTTTTTATAGGGGAGGGGGGGGGGGGGGGGGTGTCAGGAGTTCCTGGTCAGATTAGGATAGGATGGATAGGATAAAACTTTATATATTTAACGTCTTGCCCAATGAAATGGTGGTACTTAAAAGGAAGGAAAGCTGTTGAACCGCGCAAGAATCCCCTTCTCTTCACGCCAGAATAGCACAGCTGGTTGGATAGGATAAAACTTTATTTATACACCACCTCCAATCGATTGTCGATCTTACTGAAACAGCGTTCCAGCATCCATGGCAACGCCTTTCCCATGGGGATCACGAACTCAATTTATTCGATAACAAAGCCGTATTTTACCAGCACACGACTGTTTCCTGCAAAAGGTCCATTAATATCTTTCTTAGTTTCCACGCTACAATTCGATTGGATCTACCGTAATCTAATGGTACAATGATAATAAAAGATGCACTGTAATGGAAGACTTTTAAGTCAATCTTATATCACTGATCAAAATAATGTTATGTGCAAGAATATAACATACGGACTTTACGCCGGTCCCCTCGTCCAAGGAAAGGAAAACAAATTTAATGATTCTCGCATCGGATTTAAGGATTTTAAATCAGCTAATTGACCGAGATGAATTCTAAGACATATGATTTAACGTCTTGCCCAATGAAATGGTGGTACTTAAAAGGAAGGAAAGCTAGTGTTGAACCGCGCAACAATCCCCTTCTCTTTACGCCAGAATAGCACAACTGGTTCTTTAATTATTGTCCCCCATTTATGAAGATTTTTTAGGAGACAAGGCCAACGGTTTTACGTCCCTGTCCACGGACGCAGCTGGGTTCGAACCACCGGCGCTCTACAACTTGAGCCGATATTCGGCTGGAGTGGTTAAACCACAGAGTTCTGGCTCTACATAGCTTGAGTAAAAGCTGTTGTACTCTACAATTTCTATTCCTGTGTGAGCTATATTTTGTTTCTTTTCTTTCTCTTTGCGGTTTCCTTTGTGAGCTATATGGTGAATCACAGGCTGTCTCCATGACATTATCGTGACGTCATCATGTACTCCCCTACATCAGTGGAGCCTTCACTTCATCTTCCTGAGCCCGATGGTATGACTGGCAAGCGGTCTACGTGTGAGAAAAAAAGACACAAGACGATAGACGTTTAAAAGTGACCTCGTTGGTGAATATCCATGCAGTGAAATAGCAGTACGAGTTTTAGGTTCATTTATATCTTTATAACTGAAGGAATTGCAAACGTTTGAAACTGACTAAAAATTTAACAGAGTTTATGAGACTGGCTATATCAAGCTTCCATTTCTAGCATCCATGTTTTTTGTTTTTGTTTTTTATTTAAACAATATTATAACTTAACATTTGCTCTAAGAGCATAGAAGCTCATCTAGAGAGTTTATGTTAAATAACTAAATTACAATGATTTTCCGCGTTACAGATCAGACGGTAATAATAATAATTGATATAACAATTAGCAATAATTATTACTAACATGCAATTATAATCAAAAGCCATTCGATTGGACAATAAAGGACTGGTCGCATAGAAAGAGGTTAACATTGGTATTATAATCAAGCCCTGAAACACTGTGAAGAAACCAGTCGACTTTCTTTTATCGGATGCAGACAGCCATTTAGATACAACTATTTGAGGGTTGTCCAATACTCTGACAAATTTATTCATAGGATTGTATTGTATTATATCGACATAACAATAGCTTAACAATACAATACAATACAATAGTAGAGCGAGCAATACAATAAAATACAAAACAATGCTATGCATAAATTTGTCAGAGTATTGGACAAGTATGCCAAGGTAATAAAGATAATTACGCGATGAAAAGTTATATAACTTGGATAAGTTATACTTGAAGCAGCTTAACGTTGGAGAAAGGCGCACTTCTGATCAGAAGACTATTCCACAATTTAGTTGATGAAAAACAAAATATTTTTTGTGCCTTTAAGTACGAACAGTAGAACAATGTGATGTTGCTAGAGGTGCAAAGGCTATAACTCGATCTGTCACTAACCTGAACAGGACATAGATCATTTAAGTTACAGGGTGGTACTAACTTAGATACAATTTTATACATCATACACAGTTTAAGTTCTAGCACCAAGTTTGTTTTGATTGAAAAGCTAAAAGGTCACGTGACAATTTGCAACATGCGTGCCATATGTCTTGACAATATCACCGCACGATCCGTTACCGTACGGTACCACTACGTTAACTCGTTTTTAACATCCATATTAAATCCGCTCTTTTGAAGCCGGGGTGGCGCAGTGGTTAAGCGCTTCGCCTCTCACCTCTGTGGCCCAGGTTCGATTCCCGTTCGGCGTCACATGTGAGTTGAGTCTGTTGGTGTCTCGCCTTGCTCCGAGGGTTTTCTCCGGATTCTCCGGTTTTCCTCCGGATTCTCCGGTTTTCCTCCCTCCACAAAAACCAACACGCTAAATTTAATTCGATATGTGGATTAGCCGGGTCCTGACTTTGATCAGCCTCTATGGTTGTTTCAAGTCCATTAGAAATTCAGATTTTTTTTAAAATAACAGTCACAGCATCAGTTGATTCTTAAACGTAGACCCGTGGAAACGGCAAAATGACAAGACTCGAACGAGAACCCCATTTGTCGAGATGTAAAGTTTTACTTACTTGTTCTTGAGCACCGACGACTTGGGGAACAGTTAGCACATTCACGACCTGGATAGGTTGGGGTGTACCATTGCTTACAGTCGTGGGTCCCCCGGCCTGGGTTGCCATAGCAATGGGTGCGCCATCTGGTCCTGTGGTCGCAATGTAACAAGTAACGGGACCTTGTGGAGTTGTGTAATATACAACCTGCCCTGGTGCCTTGTAAAGAGGACATATTTATATTATTTATGAGAATCTGTATCGCTAGTGGGAACCACACCGCAGTCACACAGCGGTCAAACGTCAGTCTGGTGGGCGGCCGCGCGAATTTCCCGCGCAAATTTACCTTAAAACATATTACAGTGAACTTCTACCCCCAAAAGTTAAGAAAAATACATGAAAGTTAAGCTTTTTATTTTCACAGTCGACGGGAAATTGAACAAACTTCAAACTGTGAGTTTACCAAATTGTTTCGTAATTTACCAAAAAAGTTCTCAAGGTTTGAAAACGGGTGTGTGAACAGTGACGGCCGCCGGCTCGCTTTGAATTTGTTTTGGAATAGGTTGTTGTTGCAAGACTTTTGACGCATGCGTAGACGTTTGATTGCTGTGTGCACCGCAGCAAAACGTTACACTCCGCTGGCCGAAAGAACGAAGGCTCTTAGAACTCCCAACAAGTGTGGACTAATACTGGGAGCTCTGGGGTTGAAATACAAGTTTCCGAGGTCTTAAAGTGCCACTATGATCAAATTTTGACATATCAATATTTTTGCATATTCTTAAAGTAGAGTTGATATATTATTAACAGTTCAAATCGTTTTTCGATACGACGACAGGAAGTCTTATTTTTTGAACTCCGAATATTGAATCTAAACGTCCACCATTACTGTGTATAAATGAACAAAGGGAACGGCCTCCAGGGTTATTCAGCGGAAGTGATGTCATACACTCAACGCTCGCCTGCACAACACAACGCCTTTGGAGGCATATTTCTACTAAAAACGTTTTCACGTACGCAAGAAGAAAGTTTTATTTATCCTTGCGAGGTTGGCTACTTTTTTTATGCACACTATTTCGCGCGACGTGGTTGTCGTGTTAAGTGTATGACATCACGTCCGCTGAATAATGAGAATGGCTTCCAGTAATGTCGGACAGGATTTTACCAGTAAACTCTCCTAACATTTCGTGGTTTAACTTGCCCATTTGGGAATAGTTTTTAGTATTTCGGATATTTCTAACACTGAATGACCTATATATTGACACTGAAAAAGTGGCAAATCGAAATGGTAAATTTCCGTTGTAGTGGCACTTTTATAACTTAGTAAACTCACAGTGAATTACACATTAAGAAAACTTCAACCTGTTAAAGCCTTAGGCTTAGCTTTCAAGTCGTTTTCTTGTTTTTCGCGAAACATTTCACGTAAATATGGACAGAACTGAATACTGAACTAGGGCGCATGCGCGAACTGATGCGTAATTCGGCGGGAGCTTTACCGAAAACACTATCTGTTGGCGGTAAATATTTCGTGTTTGAAGGCAATTTCATCCCAGTGGCCCAAACCTAAACTACATTGTCCAAAACATATGTTGTTTCTCAGTTTCTGGAGGAAATGGTTTGAGTATTTAAATCTTATATTTCCAACAAAACTCTTATTATTCGCAGAAAACATGAAGGTACTCGCTAAATTTAAATTTCCGCCATTTTTATATACGCTGCAGTCGTCCCCAGTCTACGCGCGTCACGTTATTCAGTATTTGGGGTCTGGGTACGAGTTCATTTAGTTCCGGCGGGAAACTGGGGAGAAGTGCGCGCTACCGGTTATCAAAAGCGCATGCGCGTGACATTTTGCCGAGGTGTGAGTAGGAAACAGGTCTTACATGCAGGAAGTAGTAACGGCCCCTGTCGACCACAGTAAATAACAATGCGCTTATGTGGAACGAAGGACAAAATCCGGGAAGACCTGAACTTACCATCGGAGGCGCACAACAGTTGCAGCAGTTATTACCACGGCAACAGCAAACTGACGCCCAGATACCGACAACAAACTCCACCAGGGCAAGAATCAGAATCAAGCTCGACATGGCTATTTTGGTGTTACAGAATGAACTGTAATGTCCACGTAGTACATGCGTACTGTTGGCATGGTTACCATGTTCGTAATGTGTACTGTTCTGGACATGTGCATAGTCTATTCCAAAATGATTACATGAGTGGTGGTAAAAAGCAATGTCTGGCCCATAGCCAAAGGCAAGTATTCCTGCGAAAACAGTCGACGTGATGGAGAAACCCATGTAAACACAAATCTGAAAAAGGAGGAAAGGGAAAAGAGGTCAGTATTAATTCAAGTGTCTGAATTTGCTCTACATTAATTATGCAATATTGCAGCGATAAACATATACACGACATGTGTGGACCATCGCATATGTAATTCCATTATTGTTAAATTGTATTTTAGATCAAGTACAGTGGATACAGAAACCACCTCACTGTCTCACTGGTTAGCTCAGTTGATAGAGCACAGTATAGAGTGCAGGTGGTCGGGGGTTCGAATCACGGCCGCGTTCTTGGACAGTGACCTATAAGCCGTTGGCCTTGTCTCCTTCCTCTTCTAATCTATACGAGGGAAACGTGAAATAACCTGTTGTGTTATTTCGAGAAAGAGTAGGGGATTGTCTCCCGACACAATAGCCTGGTATTCTGAGGTACTAACAATCACTCATGATTGTAAACTGCACGGCAGCACATTTTTTTGCGCCACAATAGCAGTCCGTATCACAGAAATAACCTTGTGAAGCGCATTTAATTTGAATATATATATCCATATAGAATTTGGGCTATATAAATGAATACCTTATTTTTAGAAACACAAGTGTCAACTTTATGTCCTCTTCTTAACAGCACTGAGTATCAAATGTAAGTTTTTGAATTACATATAGGATAAGAGTTTACAAAAACTGAATGCTGGTCAGAAAATTTAAACTAGTCACATAATAATAACATTTGTATTATTTGTTACGACAGGCTGATTATTATGGAAGCTTAAAGCTGACGTGGGTCTACTTTTACTCCTCACACATTCCTCATTAGTAACTGTTTTGGTCACGCAACACTCGGTTCACATGCTGATCTTTACGGAGGGAGGAAAAACGTAGAACACGGAGAAAAGCCCTCGAGTGCAGATAAGGAATCAACAACAAACCTAACTCACATACGGTGCCCGAGCCGGGAATCGAACCCGGAACCGCAGCGGTGAGAGGCCCTCTAATCCCACATCCCTTTAAACGCCTCCCGAGTGTTCAGTGGTTAAGCTCCGGTCTGTTGGGCGGGATGTCGCGAGTTCAAACCCCGGCCGGACCAACACTCAGGGTCTTAAAATAACTGAGTAGAAGGTGCTGCCTTTGTGAAACAACTGCAAATGGTTAGACCTTCACGTCTTCTCGGATAGAACGTAAAATCGTAGGTCCACTGACGGAGGCAGGCCTAGAAGAGACCTTGAGTCCTATTGTTTGTACTCCTGTGATCAGGCTCTGATCCGAATGTCTCAAATCAAATCAAATCCCCACGCGCCAACCTGTATCCCCAAACAACTATAAAAATACGATGAAAAATATCTATATGGTTGCCTAACTCAGGGAGGATACCAGCTTCGTATTCGCAATTTGCCGCTGACTACGTTGACTACAGACTCATGCACCTGCGCAGTGTTAGCCTCATCTTGGGTTTATACATTCATAAATACCAGCGGAGAGATGAGCTATCCACAGCTTTGTGTTTATTATAGCTGCGACTTCTCTACACAATTTCGCTGTTTTTTCTGTGGAATATTTAACTTCAGAATGAGACTAAGACTGTGCAGATGAGTCAGTACTAAGTCATTGCGATCAGCGTTCCATGTTAAGCCAGAAGTAAGATTCGGTCAAGCACTAACCGCATGTTGTCTCAGTCCGTTTTCAATTCTAATTTACCCCTTCTCTCACATACAAAGTAGACTGTTAAACTAGTGCCTTTCATATCACGAAAATCAGTCGAGAAACGGTCCCCAAATCCCCTTCCCTCTGGCCGCGTGGCTTCCTCTCGCTGTTATCGTTCGAGCGCTCGTATCCCTGTTTCTCGACTGATGTTTGCGATACCGACGAAAGGAACTGTTTTACAGGCACACACCAAGTGGAGGGGTTACCTACCATACGCTTGTTAATAGTGTCGTTCCGACGACTCGCCCTGATTCCAATCACTCCTGTCACACATATCTAAATAGAAAAATATACATATTTAGGCAAGTCTAAAAGCGTTGCTCCCAATTATCTAAACTGAGGTAACGATCCGAAAAGAACTCGGTAAATGATATAAAGAAAACAAAGATAAAAACACAAAAACAAACAATTCGAATCAAGGGAAATCAGTGTAAAAAGTTTAGAAGAAAAAAGAAGATAATGGGAAACGAAAAAAAGGGGAAAATATCACTAGCTACTGTCAGTTATTCGAGGAGGCACTGGAAACGAGAATGCTACTGACCAAGGTTTCGATCCGGCCGCCTGGTTTCAACAGTGTGCGCATGCGCAGGAGCAGCATCTTTTCAGGCACGACGCTCGCCGTTCGGGCGAGGAAACCGGAAGTCGCCAATTTTTGCTCTCATCTATATTTATGGTGCTCCGCTCGCGTTTCGGCCCGCGCGGGAAGCTCTCATGTGAGATCCTCTGCGTTACTGATAAGCGCAGCTACTCCGAGTCTGTGTAACGAGTAACGAGTAACGAATTTGTTTGAATAGTATAGAGAGCAGTAAATAATAGTTGAATGCTATGAGCATGTTAAAGAGTATGCCAAGATTCGCGATAGTCTGAATTGTAAGGGTGATAGCATAAAATGGTATCTAGCCTGCGTTGCGGTTTGGAGTATCGGAGCGCAGCGAGCAGAGATTAGGGGGATTGGGGCGAGAGAAAAAGACCTCCCCCCTCTCTTTTTTCTCTCGCCCCAATCTCCCCCTAATCTCCGGCTCTGGAGTATCGGAGCGCAGCGAGCGCAAGCTAAATGGTGCCAAGTTACTGAGATTTCAATATATAGAGTTTTGTATGGTTTATGCCCAGTGTCGTTATTTTCTCTGTGTTAAATGTCAATAAATTTACAATGCCAAGCTCAGGTAAGCACAACCATAAGGACAGGAATATTTAATTTCCCATCAAAACGAACCTCAGAACACTTCGCTAAGTTATCTATGGTGCTCACTGTGGGGACTTTGCGGTAACAAATTTCAAAAGCAGCCGTTTATTCACGTTAATGTATTCAGTTTCTGTGCAACATGGAGTCACGCAAGGTCCTTTATTCCAAAACCTGAATAAATGGCAAGCATAAGAGTAAGCGATTTCGTTTAGTGGATTTAACGAGTTGAAATAAAGTCTTAAGCGCCTTGTAAAAAAACGATCATATCGGACCGGACCAAGACGATCGGATAGGATCACGGATTATTCACTCTTGTAACGTTGGTATAGATGTTACGACATAAAAAGCTTCAAAATTTAAATAAAGGTTTAAGACTCAAAACCACGATGACAAGGAAATAATTACAAACATATCAGAATCAGATTGAGAAGGAACCGCACAGTTCTTCTTTTAATTAGATATGTTTTATGTTATCTTTGGCGACCTTGTAATAGCAGTCGGAAAAATTCACTGACGGGATGTGTCAGTAAAATGTGAAGCGCCGTACCGTACTGTTTGATTAAGGCGTTGTTCTTCGCGTTGACCTTTGGCTCAGTTTAATAAATACTCTAGCTCTCCGAAGCTAGAGGAATAAACAAAGACTGAATGGATCTCTTGGGTTTAGTTTATTAGTTAGAATTGCTACACATTACAATAATGGTCGCCTATATTCACAAACACGGACATTTTTTTATTTAGAGAGAAAAATGTGGATAATTAATCTCCTAGATTTTACTCGTCATTTGTATTTTGACTAGCCTGATCCGACTATACTACAGACTAAAGTAAATATAAGATATATATGTTCATGTTAATTTCTGTATTATTATGTTTATCATCCTTATCATTATGCATGTCGCTAGTGGAAACCGAGACGTTACATAAGTGACAAGTTATAATTATTGTTCTATTTATGATCATTTTCATGTGAGCTCATCACAATTCTGAAACCTAGCTATTTATTTTGCCTATTGTAAAGGTCAGTATATTAGGTTTTAATAAAACATTTAACATCGGCACGATAAGGTGTTTTGTTTTTGAGTTACAGAATTTGAATTTCATGAAAGCTGGGCTTAAAGTGTTTAAAAAATGACGCGAAAATCAGATAGTTGGTCGAGATACTTGTGTAGCCAGAATGCAGACGTTCGCTCTCCGCACGTGTAACCGCAGGCTAGCGTTAGCTGTTCCAATTTCATCTTTTAAACTGATGCCTGATCCTTTGATGGGAAATTGAGCTTTATTTGTACCATAGTTCAGTACATGGCCGCCATATTGTATAGTGGTACACCAATGTGGCGGAGTTTTATAGATCGGAGATACAGTCATATATAAGTACCGGGTTTATTTTCTATTGGATGCAGATTAACGGTAAGGATACTATGATGTTATAAGAAGAAAGAAGTACATGTTTATGGTACAAAATCTGCAAAATCTTTATCTGACAGAGGAGACTATGCGGTCACTCTAGCGTGTCGGTTGTTCAGTATGAACGTGTTCTGACAGACGAAAAAAACATGCTTTATATAGGGCATTTATTTTTATTAAATCGATGCTTATGCATAAAATCGCGCCTTATGGAACAGGTCCGTTTAAAAACCCGACAACGCCTTGTAATTTACAACTTTATGATGATAACCAGACGTGCTTTCTTAAATTATCTTATAAAAAAACGGACGAGAAATCAATACAATTCGACTGCCCTCTGAGTTAGCGATCTATGTGATCAGTTCCCCTAATGTGGTCTAATAACCTTACTAGTATTCACTGAGAAAGCTAGTACTACGTAACAGTGTCCAGAAAACTTACCCATATCCCCATCCAAACTGGGAAAACAGCGACTGATTCAATCGAATGTCGAATGAAAACCACAGCTCTTTCGACGATGCCGAATGTAGCCAACAAAGATCCAATCAAAACTTGTGCAAAAGCTGACAGTCTTGTCGCTTTGTAGCTGAAAGCCATTTCCACAACCAGGCCAACGGTCTTCACCAACAGAAACGATTACCGAAACATGTCATAATGGTCATGGACTTCTGGTAGCACGCAATAAACTTTGTGCGCATTACGAAGTTGATGACGTCATGTTTCTGCTTTGATGATTTAATATCGATAACATTTCTGCTCTTCTCGCAAAACTTGCAAGAGGTGCATGACATCGACACAGGAGATCGAGAAGAGATCGGAGTGAATAATGGACTCTCGTTACTTACAAATAATTTATGAAGTTGATGAAGTCATGATCATGTTTTGAAACAATCTCGTCCCCAGAGCCCCGCTGACCAAGTCTGACGAAGACTGGGGACGAGTGAAGAGGGCCTCCGAGCTCAGTTGCTTTATTACCCGATGCCGAGTTATGCTGACTACTGTTTCTAAAGGCTTTGCGCAGTTTTTAAGCCCTCATTTTTTATACAATTGCAAAATGAATTTACAAATTGTATTTTTATTGTAAACATATAGAATCTGTTCTCGTACGCCTCATTTGGAAATCAGCCTTCTACAGTGTAAATTTGAAGTGGAGGGTTCTAATGGCTCAGCGTATCAAAATAAAATCTTATGTGTGTATGTATGTATGTATGGTGTATTAAAAACGCGGGTAATGGGTAGGTTAAGATAAAAAAAATGCAATTATAAAAGTACAACAACATTATCTGGCACCCGTTTACGGTAGACTGATTATGTGTAAATGAAACGAAATACAATGGACTTCTGGAAATACCCATTCGCCGCAGCCAGGAGGTATTCAGAAATAGTTCTACAATCCAATGCGCAATCAGTCGACAACTGTGTATCTTATACGCTGCACCAGCGACCACTTTTACTAGTATATAATCTATACCGTTCTTTGCACCTTTTCGTTTGTATTGATCAGTATGTGTCCGTGTCTTACTGTTGTCGGATGCATTTTAAAGCGATCAATTGCGAGTAGGTCACCACTGAAACGTCTCCCAAAATGTTATCATTAAATTTATCGCTTCCTTATCTACTTCGGGAATATGGAAGACCAATGGACATTGTGGCCAAGTGTGAGGTTGATAGATTCGAGAAAGGGTATAGCAATCAACGTCGAAATCCGTATTTTAGCTTTTATACTGTGTTGTCACGAAACTACAATCTTGGACAAAATGATGTGGGGCACTGGTCGCTTTTAGAGACTCTCCTTTTAATTAAGACCCTCCCCCTTCAATGTTGTTATAGGAGCACGTTCAAACTGGAAGTTTATTCACGAGTTTAGGAAGCTGCAGCTGTGTTAACTTTGCGTCCGGTATTTTTATTTTCATCAGTATAATAGTATTTTTTGTCCATGATTGTAACTTCTTTAGAGCCGTTCTTAGCCGGGGTTATCATGTAATGCGGCTAGTCGCCCCTCTAACGGTTGCTTGCAACCCCTTGCAACTTGCCTTATATACACATACAAACTTTATTATATGTTCCCAAAAGGGCTTTTCAACATATAATTACATGGTTTAATTAAGAATATATTTTTAATGTTATTTAAGAAGTAGTAAACAATATAATTTATGTAAATGTAATAAATAAGTAAATGTTAATCTACTTACTTACTGTTAAGACCTAAAAACTGTAATTACTAAATAGATAATGCTCTAAGACGTACTGTATAAAAATGCTGCTTGATTATCTGATCTTTTAACTTGTTCTTAAAGGCACGAAGTGACGGTACCTGTTGTAAATCTGTGTCTAAGTTATTCCAGATCTTTACAGCTCTGCAATGAAACGACCGTTGTCCTGTAGCAGTTCCTGTAGTATTGTTATTTTCTAGCCGATTAATCTTTTTTGGTTGTTTCAATTTAAGTCTTGTAATGATAATGTATATATGTATGTAGCTTAGTTCTTCCTTTCGTTTCCAGTTATTATTAGTAAATAAATGTTGTGTAAGCTCCCTAGATGAGCTCCTGCTCCTGGAGCAAACAAAGAATAATAAAAAATAAAAAACGGCTGCTTACCGCAGCCACATATTCCATTTACGATCATGATTATCACTGGTCAGGATAATGGTGTATGTATATCAAAGCGGATATTTTTATCGTTTTTCTCCCATAAATACCGTAAACGGGTGGCAGACAATTTTTTTTAAAATACCCGTTGCAAGTATCTTCAGTTCCCGACCCGGTTTGCAGAACTCGAAAAAATAGTAAAGGTATTTCTATAACATTTTTGAAAATCAACCCGGATTGAGAGATGATTTTGCTTTCAAACTAGGCCTGGTGTTCGTCCAAAAAAACGCATTCGTCGCTGCTTCAAAACAGTGAACAACCATCAACGGCCGTCTTTATCTCGCCACCCTTGCCGTATACTTTCTCTCTGACTCGACTGGAGGAACAGAAGCCACATTTCCGAGAGATTGCAATAACATAGGCAAACCACAATAATGAAGTGAAAACTAGAATAAAACGTGCTTATATATTTTATAGCGTTACGGAATGTACACAAGTGGGTAGAATTTAATGCAGTATGTTGTTATGTTATTTAAACAAGTTATATAATCCCGTTGAGAAAACGTCGAGGTGTTTAAGTGGAGTGATTAATATGTAAGAATCACTCAAAGGCATTTCTCTACCTTAATACCTAATTTTTCTTCAGGACATGTATTACAATATAATAAATGTACTGACTACACATCTATATTGACTTGATTGGCCAACATTATATGCTGCTGTAATCAGTAATACATGTCCGACAAGTATCAATAAACGAGATGCCCGACCCTGATCTGTTGTTTGTGTTTAATGCAGTTTAGCTATTAAATGTTTTATGCTCGTTTCAGAGTGATAAGAGTATAAACATCTTGTTTGTGAAGTAAATAGAACCGACGTTTTTTATAATTTGTTATTTTTTACCTACCTTCCCTCCCCTCCCCCTACTCAATTCACATTCAAACATACAAGGGAGAAAGGTCGCCACCTTCGCGACATTTTGTAACGAAGAGAAAATCATCAATATCGGACACTAAATAAAACTCAAACACAATTTCAACACCACACACATACTTTGTTCATTAATTATGATTATTATTACTGATTATTATTATGTATTTGTGCATATTGTAGAGCAACAATAACCCAGGCTTTAGCTTTGCCTAACGCCGGAGTAGCTCATGCACTTTAACGGCCTTTAAAGCCTTGTTCTGCGATGTACATGTAAAATAACACCGTTATAACCAGCGCTCTGTTTGGTTAAAAACCGTTTTCTAAAACTCTATACACGCTGGAAACATAGAAAGTTGTACGCGCTTTTGAGCTAGTTGGGATAATTTACGTTTTGGTTATCAAATTGAACAAGCGTTTTCCCCGTTTTTACTTGGTGTTTTGAGTTATTTTATAATACAAAAATGTATGTGTTTCCGTCCATAGTTATAGAAATGTGTTTGGAAGAACTCGCCCTTCGGCTGTTCTCGTTCTCACACTCGTGTTGCTATAATATGGAAAAACGGAAAATGTTTTCTATTCCTTAAATAGTGAACAAGTTGCACCGTAAGAACTTGGTCGGCAAGTGACCAGTCAGTGGTCTGTGAGTGGTCGATAAGAGGGTCCGGTGGAACTTCTCGAAACGAGCGACAGTATTGGCCTACCCAGCAATCAGAATACAGGTCTCGTGAGGTTCCGTGCTACTCCGATAAGAGGCCGGTATTAAACCTCTTGTTGTGTAACACTAGAGGCAATCGGAACAGGAAAATCGATGCATAAATGACATCTAGTGTACAATTTACTGGGGACAAACACAACAGCAAACTTAGATATTGCTAGAAGTGATCGGTTAGTGGTCTGTATGAGGTCGATAAGAGGTCGGTATTAAAGTGGCTGGTAATAGGTCGATAGGTGCATGGTTGGTATTGGTGGTCGACCACATTTTAACAGTACAGCTTGTTCGCTATTGTTAATACATGTAGCAAATGACAAACGTCCATTGCTCAGTGTAGTACTGATTTCTATTTTACACATTGGAAGGAAGAGCTTTTCTGCTGAAGAGCTTTAATACTGCTGTGGCAACTTGACACGTTCTCCCTGTAACAATAACAACAACAGGTTATGTTAAAACTACATAACTCACGTTAAAAATACGTGATTAAGATGCAAACACAAAAATCTGTAATCGCTTTGGTATGAAAAACAATGGCATCCAGTTTTTAGTGCCGGGGATATTGTAGCCTTGACAAAATACGAAATTAAAGTGAATGCAAGGCATATTTACAAGATCGACTGGAGGGCCATGTGCTGCTATTGGTTGGCTGGACTGCTGAGCCATTTGTACATTTGCACCAGCTGGAGCCATGTAAACAGTCTGGAAATCAATTGAAATAAATAGACAATGAGATTAACAAGGTATCTCCAAACAATTATGAGATTAACAGGAAGTTGGATTGGTTATTGATAACGATGAGGAGGAGAGAATGAGGGGGAGGAGAAGGAGGAGGAGAGGAAGAGGAGAAGAAGAATGGGGAGTACAAGGAGGAGGAGAAGGCCGAGGAGGTGAGGGGGTGGAGTATGAGGACTGAAGAGGAGTTGGAGGAGAAAAAGAAGGATGAGGATGAGAAGGTGGAGGAAGAGAGAGGAGGGAGGAAGGATGAAGAGGAGGAGGAGGAGAAAAGGGAGGAGGAGCCTGAAGAAAAAAGGGGAGGAAGAGAAAGGGTAGGAGGAGGAGAAGGATGAGGAGAAAGAGGAGGAGGAGAAGGAGGAGGACTGAGGAGGAGAAGAACGAGAATTAGGAGGAGAATAAGGAGGTTTGAAGGTTTACAAAGGGGAGGAGGAGGAAAGGAGGAAGAGAGGAGGAGGAGGAGAAGAAGGATGAGAAGAAAGAGGAGGACGACGACTGGGGACGAGAAGGAGTAGAAGCAGGATGAGGAGAAGAAGCAGGAGTAGGAGGAGAACGAGAAGAAGGAGAAGAAGAAGAACAGGCGGAGGAGGAGTAGATTGAAGAGGAGAGGATTGAAGAGAAGGAGCAAGAAGACTGAGGAGGATGAGGAGAGGAAGGAGAAGAGAAGGAGACGGAGGAGGGAAGGAGACGGAGGAGGAAAGGGGGAGGAGGACCGAGGAGGAGGAGAAGGAATATGAGGACAAGGATAAGGACTGAGAAGGATGTGGAGGAGAAAAAGAAGGTGGACGAGGAGAACAAGAGGGAAGAAGAAGGATGAGGAGGAGAAAGGAGAGGAGGGGAGGGAGGGAGAGGATAAGAAGAATGGGGAGAAGGTGGACTGAGATGGAGTTGGAGGAGAAAAAGAAGGATGAAGGGAGAGAAGGAGAGAGGAGGGAAGAAGAAGGATGAGGAGGAGAAAGGAGATGAAGATAGGGAGAGGAGGAGGAAAAAGAGGAGGAGGAGGAAGAGAAGGAGGAGAAAGGGGAGAAGCAGAAAGGGAGGAGAAGAACAAGGAGGAGGAGGTTGAGAAGGAGGGGAAGGATGTAGAGAAGGAGGGGGAATAGGACTGAGGAGGTTGAGCAGGAGAAGGATGAGGACTAGGGATAATGAGGAGAAGGAGGAGGAGGAGAGGAGAAGGAGGTGGAGGAGCGGAAGGAGAAGGATGAAGAGGAGGAGGAAGAGGACAGAAGAGTCGAAGAGGATAAGGAGAAGAGGAGGAGGATGAGAAGGAGACGGAGGAGGGAAGGAGGAGAAGGACTGGGGAGGAGAAGGAGGAAGAGAATGAGGGGGAGGAGGAGGAGAGGAGAATGATGAAGAGAAGGAGGAGGAGGAATAGGACTGAGGAGGAGGAGAGCAGAAGGATTGGGAGAAGGAAAGGAGGAATAGAAGGAGGATGATAGGATCAGTTAATTAAATGGTAACAATAACCATGAATATTAGGGGTGCTATAAATATATATATCTGCCATGTCTTTACAAAAGGAGTCTTAGAACCGAAGACCCCCTTTTGTGAAAACATGGGTGATCTTGTGTGTCTTTAGCTTTAAAAGCCAGTAACTCGTGTTTTTGCCGTTTTCTTGAAAGGGCAAATGACAGTTTAAGACTTTTCTGGCCTTTCTATCCCAAAATTTACTTGTGTTAGATCTATCCCATAATTTCTTTATTTGAGAGCTAGAGGTTACGGTTAGGTTAGAAAAATGCCATTTTCTGGTATTTGTACTCAAAATACAGCACAATTCCATCGATTAAACTCAATCTACATTAAGAGAACGTTGTATTGCCGTATAGTGCATCGAAATCCATTAAAAGCTCGAGAAATGGCGCCACTTTGAAATTTAGGTTACACAAGTAAATTAATGTGTACTCTTTACCGTCCGAGCATGTAAATATAAGACGCATTAGTCCGATACTAGAAAAAAATATTGCATCACATCTAGACATGCTGGAAAGACGATGTTGCGATATTATGCGAAAGGATGAATGGCTTCAGAAATCCATAACTATAATACTAGATATGCTTTAAATAAGAATCTATACAGACCAGCTTCTAGGACAAACTATGGCTTATCAAGATTTAAGACCCTTGCATCAAGAATATGGGAAAAAATCCCTCTGAAAATCAAAAACTTATCACATAGTGGCTTTAAAAAAGAATACAAACTGTTCCTACTTGACAGCCAGCTATAATGATAATATTATGTTCATAAAGTTGGCATATATGACTACTACATTCTTGAGAAACTTATTTACAGCGGTAGTATTGTTATAGTACTTAGTAATAGTACTAGAATTAGTATTAGTATTAGAATTATTAGAATTAACATAAGTATCAACATTAGCATTAGATTATTATATTCATGAAATTATGAAACTTGAGAAACATTAACATTGAGATTATTATTATGTTTATGAAATTATTTATATGTAAACTAATTATAGTAATATTTCCTTTCGTATTATTAGCACCCTTTTCCTTTGCTCGTATTATTTTCAGTATTATTACAGTACTTAGTATTATAATTAGTATTAGTACTAGTATTAGCATTAGAATAATTAACATAAGTATCAACATTAGTATTAGGATTATTATATTCAAGAAATTATGAAACTTGAGAAACAGTAGCATTAGGATTATTATATTCATGAAATTATTTATATGTAAACTAATTATAGCAATATTTCCTTTTGTATTACCAACACCCCTTTCCTCTGCTCTTTTTCTTATTTCTTTTGTATAATTCCTCTGGAATCTTTTTCCTCAATTTCTTCTCTGCACTTTTTCCTATTTATATAATTCTTCTTTTTTTTCCTCGACTATTATACCTATGGTAGTGATCAACTCGAAAGCCTAGCGGCTACTTTGACCACTACGCACATCTAACCTAGCTCATTAAATTTAATAGCTTATATTATCATTCCTTTTTCCTACATATTTGTAAATTCTATTTAAAAAAAAGGAAAAATAGTGCAAAATAAATGAATCTGAATCTTCAAAGTCATAGCTACAACATGGATCGCTCGACTCTTTCACTATGGAGAAAAGCTCATTTGTTTTGGCGATCGCTTTGTTTCTTCGGGAATTTTAAGAAGCTAAAAATCGACTCAAAACACCCATCCCATTCGCACTTGAAATCAAAAGCAAACACGAAATCAGCACTCAGTCGTTACAGTACCTTCTTTAATCTTTCCAACCACCAGGTTTTGTTGGCACAAAACACACCAAGCGACTGTGAACCGCGCTATTCTTGTCACTGCATTTCTCTCCACCACGTTCTCCTTTACCCACCTCCAATTGCATGCTGGGTAATGGACAACAATTCCACAAGGGGTCCCCCCTCTGGGACTGCTGTAGGATTTTACCCCTACAACCAAGAGCAGTGATTTGGACTCAAGCCGTTGCTTTAAAGTGACAAAAACACATCCTGATAGGTTGAGCAGGGACTGCCAACTGCAGGATTTCAAGGATTTAATTGAAGATTTTTTTCTTGTGTCTGAAAGCACAAGCACAACAGGAAAACCCTGTGAAATCCCTTCACAAGGCCTACTAGAAGCAAATCAAGTACTTTTCAGCCGTCCTCAGACTTAATGATGTCCTCGAGCTCTCTGACAGTGGCATTTTCCTCTAAAATTTGAGCACATTTCATTGGAAACCCTACAGAAGTAGCGATACCTACCGTCGACGAGTATTTAGAATTCTCCCGAATGGTATTGTGGGGAAAGTTTGAGCCCCCGGCTTAAAACGTCAGCAGTATTTAACTACCCCGGGCTAGCCAAACTTGAACTGCGGGGGAGGGTTGAGTTACCACTCAGGATTTCACCAATTGAACTCACACACGATCGGACGACAAAGAGTTAAAAGCCAGTAACTCACTTTTCAACGTTTTCATCCAAAAAATGCACTTTTTTTTCTCAGACCTAGTGGGAAATGTACGTCTTCCACCAAGCAAATCATTGCGCCATACGCCAGGTAATGTTAGTTATTTGCGAACATGTTTGAACTAGTTCTCCCCACCCATCACCACCACCCCCCCCCCCCCCCCCCCCCTCCACATAAAATTACCTAGAGATCAATTATGGGATAGAAAGGCCAGAAAAGTCTTAAACTGTCATTTGCCCTTTCAAGAAATCGGAAAAAACACGAGTTACTGGCTTTTAAAGCTAAAGGCACACAAGATCTGCCATGTTTTCACAAAAGGAGCCTTAGAACCGAAGACCCCCTTTTGTGAAAACATGGGTGATATACTCGAATGATACCAACAGGCGGATGGATGAAATAAAAAGCAAATAAACAATGATTTGGTCAGACTGTCTGGGAACGAATTCATCAGTGTGCTTTCCTTGGGGTAACGTTAAACAATTTACATTCGGCTCTTTCATGTCCTGGTTTATACAAACGTATCTATATCATGTACAGGGTTACTTCAATCCGGTTGTCAAACCGGATCAGATCGGATAAAAAATGACACAAACATTATTTTACTATTAATATAATACAGGTTTTGGAGTCTCCGACGGTAATGATTGCGAAATATAACGGAAAGTTTCACGTTTCGAATTCTGTGCGAGCAAGATGTGGATAGAATGCTAAAATTAAGTGCAATATCAATTTCAACTTGCAATACCGAAAAAGGCACACATATACAGCAAAAGGTCCTGTCCCAAGTTATAAAATTATAAAACACTTTACTTACCTGACCAGGGCTACCAGCTGCCTGTTGTGCCTGCATCTGTCCCCCGGAACAGCAACAATGACAGATCCTCCCATCTGCATAGGTGTACCGACAGGCACAGTCATCGGTCCCCCAGCCATTTGATGTGCTGGAACAGCAATTGGTGCCCCACCAGGACCCTGAGTGACGACATACCCAGCAGGACCCCCCATAGGGCTAAGATACACCATTTGACCTTGTGGCTAGAACAATAACATTATATTATATTAATGTATTTTGCATGTTTTAGACTATTGTCATTATCACTTTTATTTAGTATAGCAGGTCCACATCAGCTATTTAGCTGCCATTAATCTAACCTGCTTAAACAAATAAAGTATGTATGTATGTAACACAACAAGAATCAATATACTTTAAGAATTCCTTTATTCTGTAAAAAAAAAAGCACAGAAAAGGGAAAATAAAGCAAATTAAGCGTGGGTGTGACCTGAGAGGGGCCTAAGATGTAACGTCCTTTTCCAAGAAGACACTAAAGCCCTCCGCACACGAGAGCTATCAGCTTAGCCAAAGGGCACGAAATTAACGTGGGCGGCGGACCTAAAGGAGCTGTGCCATGTTAAGAGGCCTTAATTCGCAGTCCGTGCCGGACACAGTCAGTTATGTTCAGAGATTTTTCATATGAACTGACGAACCTCGCGCACGTGTGGGATGGTTAAAAGCAAAGCATATATTCAAAAATGATTGTGTATAGACATAGTATTCAAGGGAAATATTATGTTTCATTCCAATCAAATATTGAGGTGGTAGGATATATATGCGCAACGCCATTACCTGGCCTATCGAGGTCAATATTGTTTTATTAAGGAAGCACCTTATACTAGCTCATACCCTGAGTGTTGGTCAGGCTGGGATTAGAACAACTGAGCTAACCGGGAGGCGATCGATTTCCAGTAGGCATTTCCTGTTTGTCAGTTTTATTGATAAGTATTCTTCCAGGAATGTTGACACAAATGAACTTTAGCATGTTTCATGGTCAACAATTCACATGGCACAGGATAAGGACGTAGTTGCTACCGCAGCGAGCGAGCCTGAAGCGAGCGAGCAAGGCAGCAGTTCTAATCCGTAAGCGGGTCCAAATCTCGATTCCTTTTTTTTACCACAATGCATCACTTCTATTGTATTTTTTTACCACACTGCTTTGCAGGCATCTGATCGTCACGCGACATTACACGATGTTTGAGCTAACTCTTTAATGAATTTCTGTGTACGCAATCTTTGTGTAATCATGAAGACGTGTAGGCGAACTCTTTCTAACTCTGTGTGAACTATCAGTTTCCAAAGAGCAAGATCTCTCCTGTTATCAAGATGGTGAGCAGCAAATAATTTTCTTCTATTGGCTTCGATAAAGTCAAAACATTTACAACTACATTCTCAATTACAGTTGATTTCCGGTATTTAAACTTCACCGGGGAGAACAACAGTTTGTTGTGCCGGGAATCTTAAGAAAATGTCGGGAATTGGTAGGCTCAGGGAATTTACCGGGAGATCGTTGATATGTCGGGACAAAATGAAAATAAGTAGCGACAACGTTTGAGTTACACACCACAGCTCAAACAGGATTCAGTCGCACGATAGCCCCGAAACTACAAAATATATTCATCTAACACCTTGGCATTTTTATCACCCAGTAATCTATTTTTCCTGCCAAAGTGCTACTGTAGGTTCTCTTCTAATACACTTCCTTAACTGAGTGTAGCAGCAGGTATACTAGTAATAATAATAATAATTCTACATTTATATAGCACCTTAATCCTAAACGTCCAAAGGCGCTTTACATAGCTGGAAAACAGGCAAGTTAATTTACAAGCACTATAAAATCGTATGATCTAAGCAATAACTAAACTAATAAAAACTTAAATATGCTTTAACTTAGCTTTGAAGACTCTCGCTGAGGGGCATAACTTAATAGTAAGTGGCAACAAATTCCAAAGTTTTGGCGCAATAACAGAAAAAGCCCTTTCTCCATAGCTCTTTAAATTGACTTTTAGGAACCTTCAGAAGGAACTTATTGGCAGACCTAAAAATTACGAGGAATATAGTACTCTACCATATTACGAATGGAGATAGGAGCCAGATTATTTAGAGCTTATATGTAAGAAGTACTATCTTATAAGTTATTCGTTTTTCTACGGGTAGCCAGAGGAGACGCTGGAGAACAAGTGAAATATGATCATACTTTCTACCACAAAAAAATAAGGCGAGCGGTGCAATTTTGAACTGACTGCAGTGCTTAATTAAGTAACCCGGAAGTCCACTTAGGAGCGAGTTTCCACTGAGTGTCTAGCTTACAAGTGACAAAAGCATGAACTAGGATTTTTATACTACCTTCCGATAAGTACTTCTTAATTCTAGCAATATTTCTAATATGGAAAAAAGCACCCTTACAAATAGCAGCAACCTGACGTTCTAATGACATAGAGTTATCAAATATAATGCCCAGATTTCGAGCATGAGCTGATGGTGTGACGCGCTCATTTCCAACTAACAGGAAATCTAAGTCTGGGCGTGGACGGTGTTTCGCATTAATAACTAGAACCTCTGTCTTATCATTATTAAGCTTTAGTTTGTTGATTAACATCCACCTGTTAATATCACTAATACCATGCCTGGATGTTGGTTACAGCGGCGTCCTTCTGTATATCTGATGTTGACTCGAAGGACAAATACATTTACATATATCATCAGCATAAAAATGAAAAAGCATACCATGATGCCTGACAATAGCACCAAGAGGAGAGGTATATAGCAAATAGAGCATTGGGCCTAAAACCGTAGGACTAAGTCAACAGATTAGTGAACTACATGTTAGCCGGTAAATGTGTTACCCTCTATAAATAAAGTGACTTTACTTTACCATACTAAGTCAACAGAGGACCATGTGATTACTGAGCTACATGTTAGCGGTAAATGTGTTACCCTCTATAAATAAAGTGACTTTACTTTACTTTATGGCAGTATCAGATTTTTAAGGAAATGCAGATTGGGATATGCAGGTAATTGGCGCAGTGGTAAAGCCCTGGCCTATCGCCGCTCGGCTGTGGTCGGGTTGGATTTCCGGCTCCGTTTCCCGGCTCGGGCACTGTATGTGAGTTATGTTTGTTGTTGATTCCTTATCCTTATCCTTATCCTCCCTCCGTAAAAGATCAACATATATAAGTCGAGTGCTGTGTGCCCAAAACAGTTAATGTAGTGAGGAGTGTGTGAGGAGTAAACGAAAGCCCACATCAGCTTTAAGGTCCCATCAGTATTAAACAAATAAAAGATTAAGATTATTAATTAACACGTATTGATAATTGAATATATTTACCGTGGCTGTTGGGTAACAGCAGTTTTCAAAGCCGCTGCAACAGCAAATGGCTGCCCAGATACTGAAGCCAAACTCCGCAACAGCAAAAATAACAAGCATTGAACCAAGCCCAACAAGTATTTCGCACTGTCTTTTGGATAAAATAATAATTTTGGTAGGGGTATAGGGGTAATAAACTCCGCTGTAAGAGTATCTGAACCGATCCCTGCACTGATGGCCATCTGTAAGCTGGTTGAGGCTGATTGCGTAGCAGATGATAATCACTCCAGCAAAAACACTTGACGTGATGGAGAATCCAAGATATGTGCCAATCTGAAATATTCATAGTATTTGTATGAGTACTTACTGTGCGACTACTGTAACAGGGGCCACTTAGACAACGAGAACCAATCACAGGGTCACATAGACAACGAGAACCAATCACAGGGCCACTTAGACAACGAGGACCAATTACATTGCAGAACGAAAACAAAGCATGCCAACTTACGGTTACTTGAACCAATCAGTGTTGAGTACAAGACAATAGCCGATTTCGACTTGCTCGAACCTCGATCCGGTAAAAGGTAAATTTGATGAACATGCAAGTACATTTGAAAGGCTTTATTTTCATTTAGCATTCTCGTAGTCTAAGTGGCCTCGGTTTCGGTAGTTGCACTGTAAAACAATCCAAGTTAAACTTTATAGTCCTGTTTAATATGCACCTACACGTACACCTGAAGACAAGTTGTATTAAGAGGGGATTTTTCTAATTGTCGCGTAATATTTGAAAAAAGCGCCCGCAAAAAATACAAGCCCTGAAGACTAATATGAATTCCAATTCGCGCTTTGGATTAACACTCTAATTACTATTTTATACTATAAATGATTAGTCACAAATAACACAAACACAAATAACTTAAACTCTTGACTATAAAGAACTGTTTTAGCGTGGTACAAAGTTGATTTTTTGCATACAGCTATTTCAATTAATGTTGTCTGGGAGATAGGGCATTAGGGCACCACTATTCACCTCCACTTCGGTGAATAATTGTTAAATATTACACTTAGTGAGTATATGTATATATTACTTACCCATCCTGTTCTTGGAGACTGGCTACTTCGACTGCTTGCACCAAAGCCAATAGACCCTGTTACGAAAAACTGTCACACACATAATTATTTATTTTGTAGAATGTTTATGTCACTTCATGCACCTCTCACCCAATTTTTGCTTACATGTCTATTTTATGGCATATTTGTATTGACTGATTATCTGTATTGATTGATTATCTGTTATAGTGGGTTGCTGTAGTAGTAAGTTATGTTTGTATATGGTAACAATGAACTAAAATTGTTTTACATGCCAACGGAGAAATAAATAACCCAATGAGACAAGCTTAAAGGCTGGCATGTTTAGTGCTGTTTAAGGACACGAGTCTGGTGGACGTTAATAAGCTTCGAGTATATTAAATCATCCGGGGAGTGTTAGCTAGGAATTTTGGTGAATTCTGTAACCGAATTCGAATAAGTGCTGCATCAGTTGCACGAGTCTTCAACAAGAATTGGTGAAAAGTTTATAGTTGTATTGTAACTAGCTGCAATCTTTGGAAGGCGTACCTGAACCATGATACTGCTTTAATACTCTTGAATTTGGCTATATGGAAGGTGACTCCACACAGAAATCGTCCGTGTGAATAAGGAAAGCATATGTATTGATAGTTTACTGATACGTGGGGATGATTTAACTGAACGCGTTCTCTCATCACCATTTTGGAGTGACTTGGAGTAGAGCAAGTCAACGATGTTTTGTACCGCTTTTTATTATACGAACGGGTGTGTTTTACAAGGAAATTAGTAGAGCACCCGTAGAAAATATACGAAAATTACTTCAGAGTCATAGTGGCCTACTATTTTCCACACTCTTCACTCGTGAAAATATCGACGTTTTCTGCATTTCAAATGTTTTTACATGAACTACAAAGATGGCGAGCAGCTGAAGATTGCGGCCATTAAGCTTGAAATTTACATGAGTCTTCCATTGGAGACAATCTTGCCCGAACACTCTGTTTTCAAGACATTTAAGCTGACGACAGTTCACCTGTTTCGAGAATAAACTAGTCAGTTTATTCTGAAGGTATTACAATTTCAATTGCACAATTTTAAAAGGCTTGTTACCAACGAGTATATACAAACGTATGGTGCCAATTTCTTGCTGTATTGTGGTCATATAATCAAGCTGATGACAAGTATGTTACCTCATAATAACTTAACTACTTTATCGTTAGAAAAAGAAGAGATGGAGGTAAGCACTGGCTCCGTTCACGCATAACATTTCCGCACTGCGCATCCGAAATTATGTATGACATCATATATGTTTGTCCGATATTAGTTTGTATCTTATGCTATAGTTGTGTACTCAGACAAAACACGATCGACAGTGAGAAAACGACAAAACTAACTGTATGTATAGCAGACGCTTCTTTTGGTATGGAATAGAATAGTAAGAAAAAGTCACTGGAAAATTGGTTGGTTCAACGAGATACGGCATACTCGTCATGTGTTTACAGTTGAGCGAATCCGTCGCTGATCTATACAAGATTGTTGTTTGTCTGTGAGTTGCTCTGAGTGGAGTGTTAATTATATAAACTAACTCAAAAACCTAAGCAAGGGTCTTGTTCTGTTACCAGATTCATGTGCTCGATACTAGACTGTTTCAAGTCTCCGTGTCGAACAAGCGGCTTGTAATAATAGTGGCTTAAAGGTGGCGGAAGAAAGACTTGTTATTGACGTTTAAGTTATAATTCACACGTTGTGTTGGCTGAGGCAAAACACCGAATTCCTGGTACTTAAACTCAAAAAGCTAACGAGTTTCAATTCATTTCACACATTACGAAGAAGACAATGAGTTATATTACATCGCTTACCCAAACACCCGTCCAAATGGGAACACCACCATAGGCAGGAAAACTGTAACCGTCTGTACTTGCCGCTTTAGCTCGATCGGCAATGCCAAACACAATGCACAGGAAGCCGAGCAAGACCTGGAAAAACGCTGTCATCTGAGCATACTTGTAGTTTAACGCCATTATTGCACGAGCGGAACACCGTAGAATCACGAAATGGGTATGCTCATGTTAGTGGTTCTATTCATATATTCATATATTCATATATTCATATATTTATAGTCAGTTGCATGTATTCACTGGTGCGCGCAGTGATTGGCCATAGAGTGTAGATCAAGGAAATGACGTCATGTCTATTTTTATGATGATTCCAAGTCAAAATAGAGAAAATGCCGAATTTTGTGCTATCACATAGCCTCCTCCGTAGGCAACTCCTAAATAATAAGAAACAAGAAATTTGAATCACCGGGATTCCTGTGGTGGAAGGATCATCTGAGCGGGCTTCCTGTGGAAGGTTCAGGTGAGGGGGAGGGGGTGGGGCAGACCCTTCTCTTATACCACAGGAATGAATCCCGGTCCGCAGTTTTACGGGAGTTGCCTGCGGAGGAGGCTAGCTATCACATGTATTTTTTATTATTATTTAACCATATATATTCTTCACATTTGCTCCAAGAACATTAGCTCATCAAGGAAGCTTATGTGGTACAACTTAATACATAGATAATAAACATGCGAAGCGAGAAGATAAGAAGGGAAAGTGCAGAAAGCTGCCGAAATACAGTAGAAGAAAGGTGCTAATCTTTGAACAGCTAAAAAAATTGACAACTAGTGGAGTGTGACAGTGCCGGATGCCTGGTGGACAGCAGCAAACGGTTTCTTTAATAAACTATGGTAATACTAATCATTACATAGTTCTAATATTACAAAATCATAACACAATATTTAACAGGACATTCATGAAGGAATGGAGCAAACATTCCATAACCATACATCATCAGTAAAAGGATGGTTGAACAACCAAATGACATAATCATGTGAGAATAGGAAGCTTTTCACATGCTCAAATCAAATAATACCGAAACATCGATATCTAAACAAAATTGTGTACGTTGCCCGGTACGAAAAACCATCGCAAAAAAAAACACATCTTGCCACGTGGAAAAAACGTATGGAAACGTACTCCTCGACCGAATGCAATCGTACAAGGCTCCGAGCGCGAAAGCCAAAATGGTTATATCTTTGATGAATAATATTAACTTAACTGACATTAAAACTAAAGTTCGGCTGACTTGTGGCTGTCCAGCAAGGGATTCAAAGAATTAAACTGCTTGGTCTTCATATACCTTAAATATGAATATTAAACACATGCACAAGAAAAGAAACTAATGAACTATCACTAAGTGACAAACAAATAGCTACGTGCCTTAATGAAGACGCTTTCCAACTCACTTTGTTACGTTGGAAAGCCTCTATTCAGCTCTATAGGTTGCGTCACAGACATGCGCAGTGTGCACAAATACAGGTCCCATAATGAAGACGGTCTCATATCAAAGTCATTGCGTAAAAAAGCCTACATATCGAAATCCGGTGACTCAATTCCGGTATCGGCCCAGTCATCTCACTCAAAAATACATGGTTTTGGGAGCTATTTTTCCTACTAAAACGAATAAAATGATTTATGAATTTTGTTTACCTTCAAATATCTAATCTGCAACAGATAACTGCTTAGAGTGATTATGTTAATATTTCGACTGAACAAATTTGCTTTTGCGAGTGAAGTGAATTTTTGCAAGGCGTTACTCGTTTATGGACGACCAAGCAGAGGAAAACTGGGTTTAGCTTGAACTGACTTTCTACCGCTGAATTCAGATAGGAGAATAAATTTCCAGTGTTTTAATGTATAAATTATCGAGGTTTCTCGAGTTTAGAGTACTACAAATCGCTGTTGAAGTTCCATTTCGTGCTATTTTTTCTTGTGTGACCTTTGTAACTGGCGGGAGCACAGGCAACCCAAGCTTTGTCAGTATAATATAGGGAACTACTAAACGGGGAAAATCACGAATTTTACCACTATTGATAGGTTAAAATCAACTGAAATAAACGTACCTTTGCTCTATATGTTGTCTTTTGTCGTTTATTAGCGATTTGGGCCTATTTTCCTTTTCGGATCTCCTCTCCCTAAGAAAGAGAGAGAGATCCGAAAAGGAAAATAGGCCCAAATCGCTAATAAACGACAAAAGACAACAAATATTAGAGCTTGGGTTGCCTGTGGCGGGAGCTGCAGTAGGAGAGATTTTGGAGCGGTCAAAACGAAAGCAGAGAATTCTGCTTCGTATAGTTCCGGTATCAACAGGTAATCCACATAATTATAAACTTGTAATGCGACTGAAGTTGTTATCTCTCTCAAATAAAATCGCATTTACTTCAAAGCGATGACCAATACCAAATGTCCTCTTCTGTGTGCAATGATTTTGATATGGTATGCATCAAGACAGGAGTTCTACGTTGTCAGTTTAGCCAGTCCGGGATAGGAGAGGTCAGTGATCGGATGTGAGTATATACCGTATCTTTTGATTTAGGATTGTAGTTAGCTAAGGGCGCTTTTTATTGACGCGAACTGACTGGTCTGATGGACCAGTTCTCAAAACTGACAGTTTGTATTGTGTATCCTTTCTTGTAAAAGGGTACTAACAAGAGAGCACAAGTAAGAGAGTGAATCTCGTAGTGTGTGGCGTGCGATGATATTGTTGAGTAAAATATATTGTTAGTAACCTGAAGCAGTTGAAGCAAAGTGGGCGCGTGCGACAACTAAAACTGATTAGATACAGAACTCATTAATAAAACTTATTCTCAAAATCATCCATAATTCATGATGTTTAGTCAATCAGAGGACTGTATTTGGTCACATGCTTGAATCCTGATAATGAGGGGAACGTCTGCCGTAGGAGGGTGATTTTCATCGATCTGTGCTCTCACTGGGTATCAAGATTCATGCATGTGATGGATCTAATTAAGCTATAAGGATTACAGCATATGTATGAAGAGAAGTGAAGGAGAAGACGGAAATATTAATCGGTCACCAGCCTCGAGTCACACTCTGCTACCGACTACTAGTCCACTGTCTTGTCTACTATACGCTATCAGGCCGTTTGTTGAAACGACCGTGACAACTGATAACAATCACAACCCTTGTAGTTTTTGTTTCAATAAAATACCTGCAAACAATACTTCCTACTGATGTACATTTTTGTAACGAGCACTTAAAGCTCATCAATGTCACGTAGGTAAATAAAGTTATGCTTATGCTTATGGTAATGCATTCAGGTATTGTATTCGTGTGAGAAGTCAAAGAGATATCAAAAACTCGAGCTTCGCCATTGCTTCTCGGAGTTTGGATCCCCTGATCAACAACTCGCTTTTCATATATAACATCGACACTTGTACCGCTCAGGATACAGACACTGATGTTTTCATCATCAGTTCTGTATCCAGCTTACTGTTCATGCGCAGTGATTCAAGTCTTCGTTTAATGACATTTGCCTGTAGCGCACGGACCCAGTAAACTGGTCTACAAACACTATGCTATTTAGCCGCCTTGAATTTTTTTTTTTAATAGAGCCTATATATTATAGAAGATAAACTGAAGAACAGCGAGCTGTAATAACTTTGCCGCGAGCTTACCATGAGTTTAAAGGATATAATTATGTCCGTCATTCTCTCAACGGTATCTAAGCATTTAGGATAAAAAGAAGGCTTCAAATGGTTTGTATGGCCATTCTCACCCTGTCTCAAGGAAAGGCCTACCGAATGGTCAGTCAAAATTTGGAAGTGCTCGTCGTTTTAGGCCTTTGCTCGAATGCTCGCAAAGATTGTGCGTGCTCGAATTGGTGGATTGCATGGACGGCCATGTTGGTTGGTAGGAACAAAAGAAACCACATTTGCTTCTTTTGTTCCTACCAACCAAGACGGCGGGTGTAAAGTACAGGTCACAGGTCAGGTTGTTAATTCTAAGACAAATCCTAACCCTAACCACAAACCTAACCCTAACCATTGGACGAGTTCACGGGTAAACGACGGGTTCTCACTCACCTAGAGCTAGGGTTCACAGGTAAACAAGAAGTGACCTGACCTGTACTTTACACCCGCCGCAACCAAGATGGTTGCTACGCTTTTGAGATTGTATTCTTGCAACCCAAGAATTGCTCGTACGTACTTGCTTTTTCCCAAGGTGCTTGTTTGCTCTTTTTTTTTTATAGAACGTTGTTCGCAGCTGTGATAAAATAAAATTGCTCGTGCTCGCCCTAAAAACAACATGCTCGCCAATGCTCGAATTTACCATTCGGTAGCCCTTTAAGGAAACATAACTATCATGGCAAGTTTGACATGAACTGGTTGGAAACTCACTTAAACATTTAGTTAGAAATAAATATTACACCACTATTTATACGAGAGCTTAATTAAGCCATGGCTACAGTTAGACGATCGTTCGCGGCAAGCCGTGGCGGCCAAATTCACCGTACCGTTGTAATATTACCCACAATCCTTTGCGCACAAAGTATTTAAATCCGTTAAAAAATGGCTGTAGAGGTTTTAAATTTTAAAAACAAGCCTCGGTACAAGTGATATTACCAAACACTATCATCGAAGAAAACAGAGTATTTCTACATGTGTGTTTTACTGTGTTGGATTCGCAATGGATTGTGGTCAAATGTAGAGCTGCCATCTTTTTCGGTCCAGTGGATTGGTATATACTTCATGGTAGTGTTTCGTTCCATATAGTCTCCCTGCGTAATACTGTAAAACTGAGTAGAGAAAATGATTATGCAGGGAGACTATATGGAACGAAACACTACCATGAAGTATATACCGGTGGATTGGTAAAAAATTGCAAGGACCAAACAGACGAAGTAGAAGGATCGGATCTCCTCGGAGGGATCTAATCAGCAGAATTGTATAAGTAATAATAGAATGATGCAAGGCTGCTTTGTACGGTTTGGGAATAATTATATTAGACCAATATTTCGGCTGGCACGGCCAACCTTCATCAGGGTTTACAAGTTGTGAAGATATAAAAACCGTTGCAAATACAAATATACGAACATGAGACTAAAAAAATATAAGATATAATATTAAAAATGCTGATGTAATGATAGAAAACTAAGAAACAAGATTAGAGAGTGACGTGATATACCATGTAAATGAAACATGACGGACGGTTGAAAGAGTAGTGCGTCTTTTCTATTTATACTTTCGGGTTCAAGTGTTTGTCTTCTATCGATAAGGTATGCTTCGCGAGCTTTGCGTACACCATCTCGATTAGTATGAATGAGCTCTGAAGGAATTACAGTGGATTGGCCCTATTGGTGCGGGAACCTTTGTGAATTTCAGTGTTTCCCATGCAAAATGTTTCCTCGTTAGCCCGCGCGCGAAACATTTGGTGTTTTGCTTCCTCAACAAATGTTTCCCACTTTCTCACCATTCACAATATTTCCACCCAGCTAGGGCGAAACAATTAACACTTCAAGTGATATTTAATTTTGAGGTGTCAGAGTAGTTTAACTAAAATGTCAAATCCCCCAGGAGTATATTACACAGGAGTATTCCTGTGCCTTTGTGTTGGCCCCTAACACAGTGGATGGTGTGTCTATTTATAGCCGCGAAGTTCTGGTATGCGATTACGTTGTCTTTTGTTCTCTTGCGCTTTAGTATGTTTTAGCAGTTTGAGCCGTGTTAATTACAATTTTCAGTGCATCCTGATTGGTTAAAAGTGACTGCCTTTGTTTCTTCTCGCGGGAAACTCTATGCTAAAAATAACTCTACCGTCTACAGTGTTGTGTAATAATAATAATAATAAATAATAATAGGCTTTATTTCAAGAGGGTAACACGTTACAGTAGTAAAAACACTGATGACTCTGTGGCCCTCACTATGATAAGAATAAAACAATACAATTTCGAATAACAATTAAAGTATGCTAAGATATAACTACTATGTACAATTGTAAAGATAACGAGAAAAGCTACTATAATAATTACTTAAAAGGTATACTATAAGTATACTTATATCTATAGAGTTCCATTTTTTAAATTGTCAAAAAAAAAAAAAAAGAAAACTACAATGATAATTTCTTAAAAAGTAATAAAAAATTATATGTTGATGAGCATGGTGGCTTTCTGTTTACTCAAAAATGATTTAAATAAACTATGTTTAAAACTAGCTACTGACTCTTTCTTACGTATACTTATATCTATAGAGTTCCATTCTTTAATTGTCCTGACTGCGAAAGTCCGCCCTCCATTCATTTCCCTTTTGTATTTAGGACATATCAAATTTAGCTTTGAGTAGCGTGTGACAATATAATGTGGGAAGAGGAACACTCCTCTGTACTGTAGTATATTCCTGATCCCCCTTAATTGGTCAGGTGTCCGCCAATACCCCATTGGCTGTTTCCGCATAATAACAATAACATAATAACAATTGCACGAGCGGACTGCGCCATAGAATCACGGAATGGGTATGCGCTAGTGTGTTCTATTCATATATTTATAGGTCAGCTGTATAATGTTCCCTGGTGCGCGCAGTGATTGGCCAAAGAAATGACGTCATATCCGTTCCATGATGATTCCAAGTCGAACAGAGCTATGACCTAAATATCAAAGCATAGCCTCCTAGATCCTCCCAAGGCATCTCTAGTTTTCGAAGAAATCAGATTAAAAAAATCGTGAATTGGGTTACCTGTGACTCCGGGAGAGAAGAGATGCCTGCCAAAAATCTCTTCTCTCTCGGCTCCAATCTCCCTCTCTTTTCTTCACCTACCACAGGGAGCCCATAATCTGATTTCTTCAAAAATTAGAGAAGTCTGCGGAGGAGGCTAGTCAAAGCATTCACCCGAAGAATTTGTACAATTGCGCATGAACCGTAAACTGATCTACCAACACTACTAGTGTCTGTTGGAGGGAGGTGTCACATTCAATCATGTCTGACTTCCCCTATCACAGTTTGGTGAACTACTGTATTGATGCAGGACAGCGTCAAAACACAAGACTAATAAGGAACACTGAAGGAACTGTAGTAAATGATACAAACGAAGACAACTCCAGAATTAGCCGGCCTGAAGTACAGTGTACGACAAAGGACTCGCGAATTTGCGTAAATCGATCTCCGGCCACATCTGAACCCGTCAAAGGCCCGGTCAAAGGATTGCTCCTCCTCTCCCCAATGGAGACTATAATAGTACCAGTATTGGTACTATGGCTTAAATACAAACAACCAGAGAATACCTTGTACCGCCTCCCGGTTAGCTCAGTGGTCAAGCTCCGGTATGTCGAGAGGGGCTAGGGAGCGAGGTCGCGGGTTCAAACCCCGGCCGGACCAACACTCAGGGTCTTAAAATAACTGAGTAGAAGGTGCTACCTTTACATAATACAGTAAACGGTTAGACCTTCACGTCTTCTCGGATAAGGACGTAAAACCGTAGGAATAGTGTCCCAAATTAGTTACGAAGCTAAATACATTGACGCTTAAATAAAGTTACTTACTTACTTAACCGAAAACAACAGCAAATTTATTTCGTACCTAATTAAAAACATTAAAAAAATTATTTAACACTAAACCTAGCTATAGAGTACTGGCTATTTAGAAATAGCTAAAGCTAATCGAGCTACTGATAGCACTAACATAGCTAAATGGCTGTAGTGTTTGTAGTAGCTAGACACACTTCCTGTGCATATGTCAGTAATAGAATGACGTATTGTACATCCGGGACCTAATGTAGTGTTCGTGACGAGCCAGAGTGTGCGACTCCGGGACGCTCGTGTGTAAATGTATGCCGAGTAGTTTGGCCTTTGTGGCCTCAATACACCACAAGGAGATTTTAAAATACATTCATTATATAGCTATTAATATTCATAATGCGGGACGGAAAAAAAAGATGATATTATATTACTAATTAAATAAATAAGGATAACTTAACTAAAATGAAATAAATAAACAAAATAAATATAGTAGTAATAGTTTGAAAAAGAAAGTTAACAGTTGAAATTAAGTAAATCATGTCAATATGTATCAGTATCAATGACGCGCGGTCTTGCCCATTGGCTCTCTGCCAGATTTCATGACCTCAACCAAAAGTGCACAATTTGATGATTTTTTTTACATATCCACCACTACCAGTGGGAAGAGAATGAGCGGATTGTGGTTTGCCACACAAGGAATTGTGGTCGAAACAGCGATTTAACGCAATGAACCGTTGCGAGATGTTGTCCAAATTATTTATAATAGATTTTCAGAAGCCTATGCATAAGTCCTGGTAACTAGCATGTCAACGAGGCCGGTAGGTCCTCTGGAATGTTGAAATTGAAGAACCCGGGGAGATTGTGAAATGTACTGAACGAATGTTCAGTGAAACAATGCCGTTAATTTGCTATGCGCCTGGCTGGTTGTACTATAAAGAAAAATAAAGGATAAATGAGGACCGATTAGCAACATTTTTCAACTAAACAATCATGTTCAACACGTTTCACACCTCCTGCTAGTGTTTCAACTTCAACATTCCAGAGGACCTACCGGCCTCTTTTTCGTGTTGTGACCGCGCGAGTTATGCATAGCGTCATGGACTCCTGGAATTTTTCATTATGGCGTAATTTTACTACAACTACATGTACCAGAATCCTTTTCAAATTCTCTTTCTCATTCAGGGCCGGGTTGTTCAAAGCCCGATTAGTGTTAATCCTGGATTAACTCTGCACACACCCTGGATTAGTACTTTTGAACAACCCGGCCCAAATGAGGAACCGGCCCAAATGAGAAGCCGAGTATTTGGTGATCAGCGGTCGACTGGTTTACTGTCACGCGCTGAAGCGCAATTGTTTCTGAAAATTCGCGGGAAAAGAAACCAAGAACATGGCGACCTTGTTCTCGTACTTCACAAAAACTCCTATAAAGAAGACCTCTCCAAAGAATGGAGATACAGTAGGGAAAGAGAGTAAGTCCCCTAAAGAAACCGCTGCGGGATTCACTCCGAAAAGTTCCGTAAAGGGAGCCAAATTTGGGATTTCGAAGCCATGTGGTTTGTCCAAGATGCAGACAAGCGGATATTCAATTTCAAGCGTGAAGCGAGAACTTTACGAAGTTGTTTGGGCCAAAATGGATGGACATCCGTGGTGGCCTAGTATTATTTGTAAGCATCCAACAGAAGGAATTCATCTGAAGAACAAAAAGTGTCATGTGCAGTTTTGTGGAGATCCACCAAGCCGGGGCTGGGTCAACCAAAAGTAAGTTCACTTCAGTACGTCTACGACGAGTAGGAGCGGTAAAATATTTGAAGAATTGAAGCAATGAAGAGTGTAAAAAAAAAATTCTAAGAGTAAGAAAGGAAACAAATAATAGGCAGTGTAAAAAGTCGAAACAAATTACCAAGAAGGGCAGATATTTGTCCTGGCTGAATAGAATAGCTAATATTTTTTGTATCATTTGGTATAAGTTATTAGCATAAAATAACATGAAAAACTTTGAAAAGGAATAAATAAAGTGCTGAGATTTTTTAATGGGGTGGTCACTAGTGGCAAATACCACATATATTTAGCTGTTATTTTGTTTATTTGTGTCTTTTCCTGACTGAGTACTGTAATTTTCAGAGTTTTAGTTGCAAAGGTCCCCATCTTAGACTGAAACGTGGAACAGCTAGTTCCTAATTACTATTACGGTAATGTAGCTCTTGAGTGGGACTTTTGTGTTGAAGCATGCATGTGTGGCTATTTTAGTATTTCTAATTTGAGACATGATGATTCTCATTCACAGTGTTTTCCCCTTGCGGAAGTACTTAATAGTGTTGATTTGTTGTTACTGGTATCTGTACAATGTAGTTTCAGTTCGGAATGTATTAGGGGAATTACCAATATATTTCCCCTTGATCACTAATTACATCATTCAGCTGGCATGGTAATAAACACTGTATCAGTATGCAAATTGACTTGGATCACTGTATGTACACTTTATTAATTATTATCCAGTTAAATCCAGTAACTGCTTTGTTACTACGTGGTATTTTATACAATTTACACATTTTTTTGTTCAGAGGTAAATCAACATAATATTTATGGTTTATGCTGTGTTGCTTCTCCTTGCCTCCAGTTTACTTTCCATAATTTATCTGATGCAAGGCTGTCATTAGAAGCCAGCTACCGGCGATTCATTATCATGAGCAACTACCATATTCACTCACAGATAAGCCACACCTTTTTACCCAAAATCTTTGTTTAAAATCGTCAGTGCAGCTTACATACATTGTACTTATAAGGTTCTGGAAATTTCCATAAATTAACTTTAAAACAAATACTAAGCTATACTAATAAATACTACACAAAACCAAAAGAAAGTAACCACTGGTAATTACTTTTGCAAGTGTGGTGGTTCCTAACAGATCCGTTTATGTTGTGAATGTTTGTTCCTCCGCAAGCAATTAAATAACACACTAAATGGCCCAACGTTTCTTCATTGTGTAGCACTTTAACAGCAAATTTGTCAAACTGATCTTCTACCTCTCTTCTCTCTGATAGATGACTGCCAGATATCCTTTCAGACATGATAGCACTAGACAGCTGATTAAAAAGTAAAACTACTCCATACATGTTGTTTTGACTTCATTCAGCAAAAAACAAAACTTCTAGTGTCCAGTTTTCTCTCTTCCAACAGGTGCCTGGTTACTAAGCTATGGATGAACGTGAGCAATTCAAACTAAAAAGTGATCTGAATGAACAGATCCCAGTAAATAAGTACTATGGAAAGATACATGTAAATCATGTATCTAAGTATGTACAATGTAGACATGAAGGTTATACTAAATATCACAGAGCTGAAATTACAGGTACAACTTTGGAGTTTTCTCCAGTTTGAAAGTCCGATGAAGGTTACAATTTACATTTGATATTCTTCCACAAAAACTTTTTTCCTAAACTCAAGCTTCTAAACTCAGGGTGCGGCTTATCTGCGAGTGTTAATTACTTAAATGCCAGAGTTGTCAGTAGCTTATCGCATAGTTGTGCCGCAACTTAATGAGAGCTCTATCGATATATACATTTTTTCTAGTCAGATGAAGCTGGTCTCAGTATTGTTTTTACTTTAACCTTAACAGGCAGCTACAAGTCTTTGTAAAAGGTGAAAGTAAAGGGGGGAATGATGCTTCAGTAAAGAAAGCCATTAAACTAGCGGAAGAAGCATTGCTGCTTTCTTCAAATGAACGAGAACAACTTATAAGTTGTTTGCCATCTGATGAAGAAGACAGCGAAGAGGAAATGGAATGTGAAGAGAGTTCACCAAATAACAAGAGGAATCACAAATCTAATTCAAGCAGTGAAGGCAGTAATGACGATGATATTGTTACTGGAAGAAAGGTTTGAAAAAATAACTTCAGAGAAGAAGTATTAATATTACCTCTTGAGGTGACTTGAACAATCTCAGTCCCACCTACTCTATACTGTAATTAAGTAATGCTCAAGCTAAGAATGATAGCACTGAATGGCAAGGAATGTAAAAAGGTGTTAATTTTATATTCTTCTTTCTCATAATTTCATTGGTTGGTACAATGTACTTATAAATTCAATAGAAAACCAGTGAAATAGAACATTTTCATTCAATAATTTTTGAAGTTTTAATTTATTTTTGATCAAATTAACTATGGTTTATTTTTGAAGAATATTGCATGTGGGGAAAGTTCTCAAATTTGTGATTGAAATATCTTTTGTTTTCTTCCTTTGAGATTGGGTGGTGGTGGCTTTGGATTTTCACAATAAAAAAAGAGGCAACAGCCTACAAATTAATACTACATACATGTGTATATTTTTTTAGTGTAGTTTGGATCGTAGACATCTCATACAGCACTTTAGGCATACTAAAGCATAATCGTATTTAACAAATAAAGAAGCCTTAGCCATGTTTTATACTATCATAAAACACGATGGGCATTTGAGAACATGAGAGAAATGTTGAAGCACAAGCCGAAGGCGCGTGCTTTCAACATTTCTAGAGTGTTCTCAAATGACCAGAGTGTTTTATGATAGTATAAAACATGGATTTAAGGCTTCTTTATTAATTGTTTTATAATATAGATTTATGCGCGCGATGAAAGGAAACCGCCAGTTGAAAACTATATAACACGGCTAACCATGTTATATACTCTGTTAAAACATGGATTCTTAGCCAATCAGAGCGCATGTACTAGCTATCGTATCTATATTATAAATGGGGATATGCCCACTGCAGCCGCCTATTGTCTTCTGCTATATAATAGTCCTTACTGTAGTAGCCTGAATTTCAGCCATCTCCTACGGTTCGAATCCAATAGCCGATAATGCCGTCCAGTGACGTCACTACCAGAAAACCTGGTAGTGATCTTTCATTGGTTCATATTCTATAATTTTGCATAATTATCAAAATTAACTCATCCGAGAAGATGGCAGGATTCACTTTGGACTCGCGATTGTTGATCGTTGAGTTTCAGTGGAGTGATTGTCTTTGGCAAAGACCTTGAATTCGTAAGGAAAACATCTGGAAATGGATTGAAAGTGTCCTGCACAATAACCGGCCGACTGTCCTGTAAACATGTACATTTTATCCCATCGCGTCGGTGGGGTTGTTGATAATCGATTATTTGTTCACACTCGCAGTGGTAAAGAAAGTCGCTACTCTCTTCAAGGAACTGTTCTTTCCTGTAAAAGAGTCTTTGTATTTCTTCGAAAATTTTCCATTATCCTTTCATGTTTTTCTACTTTTCTGTTGCATCATTTACATAGGTAATATCTTGTAGCTGTGTCGATTCGAACGGCAGATTAGGCAAGACAAAGATCAACTGTACTTTGCCTCCAAATATAATATAACGATTTGTTGCTTCGAAAAGGTTTTCACAATATAAGAGGCACTTGAGAAGCAAATGGGATGGAGATATAATTTATATATATATATATGTAGGTAAGGCATTTATTTTGGCCAGCATGATCTCAAATAATTTCCCAAGGCGAGTTGTGACCCACAAACTCTTACTACCGCCGTGACAGTTTTATTTGCATAAATTAAATTGTTAATCCGCCTTGACATCACTGGACGGCATTATCGGCTATTGGATTCAGACGTCTCTCTTGGGAGGAACGAACCAGAGGAGACGGCTGGAATTCAGGCTATTACTGTAGCTCAATCATTACTTAAAAAACATTCTGCCATAAATACAGGGCTGACCTGACTCTAAGGAAGCCTGTTTGAGCAGTGTTGTGTTTCTCCAAAACTATCCCACAACATGTTTGTCAACCATTTATCATTTCACAGTCCAATAGTAATAAGAGACCCAGAAGAAAAGCAGCCATCAAAGGAGGAAAACAGAAACGAAAGAAGATGATGATTGAATCTGGATCAGAGGAAAGTGGATCAGGTAAAGAAATGGAGCCTAATGCACATGTTCATCTCTTATAGTACTGCATGTAAACCATAACACTGCACTTTTTATATATTTCCTTCCATAATATAAATTGTAGCCTTATGTATAATGTATGTACATGTATATATTTACAAATTGGTGGTTTTAGTTGTATCATTTTGAGCTTGTACCTTTATTTTTAGTGGCAATAAAATACATTGCACAATGATCAAGACCATTTTATCCATAATGATGATCCTGATCTATATATGCTCTTCTAAAATAGACAATTTTAAGCCTGATAGTCATGATGATAGTGATGATGAAAGTGCAAGCAGTGGAGTGGATGAAGGTGAAGATGAATCAGCAGTATCTGAGGATGGCGAAGAAGAGATAATGGTATGTCTTAAGGGTTTTCAAGAAGAGTCTGCAGCCGGCAAAATTAGCAGTCTACATGTAGCTACTCTGGATATTTGTACTAGTCTGATATGTATTAATATAGGAGCATTTAGTCCAGTTTCTGGCCAGATAAAGGGAGAAAAAAGGTGTTGCCTTAGTTGTCTGTAAATTGAAGGGCTGTGTAATAACAAGGGCGTAAGTGACTCCTGATCACCTTCTAAATTCTCCCTTTGAAAACAAAGAATTTGAAGGAGAATCTAGAATATGGTCAGGAGTCACTTACAGTGTACACCCTTGTTGCACACAACCCTTCAATTATCCAACAACTTAATTAATTAAAACCAAAGGAAAGTCCAATTTAGTTTTCCACCAATTTATTTTCAGTTGACAATAAAACCTAACCCTTAAACCATATCTCGTAATCCTCACTTGGTGGTGTGTTTGTGCAACATCTAGCTAATAAAATTTGAATTTAAAAAAATTAGAATTCAAGAAAACGGAAGAGAAGTTCCATCTCAACGCCTAAACAAAAAAATGGAAAAGTTGTCAAGAATGGAATAAGCTCTGCCTGTGCTCCCATAACCCCCAAGGCTGCAACGAAAAATGGTTCCCCAGCAGTTGTACTGCCATCTGCATTAGCCTGTAAGGTCTCTAGTTCCGCAACTAAGGCTGCTGCATCACTGGCGAGATTCCAGATGACATCGTCACCACCATCTGTGGAGAATAGTACTGGTGACATGGGGAATGGGTTTCCACATGAGAAACTGGAATGGCTCAAAGAAGGAAAAAGAAGGTACAATTGAAATGCCATCAGTGGCTGGTTGAACCATGCAAGTCACTGTTTTAACCATGCCAGTGGCTTAATACATGTATATGTTTAAGTATTCATCAAATTCCTGGTTTGAATTGGAATTTAGGTTGGTTTTGTTGGAGGGAGGAAAACTTGAGAACCCTGATAAAAACCCTCAGAACAAGGGCGAGGTACCAACAAAAGTAACTCACATATGGCGCTGTGATCAGGAATCTAACCCAGGTCACAGAGGTGAGAGGTCAAGTGTTTACCATGGAGCTACCCTGGCTCCTCCATTGAAATTTGAGACACAGTTGGTTTATTGGTCAGTCATACAACCACAGTTGATTACCGGTAACTGGTGCTCAGCTACAATGTAATAGCTAGAGTTGTTACCTATAGCTGTTTTGCTGATCACATTGACTATAATTATGTGCAAGAGAAGGTGGCAAAGAGGCTTGGTGTCTTGAAGCGTATTAGTTTATTATCATTCCATTCAAGAAAATTAGTTGTCAACTGCTTATTATTACCACTTCTTGACTATGGGGATCTTGTTTGGGGGATAGGAATAACTGCACCCCGATGAGTGACTTGCAAGTTCTTTATAACAAAGTCGCTAAGTACTGTTTAATAAACGAGCAGCAGTGTTTTATCAGGTTTAAACTGAAGGCCGCAGCCCGAGAGTCTTAGACCTGATAAAACACGTGCTGCGAGTTTATTATTTTTTAGGCTTTAAAAACTTATAATGGTTACTTAATGAACCATTGAACCTTTGTATTCACAACACCATGCAAAATATTCGAGTAATCACCACCTGCGATTACGAACATCTTGAGGGAATGACATGAAGAAATTACCATACTATGTTGTTTGAAGCAGCGTTTTGCAATGCTGACAGTATTGTGTGGCAAAGAACAAGCTAGGGCAAGAAGCTGCACTTGAAGGATTTGGTGTTGTGGTTGACATTGATAAAGTTCAAGACTTGGAAAGCGATGTGACTGACATGACGGTAGACTCTAAATTTTTGACTCCGGCACAAAATATGAAGAGGATGTTTGTAAGTTTAATGCACGTTTTTATTATTTTACGGCTTTGAGTTTGATTTAATAATTGGAACTAAACAGTGGCTCAGTTATAAACAAGTAATGGTAGTTGGAAACTTCATTTAAAGAATATTATCCGTGTATCTCGGTAGTCTGCTGATATATTAGTAAATTTAGTGCAAAATTACAATGTAATTATCTACCTTATGTTCCCTGTACTTTTTGCTATCTTTGGGTCTTTATCAGTGAATTCTTAATTAGGATAAAACTTTATATAAATTGTCATGTTCATTAGTATTCTTTACATAAAACATTCATCCTAATTAGCAATTCAATGAGAAAGCTGAAACATCAATAGAAATTCCAAGAGTTGCAAGGTGCTTATCCATTGTCTCAATCGTTAACCTCGTTTCCCCTGGGATAGAATTAAAATCCCTCCACGGGCTTTTTAGAATGATGAGATTTTATCAAGTATAAAGGAGCATGCATGCGACTGATTTGCTTCATCTGATTGGACAAAATGCTCATTAATTATTCATGTTTTTTTAAGACTATTTTAGACTTAACCTAGTTATTCTTCCAGCTCTGAAACCCTCAATTGGTCTACATTAATTGTCACGTAGAAAAAATTCCATTGCTGCTACTTTGTATGTAAGGGGTTAAACAATTTAGTTGATTTCATTAGTCATCTAAAGTGTATTCCATGTTCCTTTACTTTATATGTAGGGACAAACATGGCAGACCTATATCTCATCCAGAATATGATCCAAAGACATTGCTGGTAGGTGCTGTACACGCCCCCTTGGGAGAGACGTCTGCGATTTGAGGCCAAACATTCCATACTGACTACGTTATGTGGCTAGGATCTGATCACATTATTTGATTGGCTTGTATAATTATGATAATTAGGCATACTAGCCAATCAAACAATGTGACCAGATCCTGGGCACACAATGTCATCAGTATGGAAATTTTGGCTTTGAATCGCAGATGTCGGCAATCCCTTTATGTAGGACGACACGAAAATACAATAGAATACAACACAATACAATTCAATACAACAATAGAACGCAACACAATACAATACAATAGAATACAATTTGGTAGCAATTCGTGTCGTCCTACATGAAGGGATGGCCCAGATGTCTCTCTTGGGGAACACGTTTTGATTGTCAGGCTCCGATTGATGCCAGGTGGCTGTATTCACTGATTGGCTATGCAGGCATCATCTATCAATCTGATTGGCTATGCGGGCATCATCTATCAATCTGATTGGTTATGCAGGCATCATCTATCAATCTGATTGGCTGTGCAGGCATATATCAATCTGATTGGCTATGCAGGCATATATCAATCTGATTGGCTATGCAGGCATCATCTATCAATCTGATTGGCTATGCAGGCATCATCTATCAATCTGATTGGCTATGCAGGCATCATCTATCAATCTGATTGGCTATGCAGGCATATATCAATCTGATTGGCTATGCAGGCATCATCTATCAATCTGATTGGCTATGCAGGCATCATCTATCAATCTGATTGGCTATGCGGGCATCATCTATCAATCTGATTGGCTATGCAGGCATCATCTATCAATCTGATTGGCTATGCAGGCATCATCTATCAATCTGATTGGCTATGCAGGCATATATCAATCTGATTGGCTATGCAGGCATCTATCAATCTGATTGGCTATGCAGGCATCATCTATCAATCTGATTGGCTATGCAGGCATATATCAATCTGATTGGCTATGCGGGCATCATCTATCAATCTGATTGGCTATGCAGGCATCATCTATCAATCTGATTGGCTATGCGGGCATATATCAATCTGATTGGCTATGCAGGCATCATCTATCAATCTGATTGGCTATGCAGGCATCATCTATCAATCTGATTGGCTATGCGGGCATCTATCAATCTGATTGGCTATACAGGCATCATCTATCAATCTGATTGGCTATGCAGGCATCATCTATCAATCTGATTGGCTATGCGGGCATATATCAATCTGATTGGCTATGCAGGCATCATCTATCAATCTGATTGGCTATGCAGGCATCATCTATCAATCTGATTGGCTATGCGGGCATCATCTATCAATCTGATTGGCTATGCAGCCATCATCTATCAATCTGATTGGCTATGCGGGCATATATCAATCTGATTGGCTATGCAGGCATCATCTATCAATCTGATTGGCTATGCAGGCATCATCTATCAATCTGATTGGCTATGCGGGCATCTATCAATCTGATTGGCTATGCAGGCATCATCTATCAATCTGATTGGCTATGCAGGCATCATCTATCAATCTGATTGGCTATGCGGGCATCTATCAATCTGATTGGCTATGCAGGCATCATCTATCAATCTGATTGGCTATGCAGGCATCATCTATCAATCTGATTGGCTATGCGGGCATCATCTATCAATCTGATTGGCTATGTAGGCATCGTCTATCAATCTGATTGGCTATGCAGGCATCATCTATCAATCTGATTGGCTATGCAGGCATATATCAATCTGATTGGCTGTGCAGGCATCATCTATCAATCTGATTGGCTATGCAGGCATATATCAATCTGATTGGCTATGCAGGCATCATCTATCAATCTGATTGGCTATGCAGGCATATATCAATCTGATTGGCTATGTAGGCATCATCTATCAATCTGATTGGCTATGCAGGCATCATCTATCAATCTGATTGGCTATGCAGGCATCATCTATCAATCTGATTGGCTATGCAGGCATATATCAATCTGATTGGCTATGCAGGCATCATCTATCAATCTGATTGGCTATGCAGGCATATATCAATCTGATTGGCTATGCAGGCATCATCTATCAATCTGATTGGCTATGCAGGCATATATCAATCTGATTGGCTATGCAGGCATCATCTATCAATCTGATTGGCTATGCAGGCATATATCAATCTGGTTGGCTATGCAGGCATCGTCTATCAATTTTTAGTATAAACGAACTAGTGGACTATTACAAATCCTACGTTCTGATTGGCTACGCTACTATAGGTCTATTTGTGATAGCCCATGGTAGAGAAAAACCGCACGCATTTTCATGAAATAATAAAACAAATTTGACTTCAATTTGTTTCTTTCTATTATTTTCTACTGTCCGACTAGTTAGTTTATACTAAAACAATTAGACCTCTCGTCCTCATGGGCTACAAGTTAAATAGCCCATTCGGCTGCACCTCATGGGCTATTGACTCGTAGCCCATTCGGGCTGCGGGTCTAATTGTTAATTAGTCTGCAGTTTTGAAGAAGAGCTTGCACAGACAAAAATCACCTAGAAAACTGAAAACTAGAATGATGTCTCTGCTATTGTATTTTGTTGTTTCTTTACAAATAGGTTCCTGCTTCATATTTGTCATCCAAAGATGCAACTCCAGTGAGTATACTGTAAATAATGTTTTTTTGATTTAAACAACAAAAAAATCTTACTATACAACTTACCTGAAGTTAGTACATGTACATGTAAGTGGATGGGTGACTGCCAACCCAATTAATCAGGCTTAACTTCAGCTACTCGATGATCCACTCGCCTAACACAATGCACCACACAAGCGCTTGTTGATTTTAACACCACTATCTATGAGTGACTAATCGTCAAACCCAGTTACTCTCATTATACTAATTTGTTTCTAGTCTCTTAAATATAAAATAATTATTAACCATCCACACTAAACTCCCTGGAAATACTTTGCAATATAATATTTTATGATTTAAAAAAAAAAAATTTTAGGCTATGAGGCAATGGTGGCAGCTGAAGAGTGAGAACTTTGACACAGTACTTTTCTTCAAGGTACGTACATGTAGAATTATGTTTTCCAGGGTTTGAGGGTAAGGTCAGGCAAAATCAGAAAACAGATGGGGAAAAATGTTTGAGACTTCGAGGGTGTTTATATTGTAAAAACTCTGAATTTCTAATGAGACCTGAAACAACCATGGGGGCTGATCAAAGCCAGGTCCTTGCTAATCCACAGGTGGCTAAATTTAACCAGGACTTGATGTCAGAGTGAAGGGGAGGGGGAAGGGGGAGCAGTCTGATGGGGGAGGAAGAGCAGTTCCTTTGGGAATGAGGGCCATTGCCCCTCCCCCCCCTATTTGACCCTCTGGCAACAACCCTGTTTTAGTTGTTTATTTTTATCCCACGACCCAAATGGTCCTTTGAGATTAACAATAATTATTGCTAAGTGTGATTGACAGTGCTGTAAGTGCCAACGGCAAGCTCTGTTTGGTGAATGAAGACACACAACAACCCTTATTGGCATTAATTTGCCACAAGTTTGGCTTTTATTTAAATGTCTCAAAAATCACTAATACATTTACAGAGATAAGTGTTTGTCAGTCATCAAAGGTGGGACGAATTTATAAGAATGCCATCCACCTGTGAGATTTGAGAACACAAAGGTCACTGTTAGACAGAGGTGACAGGCTGCATGCGCTCGAGGTTGGAGGAGGGATTTTAACTTTGGTAAAGATGACTGAAGTTTACTCTATGATGGTTTCGAGCAAGGAGAGGACCTCCCCTACCAAGAGACCTTATTTTTGCTCAAGTTAGCAATCCAATATACTGAAACAGTGACCTATCCGGCTATTGTCCTCAACCCTCAATTGGGACTTTCAAGAGTGACCTTATTGTGTCCTGACAAAAATACTAATCATTCGTACCTCATAATTGAGTGTTTTTTTTTACAAATCCACTTACACATTATTTTAAAGCTGGTGGAACTGTTATGGTTTTGTTACTTCACTTCCAGTCCGCATAATTATATATAACTACCACATGTAACCATGCATGTGCAATGCATGACATATCTTGGCGAGCACATGGTCTCCAATAACCCCATAGAATATAGAATACTAAACCAATAAAAAGAGTTCTTCATTGAGTTTAATACTCGTTATCACAACCACTCGCAACTTAATAACAGCTGGAACCAACTTCTTACATTTTATTTTAAGATGAAGAATATACTAAACCCTAGGGCTCAAGTTGTAGCATTACTGCTTCAGTATATAGGGTGTTTTAGCTGTTTTAGATCGATGATGTAGGAGTATATAAAATTACCAGTGATTTTATCTTTTTTGCGTATTGATGCTAATAATTTTTCAAAATATAGATTGGAAAATTCTATGAATTATACCACACTGATGCTGTTACTGGTGTCAAGGAGCTGAATTTGGTCTTCATGAAGGTACACACATTAACTAGAATAAGTTCAGCAATTGAGAGGAAATTGTAATTTCATATTAATAACTGAGCTACTGAAATATCCATTAATTAATAAGCTTAATGAAATAAACATTGTGTTCCACAGGGTAATTTTGCACATGCAGGATTTCCAGAGATTGCATTTGGGCGATATTCTGACACCCTTATACAGAAGGGCTACAAGTAAGCAAGGCATGCAGTGTGAAACTGTCACTACACACAGTGTACAAAGAGATTATTACACAGAAAGTTGTGTAATATGGCTGGGTAGTTTTACGAGTCAGTTTATTTTTTCGAGCCTGTATTACACAACTTTTCGTGTAATAAATTGTTTATTATACGACAGATAACACACAAAAAGTTTATTTTTTGCTTACCTTACAGCTCTGTTTGAAGAAATTATCTTGAGAGCAGAAACTATCAACCTTTTTTGTAGCCAAATGTTGGGGGCGGGCGCATGCTGAAAAATCGCTAAAAGCTGATTGGCTATTACTCAAATAGCCCCATTTTGATTGGCTTGTGTGCTTACAAAACCTTTTAAGTGTTGAATAAACCTACAGGTGCAAACCTGTTCGTGACCTGTGTAATATGCTTGCATATTTGCACTTGCTTTATCCCATATTTGCACTCTAAAATGCCAAGTTGTATAATAAAGTAAACTAATACTTAACTTTGATGGATACTTCCATGCCCAAACATTCCTTTTGTCCATTAGTGAGATTTAAACATGACAATTTTCTGAATTGAAAAGGGCACATTTATCTATTGAATAAGATTTAAGAGATGCATTAATTAAGCCACAGCCAGTAAGGTCTCAATAAGTTAATCCTTGATACTAATTAGTTCCTTTAAAGATTTTTATTTCTTTTTATTTTAGGATTGCAAGAGTTGAACAAACAGAAACACCAGATATGATGAAGGAGAGGTGTAGGAAAAGTAAGTTTAAAATAATTAATACTACTCAAGGCTCAAACAAACAGATTTTGTAAAACTTTTATTTAAGTAAGGGTTCCCTGATGGTCAGGGGAAAGAAAAAGGAGTTCAAGGTCAGGTGATTGTCAGGGAATTTAGGATTTTGCCAGGAAAATCTAAAATTTCAATAAAAAGTTTTTATTTCCAGGCTTCATATACTTATTTATTTGGGCTTTTCTGTTCAAAGCTTCTGCCTCAAAATAACGATTGAATGTTTGAGAAGAATACAAGCATTAGCTGGAGGTCAGTGGGAGATGCTTCTTGGTCAGTGAAAAGTCAGGGAATTGTTTCCCTGCTAATGTGTGGGAACCCTGTGGTAAACTGTATAACAGGACACAGTCATACTACTCAAGGCTGAAACAAACAAATTTTGTAGAACTACATGTACATGTATCATTAGTACTTTACTTATCTTCTACATTAATAAACACCAGTGACTTTAGAGTTGCTATGTGATTCAGTGGTCGGCCGACCACTTACCGACAACAAATTTACGGTGCAACTTGTTCACTTTAGCCGACTGTTTGCAATCATGTCTTGCGGCAGCTGGAGTGGTAATAGTGGTGCACAATAATGATAATTCACTCGCTGAGGTTGTTGGTATTGAACTTGCTCTTGCTCCAATCTCTGGTTCACCTCCCTCATAAACCAACCTTATTCCAATTTGACTGAGGAATTTGTATCCCCAGTTATTAGATCTATTCTACATGTAGGGTCTACATGTACTAGAAGACTATATACATGTATAAACACAAATAAAGTTGTTGTTGGCAAATAGAATAATGCATGGTGATTATCAATATCAGCAGCCAACATTTGTAATATTTTATACTTTCAGATCACACAAACTCTAAGTTTGACCAAGTGGTTAAGAGAGAGATATGTGCCATCACCACAAAAGGTAATTAAGGCATACACAATAAGGCTACTGTGACCTTATTTGGCATCATGCTGGGATTTTGCTGGAGAATTTTATACTCTCTGCCAATTATTGCAGTGCTCGAACTTAACGTTTTGCTTTGGTGGTCCATAGGACCAGTGAGCTAAAACTACACAGATCCAAAATGGAAAGTCACTGGTCCCAAGTTATTATTATTTGTTCCTTGCCATAAAACAGTGGTATGTTGTTGCTCGAAGAATTCAAGTGTGAACCAGCGAACAAATACAATGTACATTGCAGCACCTTGATTTACATGTACTCGGCTCCTTGTCAGTTTGCTACATTGTCTCCATTCACACTCGCATGCACTTGACCTTTTACCACCGACAAAAACGTTTTGACTCTGTTTACAATTGAAGGGGTCCGTGCAAGAACAACGTAAGTGACTTCTGATCAAATTCCAAATTCTTCTTGATATTCTTTGTTTTCTAAGAGAGAATTTAGAACTGGATCAAAAGTCACTTACGTTGTTCTTGCACGGACCCCTTCAATTTGTAATGTTTGCAGACAGCACTGCATAATTTATGCTTTTTTTCATAGACAATAAAAGAAGCTGATTAAATCTGTGACTTTGTTTACGAATTACACACATGACTCACCATTTTTTACTGATGCATTCAGAAAACTGAGCACAGTGCCATATTGTTTCCCATGATTCATTCATGATAGGTCGAGCCCAAAAATCTAGCGGGCATGGTGTTTGTTTTGTTTGCTTTCGTTTGTGTTGGCGATAGCAGGTAAAATGATCACAGTTTTCATCGTTTGTGCCATTTTCTGGTTCTAAATCAAAATCATATTTAGAGTATAAATAAATCTACAGTCGTCCAGGGCATGAGTGGGGGGAAAATCTACTTGTTTTTCTCGATTTTTACTCATTTTGGACGAGTGGACGACCATTAAGTTAAACACTGTATTGTCCTAGCTAGCATTAAATAATTAGATCAATAGGACAGGTCGGCAAAATGCTTGCACGTGCATGAATTTCACCTGAGAAATCAAGCTCATGTGCATCATTTTGGTTGAATTTTCAAGTCTTCAATTTTTAAGTCCAGTCTCAAATTAAATTGACTGGATGACTAAACTAATAAAACTCTTAACTCTTGCGATTTCCCCCTTAATTCCTAGTCTTTTGCGATGTGTTGAGTTTCTGAAGATTTTATGAACAGAAACCATTTAGGCCTGCTCCCGCAATTTGTACAGCTGACTGGACATGCTCACATTTTGCAGACCTGTCAATCAATAGGTCAATAATTTAGTAGAGCAGTAAGGCAGTGAAGTAATTCTAATCAGCACTTTTTCATAAAAAAAAACCACAACGGAACCTCAAATAGAAGCATATTTTTGCAAAATGATTAACCATTAATAATAAATTATTGAATCCACTGTCCAACAATTTAAATTAATCTGAATCATTATAATAGTAAAACGGATTAAAAGAGCACAGTGCTCAGACATCTGACAGAATCGGCATCCATGACATACAATGTCTGGGACAAAGCATTAATATTGTTTTTATTAAATAAGGTTGTTTTTTTTGGTGGGGGGGGGGGGGGGGGGGGGGGGGGTGGGGTGGTACATGTAGAAGGAAGTTGAAGGCCTATAAATTTGTATCTATAAGGATTTTAAGATTTTAAGATTTTTTTAGGGGCAAGATTTGTTTTGATAATATGTCTACATGTTTATAAGAAAAGTACAACAAATAAATGTTCATACTTTTCTGTTGCCCTCTAGGTACCAGGACATATAGCTTCAGAGATGGAGACTGCACTGAATCTGAGGCAGCATATCTTCTTGCTATTGCTGAAAAGGTAAAGGCAATAGTCCTAGTCAGCTTGCCTGTTTGTTGCCCAATTTCAGACCACCTGATTTTTCCCTTGAGTAATGCTTTTTTGTTTTTCTTCCCCCAAGAGGAAATGTACCAATTTCTATAATTGAAAAACGAAGCACTGAATCCTTTGGAGAACTATCACATGGTTTGAAATTGGGCAACAAACAGGCAATCTGACTAGGTCTATTATTACCAAGCTCAAAGAAAGAAGTGAATTGAGAGACGAAAAATAATATGCATATATCATTATTCCTAACATTAGGAAAAAAAATTCAAATACATCCGTCCTGATGGATGCTGGGATGGAGTGGGTCAATAATGTAAATGTCCCAGGATGTGGGGGTACATTTTTGGGTTGGAGTGCTCTGCTGTGACCTGAGAAACCTACCCCTTCTCAGACCTAAAACTTTAATTTATTTATATATTTAAATATTTAGATTCTTGGCATTTACCACATGAGCAGGAAGCTAATCGAAGGGCTTATGCCAGCATTAATTTACAAGTGTGAAGAAGGGGACATAGAGGGCAAAATTGGGACCCCACCTCAGACCTAGAAGGTCAAAAACCAGACCCTTAATCCAGTGACACATACCCATATGGCTTTTATAATAATAGTATGGGAGTAACCCCACTCCCCCCAGATGCACTCTAAATACACCTCTGACAGTTGTTTTTATTCATTTTGGTAGCTTCTCTTCATAACTGTTAGTAAATATAACTGTAGGGTGCTACAGGTAAATGAAAGGGCAATGTGCACTTGAGAAAACCTGTCGGTGATTGGAAAAATGAGAAGCTATAATGGAATGTGCATCACGTCTAGAACAAACCTCCTCACTGGTCACAAATGAAGGCAAATGTTTGTTATTCAAGGGAAGACCCACTGGGTATCAACAGGTGTGGTTTGTTTGTATGTAGGGTTCAGATGACGTGACTGGAGGAGAGAGTTCTTATGGAGTCTGCTTCTTGGACACATCCATTGGAAAATTTCATGTAAGTGAAAGGACATGTTTCTTTAAACCCTGCTTCTCTATTTTTCAGTTAAAGGAGAACTGAAGCCTAAAATCAACTTTAGCTCAATGAGTAGCTCTAAACATGAAAAAGCTTATGCCAAAATTTATTTGACTGTGTTTTGCATCAAAGGAAAGAAAATCTGCAAATCTTCCTCCCAACTGCAGTTAAGTACAGCTAACAGCTCAATTCCTGTAATCTGTGACATACAATATGGGGAATAAATTAATTTTGTCATGTTCTCGGCTTTGAATAGATGGACTAATGACTCATAATTGTGCACTATTGTGCTTTCTTTGTGCTGAAGGTGCATGTGGTTGTTTTTCCTTGGTATGCATGATCATGAGGTACGATACAGGGAAAAAGGCACTGAATTGAGCCATCACACAAACTAGCTTTATCAGTGGAGAATCGGCTATTTTTCAACCTTCAATAAGTATTTCCTCTTCTTAGAGGTGCACCACAAATAAATAAAATAGCAGAACTTATTTCTCTTGAATACAAGTTTGTATAGTCGCCGGATTGATTTAGGGTTCAGTTCTCCTTTAAGAAACAACACTTATAGTCTACTAATAAGTCAAAGGAAATTTAATCATCTGGTATTCAGATAGCCTGCGTGGCATCCAAACTGAACCATGGTTAAGTCTGTCTGCAAAACAGCAATAGGATTCTTATTCTGGACCCCAGTAATGAACAGGAATGCGTGTAGTCGATTGTGATTGCCTTTTACTAATTTATGCTCATCCTTACACATCTTCTTAATGGCCATTCAACTGTCTGAACCACTCAGTTTAAACTGCATGGTCATTTGCATGCGAGTCAGCTGTTTACTTGGTAATTCTAGCCCTAAATGAGCTTACTGTGTTTTACAATCAGAGATGCTGAGGTTTTTTTAAAATTTTGGATTAGGTTTGAAGTAATGTCACATAATAGACTGCCTGTGTTTTAGTGCCACCCGATAGGAAACTTCCGGAAGACTTAATCAAGAATCTGTCACTGCAAAATGCTTGGAAATATCTAGTCTGCATCACATCTAAACTCAACTCAAATCAACTGCTCTTGTTCTAGCAAACGAATCTCGATTTGAAACTGATATCATACAGATATCACTGCTTTTCTAGTCCTGTAAATCCGCCATGTTTTGAAATCACTGGAAGTTGCACGAGGCTGGTGCCAGTTGAATGGCCATTTAGAAGACGTGTAAGAATAATCATTTGTAAAAGCCAATCACAATCGACTACACACATTCTGGTACTTCGCTGGGGGTCCAGAACAAGAATCCTGTCGCTGTTTTGCAGATGGACTTAACCGGGGTTCAGTTAGTATGCAATGCAGGCTAGGATCCAGATTGTTGTTGGACAGTGACATATGACCAATCGTTTCACAAAATTGTCTGATACAATGTTTCTTCTAGAAAATTTATTGTTTGGGACACTTGTACCATGATAGAGCAGTTTTCACATGACTGTTGGAAGTGTTTTGGTTAAATTACGTTTACTAAGCTCTCCTATTGGCTGTGAAAATAGACCAACCAATCAGATTCCAAAGTAAAACCAGTTTGTCACTGGCTCACAGGGAAGCCCTTTATGAGTTACTTGTGATTACTCGCTCCTATGATTGGCTGGCTGTGGGTAATTTGCACAAATTCGAACAAAATCCCTGAATCATACATATAATGTACATGTAATGATCGTACATGGTTGTTGCCCAGATTGGTCAATTTACAGATGATCGACAGGCGTCAAGACTAAGAACACTGGTAGCTCATTACACCCCTGTACAGGTAATTAGATTAAATATGTAAATAGTTAGGCATGTTTACAGAACAAATGAAGGGCTGTGTGCCACAATGGACCAAGTGCCCTTTTCAGGTCAGGACGTGACCCCCCCCCCCCGAAGTTTTGATTAAAAATACCAAAAGTTAGTTCACAGTAGCTTAAAAAAAAACGTCCTCAATAGGGCACTTGGTCCCTTGTGGCACACAGCCCTTCAAATGCACATCATTACAATCATCATTAACTCTTCTGTTAAAGAAGGACCTATGCTATATAAAAGGCAAAATATCCTCCCTTTCTCACCCCTTGGGATTATAAATTTGAATTTCAAATTCAGAACAGTAAAGCAAGAAAGCAAGCAATCATGCAGTCTTCTCCCGTTAGAATACTAAATTGCTGAAGCTAAAATTAAAATAAGCCAAGAAAAAGAAAACAGCAGGAAGCTAGTTTCTCAGTTAATGCCTTTCAATAGCGTTTTAAAACCATTTACAAACACTTTAGTGTATTTTTAGACATTCAAGTTTTCACTTTGAATTTTGCATGATACCAAATGTTGGAGATCACTTGAGCGGAACAACACATGTTGCAGAGCTTTGAATAGAGATGTTCACTTGACAAAGGCTGATTGACAATGAAGGTGTCTTCAACATGGTTGAGGCCCTTTCGTTTTAACATAAAGAGAAGGTGTTGGGAGACAAGGCAAATAGCTTTACATCCCTGCCTAAGAATGCAGTGTCGATTTGAACTCACATCCTGGGCTATTGGACCATGCACTGGATGAAACCTATGTTGTCACACCCATGTTCATACTTTGTAGTATTTTGCTGCACTCTAATAAAATCAGGCCTGAACCGTGGATAGAGGTCTCATTGATGTCTTGTATAACTTGTATAACATGGTTCACACTCCTCGAAAAGTCATTGACTTTTGCACTTAATGATTCATCCTACAAACAAGTCAAAGAAAGGGTCTTGCATTGAGTCTAAATTGTATAGAATTGTGAGGTCATTAACGTGTGATCCTGTGAAAACAAGTCCTTGGAATGTGTGGATTGTCCTTGATAAGTCCTTGAAAAGTCCTTGAAGAAGAAGTTGTGTAGTCTGTATGAACCATGTATAACTTGTTATCTTCCAGGTGCTGTGTCCTCGTGGTGGTCTTACCAACAAGACTCAGCACATTCTCAGTCATGAGTTGATGTCGTCCCTCACTGAGTTCCTAGCACCAGGTAATTAGGCTACAGTGCTCTGGGCTTTCTCTGTCCAGCTTATGGTTATTTGAGCCAATCAGTGTCGAGTACAAGACAACAGCATTTCAACTTGCTTGAGGTTCTATCCGGTGAAAGATCTGAAATTTGGTGGACAAATTCTGAAGTCGAAGATTTTTGAATGAAGAAAATCATATGAATATGCTGAGTGCTTTATTTTCGTTTTGCAATGTATTTAGTTTTTCCATGTACCTACATGTAAGTGGCCGTGGTGTGGTTGCACTGTAAACTTGCTTGCTCAGTCTGCATACTGTAAGTTCTGAATCCTCATTCCCCTTCGTGCTTGGGCCATATAGCAGGGGGAGTTATGTTATGGACCTTGCACCCATTTAATAAGTGGTTTGTATTGCTGCATGCACTCTTCTTGTTGCTATTAGTATTTTATGTAGACATGAACGAGACAATACTTACAGCCAGCCTAGTGACACGAGTGTAAACTGGCCATGCCTTCCTACATGTTGTTAACTGTAATTGCATTCTTTCCGTTTTTGATGTTACCTAAGATTTAGGGTGCGTTTGATTGACCGTATTCCGGAATAAGAATACCTAGAATGATCACTACAAATCGCGTTTACTAGGATTTTTTAGTCACTGGAATACTAAATGTATCCTGAATATCATATATCAGCAAGCATTTGTAGTTTACAGTGCAAAATATGCCCAAACCACTGATTTCCAGAGACTATTCCATCTATTCCTATTCCTGAATACGGTCAATCGAACGCACCCTTAAACAATATCACGATTTGTGGTAACGTATTGGTAATTTTCAATAGAACTAATACGACCCTTCTAGAGCTACACTGGTATAATCAACTGCTAAAAGTTGATTAATGTATGCTTTGTGTAACTGCTGTGGAAAGTGAGTAGCAGTTAGCCCTTAATGATCATCAGAACAAAAAAAGAGCTGAACAGCCTTTAACAGAATCTGTGGGATCTATTTTTAGGCAAACAAAATTTACAAATTAAATCAGTGAAAGTAAGAAGAAATCTATGGCAAAAGCAGAAAGAAACATAAACGTAAATTTAAACATAATACTTACATAATTTGTGGCGCCAAAAGCCGCTCAAAGCCAGAAATTTATGTGGAAACAAAAAACCGGGACATTTTCATTTCCAGCGGGATGCAGGATAAAGTTAGAATCTGGGACTGTCCCGTAGCATCCAGGATGGTTGTCAGGTTTGGATTGCTGTATACTGTACTGGGCCTTGCTAATAACTTGATATCTTCACACAGGAAGTGAATTCTGGGATGCTTCGAAGACTCTTAAACATCTGGCTGAGGGCAGCTATTTCCAGAAGAACAAAGACACCAATGAAGCACTCGTGAGTCTGCTTTAGGAATCGTGAAATTCTAGAAAAGTTCTTTGTCATGAGCTCTCATAACCTCTAGTCTGTTCATTATACAATGTATGTATTTTTTTTGACAGAGCTGGCCAGATATACTCAAGGCAATGACAAATGGAGGTAGAATATAATTATTATCATTTACTCTTAATAGTTAGTTTAATTCAGTCCATTTCACATAACTTTGTATGACCCAACCCATCCTTTAGTTAGTTACATATTTCGGCTCTTTCCAGGTGTATCAACATAAAAAATAATCTCAAATTCAACACAGTGAAGCACAGCAAAATAATACCCGACAATACAAAGACGGAACCCTAACCACAGAATAAAATAATTCATTGTTTTGAATTTGAGAACGGTGATACACCTAGAAAGAGCCCATATTTCCACAAAAATCGTGCACATTTCTCTATCAAAGTTCATAAGACTGGAAGCATACATCTGAATGAGGTAGCAGCCATCTTGATATGACAAACAGTATACAGTCTCACATTGAAGGATTTCAGGAAAAGTTTGAACATGCACATTCTCATTTGCACTGAACATTGCTTCCGCATAATTAAGTTTTATTATCCAAGATACTAAAATTAATTTTATGTGATGTTTCCCCTCAGACCCACTGTGTCTCACCCCATCAGATGAGTGTGAACTGGCACTAAGTGCTCTTGGGGCTCTCGTGTGGTAGGGTCACCAGACTTTTACATGTACATGTTAACGGACTGCTAAGATTTGGACTATGAAGTCACAGTTCTTAAAAGAATCAAAACAATGTTTGTATCTGTAAACATAATCTATAACTTCTTGTAATCAATATCTGCAAACACTCGCCTCTCACTGCTATGGTCCTGGGTTCGTTCCCTGGCTTGGGCACCATATGTGAGTTAGGTTTGTTGTTGATTCCTTATCTGCATTTGAGGGTTTCTGTCCGGGTTCTCCGGTTTTCCTCCCTCCGTAAATATCAACCGTGAGTCAAGTGTAGTGTGTCCAAAACAGTTAATGTAGCGGGAGTGTGCGAGGAGTAAAAGCAGGCCCCCACCAGCTGTAAGTTGTAATACTCGGCCTGCTATAACAAATAATATATAATTATATATATATATATATAGGGTAAAAGAAGGGCATGAGTTTACACGGTGCGATTCACCTTATGCCTTGCAAATGACAAATTGCTCAAACCTGACAACTTGGTTACATTTGTCCAGCGTGCAGATGAAAAAAGGTTTAGGACCTTAAAATCTGTTTAAATTCATGGTATATTTTGAAAGAATTCCTGTGGTTGTTGTGAGCATATGTGCAAAATGCCGCATGCAACAACCTTTATAGCTAAAATCGTGCCTGTTTGTCGTGTAATTTGTGACAGGAAACATTTGAGCTCAAAAATGATGTTATTGCCTAATATTTTGTGCTAGATTTGCTGCTCTGGTTTATTAATGTGATGAATAATATTTTTTCCATCTGTATCTTATTTTTAATGTACTTTCCATTGTTTGTGGCTATACAGGTATCTGAAGAAGTGTCTCATCGAAGAAGAGCTGCTTTCCATGGGAAAGTTTGAGGTGAGTGCATGATATTATGATGCTTAAAGTGGCTCACCAATTTGACATATCAAGTTTGTCATTTGTTGCTGTGTTTCTGAGCTTACCATAAATTGGCCCCGAAGACTACGAGAGGCAACTTGTTTGACTGACTGATGTTGTTATGTCGCTATGTACCGTAGCGACCTTGACGACGTTGCACATGATACACAGACTGATAGATAAATAGATACATGTAGTTAAAAAACAATGTAGGGGACTATTATTATTACCATTGTTATTACTAAGAAATGTTTCATTGGTACCTTTGCAGGAATACCAGCCACTTGACTGTATTGAGGAGAAAAACTTTGGCACAAAGTTTGCAGAGGGAAGGCAACACTTGGTAAGAAAATAAATTGAAATTGACGATCGTAGATAACGATAAAACGGTATTCATTCTTAAGGTACGGATAAACACAAAATTGTTCCGTGTGTCCACCTCGATCTTGACAACATTACGTGCAATATTGATGGCAATGTTGCAGAAGTAGGATCCTTCTGCAATATTCTGCGCAAAACATTGCACCATGTGAAGAGGGTCTGAATTGGGGGGGGGGGGGGGGGGTATACATGTCAGTTATCAGTTAAAATTTTGGCCATTTGTCAGTTAGCCCTAGTTAATCATTACTAGAGAAAATTTACAATGTTTGACCCACAAAAACCAAATTTGTCAGTTATTTTTCGGTTGTCAATTGTTAGTAAAAAATCGTCATTTGTCAGTTGTTTTTAAAGCCGCCGGTTTGTCAGTAGTCGGTTAACCCCATTCAGACCCTCTGTGAACATCTCTTTAACATTGTTGCATGATGCCACACACTTTCTGCTCACCGCTGACCAAAATACTGTGACGTGATACAGTGTAGCTGCATCTTCTTTGTTGTACGCAGTGTTGCAACTAATTGTGTCAATCAACTGCCAGCAATGTTGCACGTACTGTGACAGCATGTGTTTGTACCTTTAGAAGCTAAGCAGGAGCGGATTTGGGGGGGGGGGGGTGGATTGGGTGGCTAGCCATCCCCCTTTAGACTCTAGAATGTCAGATTTCCTGGCCTTTCGAGAGCAGCTCTGATCTTCAAGCTCGTACGATATTTACTTTACTTACTACTTATTTACAATTTTGTTTCGGTTTTATTTTTATGGAACTGTATTTATGCAATAGTTGTATTATTCTGACCTTCATAAATTTAAGCCATGCAGAATATTTATTACATCCCGAAAAAAAAAAATGTTTTCAGAATGGCGCTATGTTTGCAGCCCTCCCCTGAGGCAGTGGAACAGCCTACCTACAGAGGTAGCAACAACCACCACTCTGGACTCCTTCAAAAGGGGCATATGTGTGCTGTTACACTAATTAATATCCTAGCGCACCGCTGACTGTGCACTGAGCACATAATCCTTCCAAGAGAGGGAGTGTTTGTATTCAGGAAGAAGAAGTATACATTAAAATAGCTCAAACGTTCATTTTGAGACTCGTGTTACAACTACATTTTCCTTTGTAGATCTTAGATGATGTTACCCTATGTAACCTCGAGCTTCTTCCTTGTGGTCCTGATGGTGGTACAGATGGCACACTACTGGAGAGACTAGACCACTGCTCTACTGCCTTTGGTTAGTTACAAGGATTACCCATTCTGTCCGTGTTTGTATACGGTTGAAACTGTTTACAAACATGGTTATAAATGCAAATTTGACAAGAAGTACTCGTAGAAGCCTTATCCTTTTGTCTTGTAATCTGTTTGGTCGGCAAATCCATTGTACATGTAATAGCAATTGCTTCTGTCTGGCAAGCTCCAGGCTCTTCACTCAACACATTTGATCATAATATAAATTACGGGAGCATCCTAAGAACGCGCGATGTCATTGGCTGCTCAGCGTGCTTGATTTTCTTTTATAATATAAATTACAGGAGCATCCTAAGAACGCACGATGTCATTGGCTGCTCAGCGTGCTTGATTTTCTTTTATAATATAAATTACAGGAGCATCCTAAGAACGCACGATGTCATTGGCTGCTCAGCGTGCTTGACTTTCTTTTATAATATAAATTACGGGAGCATCCTAAGAACGCGCGATTTCTTTGGCTGCTCAGTGTGCTTGATGTTCTTTTATAATATAAATTACGGGAGCATCCTAAGATCCTAAGAACGTGTGATTTCATTGGCTGCTTAGCGTCCTGATTTTCTTTTATAATATAAATTACGGGAGCTTTAAGAACGCGCGATGTCATTGGCTGCTTAGCGTCCTGATTTTCTTTTATAATATAAATTACGGGAGCATCCTAAGAACGCACGATGTCATTGGCTGCTCAGCGTGCTTGACTTTCTTTTATAATATAAATTACGGGAGCATCCTAAGAACGCACGATGTCATTGGCTGCTCAGCATGCTTGACTTTCTTTTATAATATAAATTACGGGAGCATCCTAAGAACGCACGATGTCATTGGCTGCTCAGCGTGCTTGACTTTCTTTTATAATATAAATTACGGGAGCATCCTAAGAACGCACGATGTCATTGGCTGCTCAGCGTGCTTGACTTTCTTTTATAATATAAATTACGGGAGCATCCTAAGAACGCACGATGTCATTGGCTGCTCAGCGTCCTGATTTTCTTTTGTAATATAAATATTACGAGAGCATCCTAAGAACGCGTGATTTCATTGGCTGCTCAGCGCGCTTGGTGTTCTTATAATGCAAGCTCGAGAATTTCTTTCCGCGTAGATTGAGTTTTATATTATAAAAGAAATAGAAGATGGTTCTCCTATGTCTTATTTAACAAGTAGGTCCCATTCTGCCGTGCGTCGGTCCTCTTATAGATGCACAGATGACGTCACAACATGAAGAGGACAAAGAAGTGCGCCACGCGACGCAGTGACGTCATCTGTGCATCTATTAGAGGACAGATGCACGGCAGAATGGAATCTATTTGTTTTACATAATCGTAAACTAAAAACTGAAAATATCCAATCAAAATGAGTTGAGAAATTGGTTGCATGACGCCATCCATGTGCGTCCCAATTCGGCTCTTGACCAATCAGAGCGTGCGTTTCGGACTGAAAATAAAACAAAATAATGCACTTTCGAGGTCTTGAAAAGCTACTAGATGCAGTATTTTCAGACCGAGCGTGCATTATTTCGTTATAGAATATGGAGAACCATCATTTATTTGTTAACTACAAATTAGATGATCTGTTGTGTTCAGTTATGAGTTGCTTACCTAAAGGAGCTATGTCACGGTGAGGACACGCCTTCGTGTTCCAGGCCAGAACAAATTTATTTTCAGTAATTTTCACATAAACGGACGCCCCTAGCACACGTGTGGGATGGATGAAATCAAAGTAAATGTGCAAAAACGGTTAATAAACTGTGCGTAGGTCTAGTCTTCAAGGAAAACATTGCATATCCTTTCAATCAAGCATTAAGGGAGGGGACTTTAAGTATTTGAAGCCAATCAACAGCCACCAATCGAACATTGATTCTAGACATGCGCACAACCATGACACGGCGCCTTTAAAAACACTTTCGACTCGTGTAGGTCTTAGTGTAGAAGGAAACTTTTAGATGAAAGTTTTGCGCATGATTTGAACAAAAACTCTACTCAACTGTACTCGTACATCGTTCGTGTTTGTAGGTAAACGATTATTCAAGCAGTGGTTGTGTGCTCCTTTGTGTAATCCTGCAGCCATTAATGACAGGTAAGGTTGTGAGCCAATGCAAGAAAACATGTGTAATGAACTTTTAAACAAACAAACAAACAAACAAACAACAACAAATTTTTTTTATCATTTGTGGCGCCAATACCTACTGAGGTGGGTTTCCACTGCCGCATTTTTCTTACAGTAAGTAGAAATGATCACGGTGTGTTAAATTACGAACTGATATATGCGTTCAATTCTCGTTGAATATGATCACTATAAAACAGAAAGTACCCTTAACTGAAGATGATACTAGGGTGTTTTATAGAGCAGATTTCGTACGAGTGGGGCAAACTACGACATGTCCGTAACCGTGCTGTACCGTATTTATGTAATTTGATTGGATCAGCAGGACAATGGAAAACCATTTCAACGTCATGGCATGCCACTCATGAAATCTGCTCTATTGCACAATTGGTCAGTATGTGAATTGGCATGTAATCAGTGTTTGTTTCCCCTAAAGGTTGAATGCAGTAGAAGACCTGATGGCCCTGCCTGCTGTTGTGTCAGATGTGAAGGAGATTCTAAAAGGACTTCCTGACTTGGAGAGACTGCTAAGAAAGTGAGTGTGTTGTACAGGAACGTGCATATAATATATACGTTAAGGCAAGTCTATAAGCGGAGCTCTCGAATGGCAAAGCTTTCAATTGGCAAGATACTCAGTAGCTGGTCTACAGAGCCATAAGGTTCGAGAACTTGTGGAAGTAGCAGTTGTATACCGAAGAGATCGACAACAGCAAGAGAAAACGGCAGATTTAAGGGCAATCAATCAATGTAAAAGGTGGCTTAAATAAACTAAAATGGAGGAAAAGATTAAGAAAATTGAGAAAGAGGAAGTTAGAGAAAAAAATGAAGAAAATAATTCGTGCGGATCGCTCCGGGCCTCGCCGTTCAGTGCTCTCGTTCTTAGCCGAATCATTACTTAAAGTGCCACTAACCCCTTTTGCAATTTTTATACATATAAATATTTGAAAGGTTTTGAGTACTTCCGCGAAGAAATTGTTGACTTACATAGAATACTCTATGTTATAGGCTCGTTTGAAATGGTGAAAATTTGACCTTTTCTGACCCATGACCGCGCAAGAAAAAGACTGGGTCGATTATTGATCTTACGTCATCCAATTCATTCGACTTTGCAATAATTTGAATAAATATTTAGAATTTTGTCTAAATAACTGTTTTCTTTACTAACAACTCACAGACTGTGTATATTAGATCTATATATCGATGTTTCTGTGATAGAAAGGCGCCACGGAGAATAATGCATTAATGAGGTGACGTAAGATCAAGAATCAACCCAGTCTTTTTCTTACACGGTCATGGGTCAGGAAAGGTCAAATTTTCACCATTTCAAACACGCATATAATATAGAGTATTCTCTGTAAGCCAAAAATTTCTTTGCAGAAGTACTCGAAACCTTTCAAAGATTTATATGTATAAAAAATGCAAAAGGGGTTAGTGGCACTTTAATGTCATGACTACATTCTTGGTTGAACGATATCTGAAACTCAACTTTGTTTGTATGCAGAATTCACAGTCTGGGTTCTCAGAGGCGCGCCAAGGATCATCCAGATGGGAGGGCAATACTTTACAATGAGGATACATACAGGTACGATATGAACAATACGTTGATCATGTAACAAAACAAATCTAAATTTCTAATGATACCTGAAACAACCATGGGGGCTGATCAAAGCCAGGTCCTGGCTAATCCACAGATCGAATTGGAATTTAGCGTGTTGGTTTTCGAGGAAACCCGGAGAACCCGGAGAAAAACTCTCAGAGCAAGGGCGAGTTACCAACAAACTTAACTCACATATGGTGCTGCGTCCGGGAATCGAACCTGGGCCACAGAGGTGAGAGGCGAAGCGCTTAACCACTGCGCCACCCCAGCTCCCCCAACAGCACCATACGCTACACTGTCATCTGAGTTACTTTCTACACGAAGTGACTTACTCCAGGGTTCAGCGTGCTTTGCTCCAGGGTTCAGCGTGCTTTGCTTGTGCTTCTAAAACCAAAAAGATTTTTTAGGAGCACAGGCAACCACTGGCCCCTCGATCAGGAAAAAGTTAGCGATAAAAAAACTTATTAAATCGTTAAATTAAGCCATAATCTCGGACAAAATCCTTGAGAATTTTCAATAACATGCTCTCATCACCAGATTCTATGGGCTATGTAAAGCACCCCTCCCCCTCCCCGTACAATGTTGTTTGTCGTCGCCGAATGCAGGATTGTTACGGTGGATCCAACATTGTTTGGGGGGGGGGGGGGTACCGGGGTAATAATTTTATTCTTAAAGGTCGGTACACACGAATGGACAAATCCCCGGGACAAATCCCCGAGACAAATCCCTTTGTGTGAACAACTCAATTTTCATGAAAAATCTTGTCACAGGGACAACATTTTGTTTCTGGGACTTGTCCCTTCAATTTAAACTGGTTTGAATTGAAGGGACAAGTCTCGGGGACAAAATTTGATTGTCTCCTCGTGTGAACTGTTCATGCAACATGTCCCTGGGACAAAATAAAGATAAACCACTCGCAAAGCGTCATTTAACTTCCCCACAAGCCCTTATGAATTCTATTTGAAGATGGCATCTGATAAAATCACAATGTCCCTGCAACAAGTCCCCTCGTCTGAACACAACAAGGGATTTGTCCCCGTGACCCTTCGTGTAGACACAACAAGGGATTTGTCCCCGGGACATGCCCCTGGGACTTGTCCCTTCGTGTGTACCGACCTTAAATTACAAGCGTTTATGAGTGAAAAATGAGGTTAAAATAATCTTTCTCAACAGGTTTTGTCCGAGATTGCAGGTTTACACAACGAGCTTTTTCGGCACGGCTCGCCTAAATTTTAGATACGCGGTTTGGACACGGAACGCCTTATTGTTGTCGTGTAAATGGAAATGGAAATGAGTGCCGTGCCCAAGTTAGGAGTGCCGTGCCCAAGTTAGGAGTGCCGTGCCCAAGTTAGGAGTGCCGTGCCCAAGTTAGGGGTGCCGTGCCCAAGTTAGGGGTGCCGTGCCCAAGTTAGGAGTGCCGTGCCCAAGTTAGGAGTGCCGTGCCCAAGTTAGGAGAGCCGTGCCCAATTTAGGAGTGCCGTGACAAGTTAGGAGTGCTTAAAGTTACGAAAGCTTACGTTTCTGTAAGCTTTGTTTATCAACCCTGGCCTATTTAGCTAGTTGTACTAACCAGACTTTCTCTTCTTTCCCCTGATAGCAAACGTAAGATCACAGATTTCTTGATCACACTGGAAGGTCTGTCAAGTGCTAGTCGTATCGTCAAGCTGTTTAAGGAGCATGTTGATGACTTCAGGTGAATTTTTGCATCAATCACGGTTTCTTTAAGAAGTTTATTTATGACTCAGTAATTTTACTTGCATCAACTACAGTAAAGTAGCGCGATTTTCATAGCTCACTCTACCCAATTTCTTCGTTTCTGTGTATCGCGGGGGAAATCTTTTGTAAGGTCAATTACATTCTAGTAGCAACCTGGTCTTCAAGCCTCATATTTTTGTCTGTCTGTCTGTTTGTTGTTCTGTTTCCTCAGATCGAAGCTTCTCAGCCAGATAGTCTCTCATGAAGGTAAAGATGGCAATGAAACTCGTGGACGTTTTCCTCAGCTTCAAGATGTCTTGCAGTGTTTTGAGGTATTTTCTGTGCTTTTCTTTGAATCCAGTTATTAGAGTTTTCTCTGTTTTTACTTTTCTTTCACGTGTTAGTTTCTTGTAGTTAGTTACTTTTATATTAATTAGTTGATATTTTAAGAGGAAGCTCATTCACACCAGTGGTTTCAAAGAGGTCCTGCAAAATAGTAAAAACAATGCCTAGAAAACTACATAAATAACAGCTAAAATATTACAAGAACTTCAAAAACTCATGAATAATTAATGAGCATTTTGTCCAATCAGATGAAGCAAATCAGTCACGTGCATGCTCCTTTATACCTGATAAAATCTCATCATTCTAAAAGGCCCGCGGAGGGATTTGAATTCTGTCCCAGAGGGAACGGGGTTAATGATTGAGACAATGGCATTTCTATTGATGTTGCAGCTTTCTCATTGAATTGCTAATTAGGATGAACGTTTTATATAAAGAATACCAATGAACATGAAATTTTATATAAAGTTTCATCCTAATTAAGAATTCACTGATAAAGACCCAAAGAAAGCAAAATGTACACGGAACATAAGGTACCTAGATAATATGTTTTTGCACTAAATTTACTAATATCAGCAGACTACCGAGATACACAGATAATATTTTTTAAATGAAGTTATCCAACTACCATTACTTGTTTACCGAGCCACTGTTTAGTTCCAATTATTAAACCAAACTCAAAGCCGCCAAATAATAAAAACGTGCATTAAACTTACATATTGTTTAGTCAACAATTTTCGAGTCTGCCGTCATATCAGTCACATCGCCTTCCAAGTCTTGAAGTTGTCGAGGTAAACCACGACACCAAATCCTTGAAGTGCAGGTTCAGTTCTTGCATTGCGAAATGCCGCTTCAAACAACATACTGATTTCTTCATGTCATTCCCTTGAGATTTTCGTAATTGCAGGCGGTGATTCCTCGAATATTTTGCATGGCGTTGTGAATACAAAGGTTCAATGGTTCATTAAGTGAACCATTCCCTTGAGATGTGCGTCTTTCTTTCATTGCATTCTTAAAGCGTTTTTGAAGCCGTTTAAAACACTCACAGCACGTGTTTTATCAAGTCTAAAAATTCTCGGGCTTCGCCCTCGAATTTTTAAACTTGATAAAACACTGCTGTTCGTGTTTTAAACAGTACATGAAACACTACGATTATATAGGGCTATTACTAATTAAAATACAAGCTAATAAGAAAAGGGGCTGATTTAAAGCTAATAAAGGAGAACAATTTATAAACTTGTAACATGGGTTAGGAAGCTTGACTTAAATTCACGATAGTCTTGCTGTGCCTAATGCTAAGCACTAAGATTGTTCCAGATGTAACATGCAATATTAGTTAAATGAACGCGAAGGTACAAATGTAGTACCGTAAGTTGTGGAGCAATTTTTTTTACGACCGAGCAAGTGAGTGTAATAACATGTTTATTACATGGCTCAAAAGTATTCAAATCCAGCTTCGCTTCAATGTTGCGCCGTGTGGATAGCTCATGAAGTTAACTATCCATAGAACAAATTTACTTATTAAAAAGCTAAGTATTTCGCGAGCAATGATTGGTCAATTAGCGGTCCATAACTTCCCGTACGGACCTTCCGCCCACTTCCGGTCTAAAAGAAAATGGAGGAGCCATATAATAAACATCTTACGAACCTCGTTTGCTCGATCCGTACCGTAAATTATGGATCCTCGTTTATTTCCCTGTTTCTATGCTTCGCCCTTGGGCTAATAAAATAGGGGTGGGGTGGGTGGGGAAACTCGGTCCCTAACTTACGGACCTCGTACTTACGGATCTCGTACTTACGGACCTCGTACTTACGGACCTCCTGAAGTGCAAGAAATTTGAAAACTAAGGAAGGAATTCCATGCTTCACTAAAGAATAAATTTAATATAAATGTGGCACATCGATCTGAAAATAGCCTATTATGCACAATCATGAACCCTGACTGTAAAATGTCTAGTCTTACAGCAAAATTCATTTATAACTGCTTCAACATCTGAGCTGAAGCTCTAACTCAGTGATGCCTGTTCCCACTAACAGAGAACTACATAATCTAATTTAAGACTTGTCACGAACAAAACACCAATTAAAAAAATGTCTGTCTGTCTGTCCTCGCACTCGTTAATAAGAGGTATTTATGGATACAATTATTTTCAACTTGTTATTTCATGATCACAAAAGGAAGCGTATTCATTGCCTTCCATTTTGGTAAAGATACACTGCCTATGCACATCTGAATCAATCAATTTCAACGGCACGAAGTACCAACGTCCTTTCGGTCATAATAATAATAATAATAACGGCCATATTCATATAGCGCCATATCACCACAGTCTCATGGCGCTTTACATATTACTGACATATCCCGTCAGTGAATATTTCGGACTGCTATTACGGCGCCAATGGCTGCCACGCAGTTTACAATGTTGAGTGTGTGGTTAGTGCAATGGCCAGGCTGCTGTACCGGGTGACAATCCCCTTCTCTTTTTCGAGTAGTACAACAGGTTATTTCACGTCCCCTTCAAATACTGATCAGAAGTAGGAGACAAGGCCAACGGCTTATAAACGTCCCTGCTCAAGGACGCGGCCGGGTTCGAACCCCCGACCTCCCGCACTCCAGACCGTGCTCTACCAACTGAGCTAACCAGTGAGGCGTCTTGGCATGTTGCTTTTGATAGGATGTTTTTTAAATAGCTGTAAATGTTAAGTGTACACTTGCAAAACTAGTTATTAAACGCACTTTATATGATTTAGTATACTTTGTTGTTATTCGTAGTATGGCTTTGATCACGCTAAAGCTAAGAAGGATGGAGTCATTCTGCCAATGCCAGGTAAGGCTACTCGAATTGTGTCGTCCAGCTAAGAATTAGGCAGTCCAATGGCAGGGAATGCAGAAATGTGCTAATTGTGCCGGTATTGTTTCAATCGTCCACCTCATTGGCTTTAAACATCAAAACTTGAAGAAGAATATAATTTTCTCAGTTTTTTTAAACAGATTTGAATTGCATGTAGTGAAAACTCTCATAACTTTAAATATGACGAAAATTCAACATGGGGAACATTTTAAAATTGAAAACTTTCTTGGTTAAGACGAAATGTTTTCGAACAGAAGAAAAGTAGTTTCAAAACAGTTTCTGTGGATTTTGATTTCAGAAATTTATCATTTTAGGGTTGCCGAGTTGTCAGTATGAAAAACGGAAAATTCTACCATGGGGAAAGCAAATATTATCTGAACCATAGAACGTTGTGTCTAGATTTGACATGGGTTGATTATAGATGTTAAAAACAGGACAATAAAGCAGGCTTCTTTTGAGTAGGAAAGAAATACTACCCACCCACCCCACCCTTGGATATGCATCATTCTATTAACGATCAACCATTAAAGGTTAGGGGGAGGGTGGGGGAGGTCGAGGGCTGGGGGAGGTCGAGGGCTGGGGGTTTCCCAGAAACCGTGATTGATCCGCACCCCAACCTTTAATGGTTAATCATTAATAGAACGATGCATATCCAAGGGAGGGGTGGGTGGGTAGTTTCTCAGAAACCGGGATTGACCTGTATATTTTTAGAAAGGCGAGTAAAATGTTATAAAACCGCAACTGTTGCTAGTAGAACCTTGCTGAACTAGTTATTGCTGTTAGGCTAGCGGATCAGACCCACAAATACGACGTTGCCGAGTAGTAAAAATTAGTGACAATTAGCAGCAGTTGATAGATAGTGGTATTTCCTCTCATTTCAAGTGGCCCTGTTTTGCGGTATTGCAGTCCGTCACACTTTAAGATTACAGTTCTAATAAAATATCCCTCAACATTTTTGCGTGTGGAGAATGCTCGGGTCATTAGCAGGATCTGCTAGAGTCATAAGAAGCCTCTCATATCCAAGGGTAAACAAAAGATGTGATATGAATGTAGTGATTTGATATGAATGTAGTAACAAGTGTGTGTGGAGAAGGCTCGGATCATTGGCAGGATCTGCTAGAGGCATAAGAAGCCTCAATATCCGAAGTTAAATAAAAGATTAGCCTGAGGAAATCAGATCCCTCTAGTCGCGGGTCATTTCAAATCCCCCGCGACGAGAGGCGTCTGATTTCCTCAGGCTAATAAAAGATTTGATGTTTAAATCGTTCTTTGCCATTCAGGTATGCAGTTCTAATAAAATATCCCTCGACATTTTTGCGTGTGGAGAATGCTCGGGTCATTGGCAGGATGTGCTAGAGGCATAAGAAGCCTCAATATCCGAAGTTAAATAAAATATTAGCCTGAGGAAATCAGATCCCTCTAGTCGCGGGTCATTTCAAATCCCCCGCGACGAGAGGCGTCTGATTTCCTCAGGCTAATAAAAGATTTGATGTTTAAATCGTTCTTTGCCATTCAGGTATGCAGTTCTAATAAAATATCCCTCGACATTTTTGCGTGTGGAGAATGCTCGGGTCATTGGCAGGATGTGCTAGAGGCATAAGAAGCCTCAATATCCGAGGTTAAATAAAAGATTAGCCTGAGGAAATCAGACGCCTCTCGTCGCAGGTCATTTGAATACCCCGCGACGAGAGGCGTCTGATTTCCTCAGTCTAATAAAATATTTGATTTTTAAATCGTTCTTTGCCATTTAGGTATGGATCTAGAGTATGACTTCGCACTGAATGACATCAAAATTTGTAAAAACTGGTTTGACCAGTATATTGACAAACAAAGAAAGCGAATGAACTGTAGGGTGAGTGGACCAGAAGAACTTGATGTAAACAATTTTTTTTATTTCAAAATTATGCTGCCAGAAATTCTTTTTCTGATCTTACTCCATTGTCTTCTTTGCCATGTCTAATTTATTTTGTCTTCTTTTTCAGTCCATTTGTTACTGGGGGACTGGTAAGTGTCAAAGATGCCATATATATATACGAACACGCAGAAACGTTTCGTAAGCACACAACAATTTCAGAGGCTGACCTACTTAACAGTATCGCAGGAAAAACTGGCCTTCTTTCATAGTATGGAAATCCGTATTTCTAGAAATTTTCTAGAATATCTGCATGACGATTTTCCAGGGATAAAACTATGGAAATTTACTTTTACAACTATTTTCTAGAATATTTCCAAGGTGTAGCATACCGTATTTTCTCTAATAAGTGCCCTCCTTAAAAACGAAATTTGACATTAGTGCCCCCCTGAATTAGATAGTGCTACTCCAGGTGTATTGCCACTTTTAGTAATTGAGGTTGAAAAGGTAACTACAGTCGAAGCTCTCTTAACGGACACTATCGAAAGCGGACAGCTCTGTTTACGGACGCCGTTCACAAATATTCGTCAGTCAAATTATGTAGCTTTCACGTTCCCGTAAGCGGACAGCTCTATAGGTACGGACACCTTTATTGATTCCCCTTAACCAGGGTTCAGTTCGGATGCGACGCAGGCTAGAGGGTATCTGCTTACGGGAGTTTCGACTGTAATCAGTTTCTTTTCTTGCAACTCATAGTCTGATTTTTATCTCCATGTGCTTGCAAGCTACATCATATAGAAAAACAAATGGTTCAGTATGTTTCAATTTAGCGCCCCTCTTGAAAATTAAATTTGAAATAAGCACTCCGGGTGCTTATTCGAGGAAATATGATACTATGGAAGTTGGGCAATTTTCCAGTGTTTTGCTTTTGTCAGTGATGTTGCGCTCAGTAGTGCTGCAGGGCGTGTGCGTACTTTTTTCCTCTGAACGGGACGGTTGGCTGTATATCAGTCAGTAAACACTGCCATGCATGAATTACAGACATTAAATGCGGTCGTTTTACCAGCCAATAGTACTGGGATTATAACTGAGTTATTTTAAATAAGAGTGCAATTCCCTGCTCCCTCGTATAAAGAAAACCCAATACACCACAACCTGACGTGTTGTGATGCAAGTGGATATTTTTAAGATCGGTCCATGTTGGAACAACAAACTCTCGCGCGGACGTGCAGTCGCGCTAGGCGTTCTTTGCCAAAAATCCAACCACTTCTGATAAAGTTTCTGGGCACAAGAAGATCTTGAATGGATCTTGTGCAGGATATAATCACGTAGCTGTACTGGAGGGCAAAGAATATCTGACTTCATTTATGTAAAGACACTAGTACGAGATCGGTAGTGTTATTTGCAAAACCTGTTTGTATGTGCCTTTTTCCACCTCCAATCAATCTTTTTGAAACTTTTTTTTTGAGGGGCGGCCTTCACGTCCTCGGAACCTGGAATAGTACTGGCTATCCAAACAATGTATAACCCTGAAACAATACAAACCCCAACCCTAAAACAATGGAATTCTTTGTCAGTGCAGTCCAAATGGGGTCCAATAAAATCCAAGGTTTTGAGAGGTGAAGGCCCACTGGTTTTTGAAGTTTGTTTGCCACCCAGTAAAGCCTTTCTCATGGAACGACGAGCGCAATTCATTTGTTAATGAAGTGATATATCAGCACGTGAATGCTTCCTGCAAAAGGCCCATCAGCTGAAAAAGCGTCAAAACTTGACTCTTGTCTTCTGTTTGCACTCAATCAGCTAAGAATCGATTCCAGCTGGAGATCCCCGAATCGGCGCTTACCAAACACACCCCTGACGAGTACTCTCTGCAGTCACAAAAAAAAGGATACCGGCGCTACTGGACCGCGGATATTGAGGATCAACTTGTCACGCTTACAGAGGCTGAGGATCGAAGAGATGTGGCCTTGAAGGACACTATGAGAACTATATTCCACAAGTTTGACGAACAGTAAGTAGCTTAAGAACTGACTTCACTAAACTCGCGAAGCAGCATTTATAAAATAATGTTGTTGTCTTGTCGTGGTGGTCGTTCTTCACACTTCGCCACAACATCCCCCGGAAAATATGGGCTTTACAAGCTCTAGGCTTGATATCAACACTAATTTGTAGGTGCTGTGTTGCGTATGCATGTGTATTGTTTGTTTGTCGTATTTGCTTAGTAGGTACTTCGTGTTAACACTAATTTCTAAGTGCTGTTTCGTATGTGTATTGTGTGTGCTTTGTATATGCTTCGTACATGCTTCGTACATGCTTCGTATATGCTTCGTATATGCTTCGTATTTGCTTCGTATTAACACTAATTTCTAAGTGCTGTGTTTCGTATGTGCTTCGTGTGTGCTTCGTGTGTGCTTCGTGTGTGCTTTGTGTGTGCTTCGTATATGCTTCGTATATGCTTCGTATATGCTTCGTATCAACACTAATTTCTAGTAAGTGCTGTGTTTCGTATGTGTATTGTGTGTGCTTTGTAAATGCTTTGTGTGTGCTTCATATAGGCTTCGTGTGTGGTTCGTGTATGCTTCGTATAGGCCACTCAACATCGGAATCAGCAGCAGTGTTGTGTAAACCGGGTTTATTTGAGTTAAGTTATTACATTTATTAGTGATAAGGTAGTGACAACGGCGACATTACAAAAATTGGTTAATGACAGTGCTGTATCGGTGACCACAGCGCGCTGTGCGCTCAGTTGGAGTATCAAAGGGTTAGAGACTTTGTTGGTGTTTTATTGACAAATACAGACACGCGCTGACTGTATGATGAACTCAACATTTCTTCATACCGTATTCAGCCTTCGGCTACAGTCAGCGCGTGCCTGTATTTGTCAGTATTTATAAAAAAAAATATCATCGTACAGTCAGCGCGTGCCTGTATTTGTCAATAAACCATGCACTCCAGTCTCTAAGACTTAATAAATCGAGGCGTTTGATATTCTTGTTAGTAAAGTAACTCGTCCCTTGTCTATGTTCTCAGTTATGATGTGTGGGATAAGGCGGTACAGTGTCTGGCTGTACTGGACGCGTTACTCAGCCTGGCTACTTACAGGTGAGCTTGGCTTATGTAAACAGCTTTTTTGCTCTGACGAAGGGCTAACGCTCGAAACGTCAGCTGCTACTCGCTTCCTACGGCGGTTAGCATGCCTTAATCGACTTGTAGTTCATTATACCAGTGTTAGTCTTCCCCGCCGACGCAGCCCTACACTAGTTTTTACAGGAACTAGTTATCTAATTTATACAGCTACTTCAAGAAAACGTTGTTAATAGAAAGCCTTAAAGTCCCCTAACCCCATTTCTTCACATAAATTCTTATAATATTGTAGAGTGATTCTGCGAAAAAGTTTTGTGTTTGCTTGAATCCTTGATTGTCTACAACACTGTTGAAGTTTGCGAAAAGGGACCAGGCTCTCTTCACGACCGAGCCACAATACACTATTAAATTAGAAGCATTGGCCGTGCATTGTGTGTGACGTACAACGAGTGCCAATGAACAAAGTCTTACGTCACTCGACCAAGACCCCAAACTGCGCGGTCGAGAAACACGACGCGCGGGACTTTAATCTCCATTTAAAATTCAGCTATTGTACCGATTTCACTTATTTATTTTCCTTTCATCTTCAATTTTCATCTAAACCTTGAAAATAAAAATAAAATGGGGTTAGGGCACTTAAACCCTACGTGACAAGACCGCAAGGGAGTCTGGGTATCGATCACTAAATATCTAAAACAGTTATGCTTCTACCTCCATATGGATGGTAGAGTACCTTAGAATCAACATTGACTGTACAGTCAAGGTATAGCTGTTTTAGATTTTGCTACCCGTACTCACTACGTCGATGTAAAGCCTACGAGACAAGACCGCAAGGGAGTATGTGTATTGATCACTAAATATCATCTATTGAAGATGTTTCTTGTACTGTACAGTCAAGGTATAGCTGTTTTAGATATTTAGTTATTGCTACCCGTACTCACTACGTCGATGTAAATCCTACGTGATAAGACCGCAAGGGAGTATTGGTATCGATCACTAAATATCTAAAACAGTTCTGCTTCTACCTCCATATGGATGGCAGAGTTCCTTAGAATCAACATTGAAGATGTTTCTTGTGCTGTACAGTCAAGGTATGGCTGTTTTAGATATTTAGTGAGCACTGTTCATGCTCCCATTCGATCGGCTTGTCGACGTGTAGAATTAAGGTTTTGTATTCAACGTGGTTTTTAATAGCTGTATATATATTTACTAGAGGCGTAACAAGCCTCACCCGTGAATGAGTAAACTTTTCTATATGGCCCCGGTTGTTCAAAAGGTTGATAACGCTATCCATGTAATGGATAAATCCCTATCCAGTGGATAAGTATTAACCAAACCAGCTTATTTTATACATTGGATAGGGATTTATCCAGTGGATAGCGTTATCCACCCTATGAATAACCGGATCCTGCTGTGTAGAAGAAAATACACGGGTCCCGACACTTGATATATTTCAACTGACTTGTTTCTCTAGTAGTTTCGCATCAGGACGTTTCATTTGACGGTACCTGCTGTAGGTCATTTTTTCCTTCAAATATGTCATTGTGTTTTGTTTCAGTTCTCATGGTGATGGTACGATGTGCAGACCGGAAATCGTGCTGCCGGAAGTGACATCAAACGGTGAAACAAAGGTGTGTCATAAATACCATCTATCAAAATACTCTGTTCAGCCTGGTAGGTTCTTGTAGTTCGATCTTTTGAAAGGTCAGTTACAAAACTACTTCACACTTGATCTGTAAGTATAGTACAACAAGGACGACGACAACAACGTAGCCTTGCCACGCCGTAAATTAACTTTATTTGATTGGATGAGAAGGGCATTATATCACATTATATCTAGCGTTACCCTGATTGCTAGATATTTGTTTGTCTCGCTCATGAGAGTGCATAAGCTCCTCGATGTCGGCTCTTCGCGCCTTAACTTTAGCGCAAAGAGATAGTAGAACCTCTGGTATTTAGAGTAATCTTGCGTGACTATGCCGCGTTACTCCTTTATTAGACTTCTACAAAATCTGGTTCATGCTGTCTCATAACTATTCAATAGTTAAAGCAAGTATGACTCGTATTTAAACAATAGATGTTATTTAGCCTTGCATATATCTGCTCTCTTACATAAGCACAGATGACGTCACAAGGTGACGAGAACAAAGAAGTACGCCACGTGTGCTGTGACTGTTCTCGTCACGTTGTGACGTCATCAGTGTATCTTTAAGAGGACAGACCCACGGCAGAATGAGATACATTTGTTAAATACTAGCGAGAAACGAAAAAAAGGAAGAAACGAAATGATTTCGTTCAAAACGTGACGCATCTGTAAGAGGACAGATCCTCGGCCAAATGACATCTGTTTGTTGTATACTATCGAGAAACGAAAAAAAGGAAACGAAATGATTTCGTTCAAAACGTGACGCATCTGTACATCTGTAAGAGGACAGATCCTCGGCCAAATGACATCTGTTTGTTGTATACTATCGAGAAACGAAAAAAAGGAAACGAAATGATTTCGACCAAAACGTGACGTCATCTGTACTTTAATAACACATTGCTACCAACCAATCAGAGCGCGCGTTTCACATTGTTCATCGTATAAACGTGACGTCATCTGTGCATTTGTACTCTAATAACAGATGGCTATCGACCAATCAGAGCGTGCGTATCGCACTGTTTATTGTATAAACGTGACGTCATCTGTGCATCTACTGTAATAACACATGGCTATCGACCAATCACAACGCGCGTATCGCACTGTTTATTGTATAAACGTGACGTCATCTGTGCATCTACTGTAATAACACATGGCTATCGACCAATCAGAGCGCGCGTATCGCACTGTTCATTGTATCATATAGTATGGTGGATAATATTGTGTGGTGGTGACTTCTCTATTTTACAGCCATTCCTAGAGATTCGTGAGGGACGTCACCCGTGTATCTCGCGTACCTTCACCGGCGATGACTTCATCCCTAACGACACAGTAATTGGTATAGCTAATGTGAGTTGGCAATACATACTCACATATATTGTTCCATCATCAGATATTTCTGATATGACCTTTCTACGGTAACTATCCCAGATATAAGCATTGCCTTTGGGGGCGGGGTGGGGGTAGGAACTAAACTTTAGAGATGTTTAATACACGAGGTTCCTCCCAATATATGACTCGAGGTCATGACGTACCGACCGAGCCAAATATTGTCCCAATCCGGCCCGACCTAACTAAGTCAGTAAGTCTTGTATCATATAACCGTTTAGTTTGTTTGGATCAATCCTGGTTGCTGGGAAACCCCCACCCCTCCCCCACACTTCACCATAACCTTTACTGGTTAATCATTAATAAAACGATGCATACCCAGGGAGGGGTGGGTGAGTAGTTTCCGAGAAACCGGTATTGATCCGTTTGTTTTAATAACGGCAAAATCGAGCGGGAACGGACGGCTTTTTCCGGCCCGGGCACGTCACACGTACGGCCCCATCACGTGACTTTCGTAAATGGTTTTCTAAAGAAAGAGAATGCGGGGCCGTACGAGTCACGTGATAAATAGAGAATAATACATGGCGCGTGGAGAATTTATCTTCGAGTGGTCAACTCGATATCTCACGAGTGAGCGCAACGAACGAGTGAGATATCGAGTGAACACGAAGATAAGTTCCATATCTCCAAGCGTCCATGTGTATTATTTTATTTATTTTATAAACAATACTTGGACCTGGGCCCGGTTGTTCGAAGCAAGTGTCAGCGCGTGACGTGGACATCGCTGATTGGCTGAGAGGCGATATCCACACACGTAAAATTATCGTATTTTTACGTGTGTTTAGATACGATATTTCTCAATGCTGGAAATCCTTGTAAAACACTAGTTTATAGAATAAAGTATGTTATTTCATAGATAGTTACTGTAACGTTATAATTCACATATTGTTTGTTCAGGACAAGGACGAACAGACTAGTGAGGAAGCCAGTGACTTGAGTACATGTGTACTAGTAACAGGACCTAACATGGGAGGCAAGTCAACACTGATGAGACAAGCAGGGCTCATTACAGTCATGGCACAACTGGTAAGAACCGCAGGACAATCGTTAGTGTTAAAAAGCGTCTCTGCTCATCACTATACTTCAATTGGAGAAGGGACGCAGCTTACAAGACACAAGTGAATGCATGTTAATTAGAAGGCGTCTCAGCCCTCTGGCAGATTGATTTCAGATGACGTCGTTGTTTATATTTGGCCTCATTAGCATCAGACTTCAAGCTGCAAACAAGTGGAAGACTGTGACACACTTGGCTTTTTAACACTGCAAAAAATACAAAGAATGCTTTTGCCATACATTCTTTGTAAATTTTGCAACCGTTTTCTCAAAAACTATTCAACCTATTACTCTCAAATTGCCGGTGATTACCGAGACCAGCTTGAAGTGTGATTCATGCTAATGAGGCAAAAAAATGTTTCAAACCATCCGTTTGCTTTGTTTGTGTTGCTATGGACTGTGTTTTTCTCTCAACCTGTAAGGAGATTTTCCAGGTGTATGCCGGTTCAACACTTCATAGCCTGAGGGAATCAGATGCCTGTCTCCACCCCAGAGAGAGTGGGGGGAGGCACCGGTTTGATTTCCCCAGGCTAGACACGTCAAGCGCACTGTTCTTCACCTTTTGTTTCTTCATACCAGGGCTGCTATGTACCGGCAGAAGTATGTCGTCTAACGCCTATAGACCGCGTGTTTACCAGGCTTGGTGCGCATGACAGGATCCTGGCAGGTAACTACCCCCATACAGTGTAGGGCTCACAGCGGTTAAAGTTCTGAGCATGCGCAATAAATGACTTCCGGTTGTGTTTCAGCATGGCGGATGTGGCGCCAGTTGATTCGTATAGAAGAAGCCAAATGTTAACGAATACTGGCGAGCCAGAATTTTTTCGGCAAGTTGTGTACTCGTTGCAAAGCAAGTCATTACTTACTTTGCCTTAATTATATACAAAAAAGCTTACATTTGCATTATTTAGCTTAGGTTTGATAGGAAGACATTTTTTTAACATAAACTACGCATGCGTTTTACATTGGACCGCTGTGTTGCCGTAGGAGCAGTACTGTTGCCTCAGGATTGTTAGTTCAAAAAGATAACAAGCAGGTCTTCAACTGAAATTAAATGTTCACGATTTCTGGAAACAAGTCCTGCCTCCAGTTGAAGTGGTACTCATGATCAATTAAATAATAGGCAGCAAGAGAAAATGGCAAAATACTAAAAGAAACGCGGTGTTAACCTCTTACTTGTTGCAGGAGAGAGCACATTCTTTGTAGAGCTGAGTGAGACTGCAACTATCCTCCGCCACGCAACAAGAAACTCGCTTGTACTGCTGGACGAGCTGGGTATGTAGATTGATATGATGATGATAATAATGGCCACATTTATATAGCGCCATTTCACCACAGACTCATGGCGCTTAGCTTTACTGACATCTAGTCTGTGAAATTACGACTGAACTGCTTATATGGCACTGATAACTGCCACGCACTTTACTATAGCCCACTTCCGAGATATGCCTCATTTCCTACGTACAAAGGAATCAATACGAGGCTCCGTGCATAATGCTCAGTCGCTCGTGACAAACTACAGAAGTGCTGTAGTCTAGTCACAAACGACTGAGCATTATGCACGGAGCCTCGTATTGATTCCTTTGTACGTAGGAAGTGAGCATTATCTCGGAAGTGGGCTATTGTGAGTATGTGGTTAGTACAAAGGTCAGTCTGCTGTACCAGGTTCGTTCACGTCCCTTCCAAATATTGATATGAAGTGGAAGGAGACGAGGCCAACAGCTCGTATGCGTCTGCCCGAGAACGCGGCCGCAGGGTTTGGAACCGACGACCTCCCACATTTTATACCGTGCTCTACCAACTGAACTAACCGGCAGTGAGGATATGGAGCGTGATAGTAACATTCTTGGGGTCTTTCTAGGTGTATCAACGTCCTGAAATTCAGCACAATGAACAACTCTAATGTGGCTGTGTGGGTTCTTTGTATTTCAGGGTATTTTGCTGTAGTTCATTGTATTCTGGGGTTAGGGTTCTTTGTATTGTCGGGTATTGTTTTGCTTTAGTTCATTGTATTCTGGGGATAGGGTTCTTTGTATTTCTGGGTATTGTTTTTCTGTAGTTTATTGTATTCTGGGGTTAGGGTTCTTTGCATATCAGGGTATTGTTTCGCTGTAGTTCATTGTCGTTGATACACATAGAAAGAGGCCATTCTTGTTTCGTCTTGTCCTCATTTAGTCCGTGAGCCGAGGGCCAGGTCGGTATCATCCGAGGTGAATAAGGCTCATGTTATTTTTCTGAAAGTTTAGGTCACCTTAAGTGAGAAAATGCCTGATAGCATTCCATCAGTGGCAGCTTTAAGAAGTTATGGGGATATTTAAAAATGGCCGCCATCTTGAACCGGAAGTGAAATGTTTCTTATACTAAAATGCTTGGAATATGTTGATATTCGCTGAGTATGTAATACATGTTTGATTTGGTGAGCTAAAATGAGAAAAGGCCTGATAGCATTAAATAAGTGGCAGCTTTAGGAAGTTATGGGGATATTTAAAAATGGCAGCAATCTTGAACCGGAAGTGAAATGTTTCTTATACTAAAATGCTTCTAATATGTTAGTTTTAAGTTGACATTTACCAAGTGTGTAGCATATGATATTCTTAGTTAGATAAAATGTTTGTTCATTGTGTTTGTTAATAAATACGCGAACATTTAATCTGACCTGCATCGCAAACCGGAAGTGGTTCCAACTAAACTGGAAGTAGTCCACTATATCCCACAAAACCTCTGGAGAGCGAATGTATAGCACGGAAGTATTTTCAGTACCAGTATTAGTCCAATCTCTTTAAATTTTCTATGAAAATATGATAATATCGTATTTAATATTTAAAACTGGGGTAGTCTATTAACCTCTTTGATTGTTCTTGTGACTTGGCCTAAAAGCTTGTAAATGAGAACATCTGTGAACGAATTTATATGATTAAAGTTTCTGCCTTGAAACATTAATCAAGATTCGTGCTTATTAAGTCTCTTGGCATCCATGACGAAAGTTCACTACCAAGCGCTAATAATCACTCGCTATCATCATCATCATCTGTGTCATCAGAAAACTCCTCGTTCTCGGTACCACTATCTTCATCATCGCATGTGGAGGGACGATTCTCGCACTCTTTAAGTTTGCACATTTCAGTGCACTTTAAACCGTTCGAAATACAAACACATGTGGGTTCCACGCACTTCCTAACAAAATTGTAAGCGAGCAGTTCCAATATTCCTTGAGGTGCAGGTTTTCCATCCATCCAGTCGAAAGCTAGCTTCGGCACTCATTCCTCGTCTTCCATTTTCCACCCTCTACCGACTGGATTTGGTACTTGCGGATCCTGCTCCAAGCAGCGTTTCCAAATTCCGGCCTGGTAGTTTGCTTGTTGAACATGCTTTACCAGACAGTCTCTGCATGGAGGAAGCTGGTGCCTTTCTATCTCACCTCTCTTTGAACAAAAGAGCTGGTACCTGAGATTGTTCACTTTTGTGGTCTTTGTCTTGCTAGAATAGAGAAGGCACGTATACGTCTTCAACTTGTCAATTAGTTGTGGCGTGACATCCTACTGCTCTCCAAGCTCATCAACAGTTTCGCGGCAATCCCTGTTGTTCTTGATGAGTTTCAGTGCTTGCGATTTTCCCTTTCCTGCAAATGCACTCGCCGAATCGCAACCAGTAAATGCATGCATTCCGATAGGTGCTTTGCAGACATCGCGTCCAACAGATGCAGCAACCTTACAACATCGACTACTTTGGTGCGCGTGCGTGATCCTGTCTTCACCAGCAGAGGGATATTTATCTGCTCCACAAACGCCAAGGCTATAACGATAACATCTGTGTCGTCTGCGCATATCAGCACCGAGCTGTAACCTTCCTTGGCGGCATGGGATGCATGTAGTATCAGACGACCATCTGCTTCTTCTTGGCGACACATCAGGGACGGGACTTCCTCAACGGTGTGTGGCGCAATCTTGTAACATGTTTCGCCGATATTGGTATAAAGCAACTTGCCTTCGAGCTTTCTTGTGCTGGTATAATTCTTCCACTCATTGACAAGAAACTTGATGAGGCTTGTCTTGTTGTTCATTTTGGTGAAAGTTCCTCCACTGACGCACGATCTGCGAACTTGTGATGCTGCGCAGCTGATGTCCCGATTCTTCACCTCTCAATAGGCGTTCGCTGTTCTTGATTGAAAGTTCGTTGTACGTGACAAAAACAATATCTATCCTCTTGCTCTGCGCTCCCTCTCTTAAGGTCATAGCTAGGATATTTGCAGCAACGTCCCCAAATGTCAATTGATCTCCTTTGATCTTCTGGACAAGTGCTATTTCATCGATCACAGCAGCAGTATTCTCCGGGACTCGATCAGTGGCCTGGACATCCTTCTCAAGTAATGAGGCTAGAGCAGTCTTATTGGTCTTTCGAAGAAGCCCATCTGGTGAGGACAGCGCCCACGGCAATGGCTTCAGAGGATGGGCCAAGATCGTATCCATCTGCAAGTTTCTTGCCTGAGCCATCGCTATGATACGAGCAAACAACGACCTATCTGCCTTTAGAATTAGAGATCGTCCGCTTGTCGTCACTTGCTTCTTCTTGCTCATGTCGGTGAACGTCTTTAGCTTGTTGGTCTTGATAGGGTCATGGAACTTCTTAACGTGAGGAGTCTTCTTCAGTCTCTCCTCCTTGAAGGTTACATAGCACTTCTCTCCGATCGCGTACGCATTCCTTAGATCAGTGGCAATCTCTTGAGGTGCTTCCTTTGCCGTGGAAATGCTTAAGATAGAATGTTCATCTGCAAAGCTTGCTCATCTTTCGTTATTCTGGATCTTTGGAGCTCCGTATGTTGAGACTCTGTGTTTCTGTGCTGTACCATCTGTCTAAGCTTTTTCAAGAAAGAACTTCGGTACTCTGCAGTTAAGTAATAACGCTGGATGGTTGCTGCGTTCAGACTGAATCCAGTGCTACCACCGGAGGTCTGCGTATCTTTGTTGACTGTCACCTCTGTCGTCTGATCAACAGGGATTGTTAAGCCTGAAGGCTGAAGTGACGTTAGAAAACCGCCCGCGTCCAACAATGAAAAGAGAGATTCTTCCGCGCTTTACTGCTTTCTTGACGAGTGTCACGTGACTAAGTCACGTGAATATTATTAAATAATTACAAATTTATTTTGTATTTTTTCTCCCATCCATTGTATAACCCTTAGACGCCACAGTAATTCCTAAATCAGACACACACGCAAAGATATCATAGTTCCATTTTTCTGTTTATTCCGCAAAGTATGCCTTATGAATTGAGGGGGGGGGGGGGGGGGGGGGTGCACAAAACACCCTGCCCTGCCCAATAGCTGCCACCAATACACTGCTATCAGGCATTTCTGAACTCCCCAATGACTGCTCTTTCCAAAATACAATATGAGCCTTATTCACCTCGGATGATACCGATAGGCCAAATTTTGGGGTTTGGCTCACGGACTAATTCTAAATTCGCCCTTCTCGGCAGGTCGTGGGACCGCTACGTATGACGGGACGGCTATCGCATGCGCTGTTGTCAGGGAACTCTCGAGGAACATTCGCTGTAGGACACTATTCTCTACTCACTACCACTCCCTGGTGGAAGAATTTGCTACCGATCCAAACGTACGCCTGGGACATATGGTAAGGCATATGTATTTTTGTTGTTCATTCGTAATTAGCACCTCGTGCTCTTCCCTAAGGACTTGGGTTGTTATTTAAGATGATATTTGCATATGTTTTCACTTAACGCCAACCAGTTATCCGGGCCAAAATTTCTAGGCATTCCTTTGTAATCCCGGCTTTGTACAGCGTTTGTACATGTAGGTAAGGTCTTGATGACCCTTAACCTCCAGGGGTCTCGGGGAATTCGTATTGGGTTGGAGTATACGTTTCCAGAATATTTTTTCCTCAAAGTGAGGTTTTAAACTGGTTTTTCGTATCCGGCGATTCGCCATTAATTTAACATTAAAGAGGATGTGTCACGGTAATAGACTTTAGATTGCGTTCCGGGCCAGAAACGGCTATTTCCACCGATTTTGATATGAACTAACGAACCTCTCGGCCATGTTGGATACGTAAAATCAAAGCAAATATGTAAAAATGACTAACAAACAGTGAATATAAGCAGTCTCCAGGGAAAATATTGAACATCCTTTCAATCAAGCATTGAAGGAGGGAAGTTTAACTGTTTGTATCCAATTAAGGGAAGAGGTCAAAACAATGGATTTCGAATGGGACCCAATTTTCTCAGGGGTGGTGATGGGTGGCGGGTAATACCCCCTACCCCTTTTTTCGAGGGTGATTTTCTCGCGTTGTAAAATAGGGACACCTGATTTTAATGCAGACACTCGTTCTTCTCTGCCTGTAGAAACTAGAAATATAGTTACTTCTTCAATAAGTATTTTATTCAAGAAGATATTTGTGGTCAAAAATCTAGATTTTGCCAAAATAGGTGGCGGGTTCCGGGTACAACCCCCTTCCATCAAAATTGGGTTCCGCCAGAGTACCATTGTTTTGACCTCTTCCCTAGCAGCCACCAACCGAGCGATTACTCGATACATGCGCAGTACCATGACATAGTGCCTTTAATATGTAATGTTTATACGGCAATAAACTTGACACCGCTGATCGGCATGCTAACACGCCTCGCTCGATGTGTATGTAGAATATACAACATATATATTTTCTATGCGGCAGAGCGCAGTGACAGAGCATAGAATTGAACTCGTAAAGGGCTTGTGTTAACAAACGACTTAAACAATATACACCCTCAAAGGTGACCGTCCGCCTTTAATTTCTTAAAAGTATTTAAGCCATGATTCATCATTAGAAATCAGGGGAGGGGTGGTGGAATTTTGTGTGTACACGATATTGTTTTGGATTTTTTTTCCAAACTGTATGTTCTCATGTATATGTATTTTCCTTTGGTAAACAAGTATTTGCAGAAAGTTTTTTGGCCCATTTTTTCTTACTCGGGTATTTATTTTTGGAATTGCCTCTCCCCCCCCCCACCCCCCCCCCCCCCTCTCTCTGATTTCTAATGTCCACCCCTAAGGTGGACATTCAACACTGATTGAGAACGTAACTAAATATAAGTATTTAGGATTGACTTTAAGTGCCTCTGGATCATTTATTATAGCAAAACAAGAGCTAAAAAAGGTTGCACTAAAAGCTTTTTACTCACTCCGCAAGAACATGGGAATCTCATTTAGAAGAGACCTGTCACTTACCTTACATCTATTCGATACCCTAATAAAACCCATTCTCACATATGGCTCTGAAATTTGGGGTCTTGATACTGTTAAATATAATGAATCACGTGACCCAATAGAACAAGTTCACACAAAGTTCTGTAAACAAATCCTAGGCGTAAGCAAAAGAGCGGTGAACAAAGCTTGCCGTGCAGAATTAGGCCGTTTCCCCATCATTATTGAAGTAAAATCTAAGGCATTATCATTCTGGGCCCGCCTTCTAACATTAGACGAAAATAGAATCGCAAAGCAAGCCTACTTAGATATGCTAAGTCACACAAATTCGAAGAACTGGGCAATGCAAATTAAAGCTATATTATTTCAGAATGGCTTTGGCTATTGCTGGGAATCCCAACAAGATGCCGTTATTGATGAAAACGAGATCAAGCGGTTTTATAAATATACCAAACAAAGACTAGAGGATATTGAAACTCAAGACTGGAGATCAAGCATCTTCGATGATGAATCCAGATCAGTGGGAGGAAACAAATTAAGAACATTTCGTGAGTTCAAAACAGAATATAAACTCGAAGATTATTTATTGGAAGTTAAAAACATAGATCATCCACTAACTAAGTTAAGAATAAGCGACCATATTTTACAAATTGAAAGAGGCCGTTATAACAGAGTTTATGTGAGTCCTGAATTGAGAATATGCCCACATTGTCAAATTATGGAAAATGAAGAACATTTTTTTATCTAAATGTCAATTATATTCTGATCTGAGAAACTCTCTTTTTCAAGATATAAACAAAAAAATAACAAACTATAAAGATTTAATCGCACCAAAAAAAACATAAGCCAGAAATAGCAAAATACATCTATGAATGTTTTAAAGTTAGGCAAACCATCCTTGTATAGAATATTGGAGAAGCATGCCTATGTACAGTCTGTTGCTTGGCACTCTAATAAAATATGTCTTGTCTTGTCTTGTCTTGTCTAAGGACTATAGCAAAAGACAGTAGGGTGCGGCAATTAACGTCTCCTCGCGTACGACTTTGCTTGAATATAAATGTCTGAGATGTCGACATTCAAAGAGACGAGCAGAAAATAAAGGAAACTATGTGCTGTTAGCCATTTTGACCGTGAAAAGCTTTGACTTTGTTTCTCGCTACTATCCTAAAACATAATGGCAAGAAAGTAAGAGTTAACACGGCCCGAGGGATGTATACATGCATCAGGAGTTCCGGACTTCCGGTTGGATCACACTGCATTCTGGGTAGGTGGGCTCAGAAAAGTGGGCATCAACTTCAGAGCGGCCATATTGGATTTGAGCGCAGTCCAACTTGGAAACTTTATTAATCTCGTTCTAAAGCTTAAACATCGACTTAGAACTCCCAACTGAAGAATCTGTAAAGGTGAGATATTTTTCGTGTATTAGGTAGTAAGTTTTTTAACTTGCAAAGGAGCAGAAATTGACTGCACTCAAATCCAATATGGCCGATTCTAGAAGTTGATGCCCAACTTTTCTGAGCCCACCTACCTAGGAATGCAGTGTGATCCAACCGGAAGTCGGAACTCCTGATGCATGTATCTGGCTGAATTGCCGAGGTTCGAGGTATTTAACTGACTTATTTAATTGTTATTCGACAACCTTTATTTCACTAACATTCCAGTGAATTTCAATATAAATACCTGATTAGGTATTAAAGAGCCTTTATATAGCTCATTAGATATTCCAAGGTCTTTATATCAAAAATGACCTCCATATAAAAGCCCTTGAATATCAAATGAGCAATATAGTGAAATTCACTGGGATATTATGTAAAATAAAGGTTATTGAATAACAATAGACAATGTGTCAAAAATGAAATAATGCTAGTTACAAATGTCGTCCCGTGTGAGTGTTTCTGAATGTTAATTATGCGTACAGGGCCTGTATGGTAGAGAACGAAGACGAGCAAGGTGACCCGAGCAAGGAAACAATCACTTTCTGTACAAGTTTGTCAAGGGAGATTGTCCAAGAGTTACGGGTTTAACGCGGCAAGGACTGGCTGGCATTCCACATGAGGTAAGAGATTCTTAATAAATTGATGAGACAGTTAAGAAACAATCCGTGTAAAAACTAGGCATGGTTCTATTGTTCAGATGCAATTTGCTTTCCCCACAATTTTCTGTTTTTCATACTGACAACTCATCAACCCTTAAATGATAATTCTGAAATCTAATTCACTAAAACTGTAATCCTCTTATGTGAAAAACATTCAATCAGAAGAGTCCAAAACAATAACCAAGAAATCTTTCAATTTTAAAATGTTGCCCACGTTGAATTTTCGTCGTATTTAAAGGTATGAGAGTTTTCACTGGATGCAATTCAAATCTTCAAGTTTGATAGATTTTGATGTTCAATCCAGTGAGGTGGACGATTGGAACAATACCACAATTAGCACCTTTTTACATTCCATGCGCGGACTATTACTTAACATCAAGGTTAGGTTTATGAAGGTTATGTTCACTTGTTTTTTGTATAGATTATCTCGGTGGCTGTGCACAAGTCCAGACAATTTGAGGAAACCATGGATCAAGTCAAGATCTTCAGGTGAGTATTGCGATCGTTGAGAATAGACCATTTGCAGGAAAGGAGTCACGTGCTGATATATCACTTCATTAACGAATGAATTGCGCTCGTGATCCCCATGGGAAAGGCTTTACTGGAGTCGCGTGCAGATATATCACTTCAATAACCAGTGAATTGTGCTCGTAACCACATGGAAAATGCTTTACTGGAACAGTCGCATGCAGATATATCATTTCAATAGTGAATGAATTGTGTTTGTGATCCCATGGGAAAGGGCTTTACTGGATGGCAAGCAATCTTCAAACAACACAGTTTTAGAAAGATCGACAATCGATTGGAGATGGAAAATAGCATTTACAAACAGGTTTTGCTAATAACACCACCGATCTCGTACAAGTGCCTTTAAATAAATGAAGTCATTTTTGCCATCCAGTACAACCACGTGATCGCATCCTATAAAAGGCCCGTTACACATTATCTCCTAAACTCAATACACGACTTTCATAATGGCCGCCTCCTAATTTGCATATGTGATTTCCCGTTTGGGTAGTTTATCCACACGTATAGAAAATATGAACATTACCATGTGAAAGAGAGCATGTCGACATTAGTGAAATTGTGAAAGTTGAGTGCTGTAGCTTTTAAAGCAATGAAGTTACAGCCAGTTGAAATTAGAGAGATTTGTATGAGAAAAACAACGGAGGCCTTTATAGCCTCGCTTTCATGTTTTTCTGCATTACAAATGCTTATAGCTCAACAGCAGTTTTCCACATTGCTATAAAACTCAAAACTATTACTAGTTATAATGTGATCTTTCATGTGGTAGCATTAGTTTCCCGCTACAGATTGATCTTCCAAATTATGCAAATTAGGAGGCGGCCATTATGAAACTCGTGTATGGCACTTGATAAAACACTACTATGATTCACATAATAGAACGGATTTCAATTGAGTGTCGGAAGTGTTTTGGTTTTGCGTTTAGTAAGCTCTCCTATTGGCTGAGAAAGTAAACCAACCAATCAGAATCCAAAGTAAAACCAAACGCAAATTGGTTTTGGTTTGGTTTGTCATTGGCTCACAGAGAAGCCATTTATGAGTTACTTGTGATTATTCGCTCCTATGATTGGCTGGCTGTGGGTAATTTGCGTTTGTTTTTACTACACTTAACTGAAAACCGCTCTATTGAGACTACGTTTACTCTAAGGAAAAATGTTTCCTAATTCATATTGTTTTACGTTCTCCTGGGAATAGAGAGCAATATGAATTTGGTAACTTTTGCTCCAGTGTACACGTAGTCTGGATAAAAGCGATTTTCTAATCGTATTCTAGCGCTCTTTGTAACCATGATGAACACGCTTTAATTCTGAATTACTTCTTGCTGTTTCTTATAACAGGAGAGTACTGGGGCAAACTCGTGAGTCGTGTACAACAAAAGGCCTGCTTTCTCTTCGCGAGAAAATCAAGTTATAATATTACACAGGAGATGCGTGTGCAATTGATGGACAGTGTTTTCGACGCCGTGAAGTCGAGGAACGCCTTTGGATGCTTACATAATCTAGCATCAAAAAAGATAGAGGCGTCAAAGATTACGCAGAATTAGGCTTACTTGAATGTTATTGTATTCAGCTGCAGAGTGGTCAACTGCTAAGAACTAGTATATAGTGATAATTTCACGGGAGGTATTATTCAGAGCAACCGAGTTAAAGTGAAGTAACTTGCGGAAGGCGGCTGGTTTAGAATGAGGGTGAAAACTATATACGAACCGTATTAATACGGCACGGCTACCGTTTACAGTGAAATGGCTTCCCTTTTCGACCACCATCCAATCATATAACTACGAACTGCATTAATACGGTATGGCATACCGTAACAGTGAAATGGCTTCCCTTTTGGACCTCTATTCAATCATATCACTACGAACTATACGAACCGTATTAATATACGGCACGGCTACCGTAACTGAAATGACTTCCCTAACTAACAGTGAAATGACTTCCCTAACTAACAGTGAAATGACTTCCCTAACTAACAGTGAAATGGCTTCCCTAACTAACAGTGAAATGACTTCCCTAACTAACAGTGAAATGACTTCCCTAACTAACAGTGAAATGGCTTCCCTAACTAACAGTGAAATGGCTTTCCTAGCTAACAGTGAAATGGCTTCCCTAACTAACAGTGAAATGGCTGCCCTTTTGGACCTCCATCCAATCATATGACAGAGATATGGCTGGTGATGTTATGGACGCAGCAGACATGCATTTTTCTCATTCATACGGAATCTCTAATTGTATATAGCTTGTTTCTGGTATATAAAGACAATATTTTTGTAGCGTCATTTGGTAACGCTACGTTACAGTTAGTGCTAACATTTATGGACTATTTAACTATGGAAGTTGTTACAACATCAGCTAACATTTGTATGCTGTTGACATGACTAACATGACAATCTTCGAGCATTTGGCATTTTGCAAACGGTAATCTAGTTGAGAATACAGGAAGAAAGTTGGGTATATTTTTGGTTAAATATTCAGTACTTTTGTACCAAATCCGCAATAAAGCCATTAGAGGGTATGCTTTCTCAGCTTTTATTTGTAAGAAACTCATTCAAATCATTGCTCTACTGACTCTTACAGAGAACCAATATCGAGTTGTTTAGCGCAGAGAGAGAGAGAGTCGCTCAAATGTTGATGTTAAAGACGCGTTCCTAATGACACTCGGGTATCGCTGAATAGATTTCAAACCCAATCTCTAACACACGAACTCAAACCCGAACCATAACACTTACCCTAACCATAACACTTACCCTAACCATAACACTTACCCTAACCATAACACTTACCATAACACTTAACCTAACCATAACACTTACCCTAACCATAACACTTACCCTAACCATAACACTTACCCTAACCATAACACTTACCCTAACCATAACACTTACCCTAACCATAACACTTACCCTAACCATAACACTTACCCTAACCATAACACTTACCCTAACCATAACACTTACCCTAACCATAACACTTACCCTAACCATAACACTTACCCTAACCACTTAGAAAACACGTTCTCGGGTAAACGACGAGTTTAAGGGCTAGGACTCCAGAGTTTACAGGTAGAAAACAGAAGAGTAAAAAGTAGAGAGAGAAATGCGAGGTTTTTGTGGATTCCGAACCATAAGCTTCTAATGATAAAGGAGCTGTGTCACGATGAGAGGTCTTTATAATTTGCTGTCCGGGCCAGACACAGTTATTTTCAGCGATTTTCATATGAACTGACGAACCTCGCGCACGTGTGGGATGGTAGAAATCAAAGTAAATATTTAAAAATGACTAATAAACTGTGTATAGATCAGGTCTTCAAGGAAAATATTACATAACATTTCAATCAAAGCAGGAGGGAGGAGACTTTAACTGTTTGTAGCCAATTAACAGTCGGCAATCCAACATTGACTCCATAGACCTATATTTCAGCGTCCAATTTGAGTCCGTAACCATTGTTTAGAAATCTCTAGTCTCACATTCAGGTGAAAACTCGTGTGGCAACGTGAATACGAGGCTGAAGTCTCCAGGACAATACCTGTTTAAATTGGACGCCATAAATGCAATAGGTCTATGCACAGACTATAGACCCTTTGCACGTGACGTCATAGCCGCCATGTTGGTGTACAGGTAACAATAGATTCCTGGTTAGCTTCTTTTGTTCTGTACACCAACATGGCCGCCATGCCCTTTGTCATTTGAATCTCTGGGGATTGAATGCAAACCATCTATATCGCAACCCCGCCGTCGCAGTGACTCTGGGATGGATATCTCTGTTTTCCATTGTTGTTGGGCGGCCATCTTGGATTCGGGGTTGCGATATAGTCTGCGCATAACCATGACACAGCTACTTTAAATAACTTTAATTAGATATATTTTGTAGTAATTTAGTTTCAAGTCACTTCAGTTGCCTCTGATTGATGTCGACGTTGCTCTTAATAAGCCTTTTCAATAAAATGACGCATCATGGGTAATCAGGTCTAAGATGATGGAAAATGCAGTGTTTGTATGAGAATCTGATGTTAAATAATTCCCTTAAAATGTCAATTCTGTGAAATTCATTAATTGTAAACTGATACTAGGCAAAATATTTTACTGATAAAATTTGAGTGGTGTAGCTTTACAAAGAAGAGAGCAACCGTATTTCCCCGTTCCCATACATTAATTTGTCGGCGTTTTTTACACAAATGTATAGAAACTAAAAAGTGTAACTGCTCGCTTTCTAGTAATTATAAACCGCTGAAATTTGATCAGTAAAATATTTTTCCTAGTATCTTAAGTTTACAATTGATGAATTTCACATGGAAATCATTTGACATCAGATTCTCATACAGACACTGTCACTGTAGTTTCCATCATGTTGTTTCTGATTACCCATGATGCGTCATTTTCTTGAAAAGGCTTATAAGGTGCGCAATTTAAGGTGACTTCAACTAAATAGTGAGCTAATTTTGTTAAATTCGTCTAACTATTCAAAACCACACCGATGGAGCGATGACCTAACCAGACAGACGACGACTTCTTGAAAATTTACATTAACAGTTTAGTATGTCTTGACAAGTGGTAATAACGTGGAAAGGTTAATGGTTATTGTTTACGCGAATGCAAGTGTAATTGTAGAACATTGCCTCGAATACTAATGGGATATTGTAGATCGAGTAACTGCTGCTGATTTGGTGAAGGCACCCAGCGAGAGAACTCGAAGTTTGTGATAAAGTTCACCAGATTATTGAAAACAAAAAAAATAAACTCGTTTTCGTTCATCATGATCGTGCATACTTATTTTTTTGCGTTCTGCGAAAGAAAGTGAGCCAGGAAAGTATATCCTTTCAATCCTACTGTTTTGCCAGCTGTTTCGTCAGTTTTCTTCATACAGCTATTTCAAACGGATAGAAAGTTAATTTTGCCATCTTGAATTATGAATTTGCATTTTAAGTCCAGCAAGCCAGAACAGATGACAGGGCTTCACGTGACGATTTCAGAATTTAAATCTGCTGTCCTATCCCATACGCTCTTTCGGTCTGGTAGCGTAGGGGCTTGAGTCAAATTGACCGACGTCATTTTGAAATAGCTGAACACGAAATGCGCTCTTCAAATGATCCAATCAGATTCCTTGTTAGATAATTAGTCTTGAATGCGTGTTTGATTGACAAGACAGAAGAGTCTTCAAGTCTTCAATTCCCAGCTTCCTCAGTTTGTTTGCATGTAAGTCCATTTGCGTCAGTTTGTTACGTTAATCACCGGCCTATTTTCCCCGAATCAGATATCTTAAAACCCTTCGCGATAGCTATGTAAAGCATAGAGAATCCACTGCAACGAAAAAGATGGCAGCTGTCCATTTCACCCAGAGTTCCACAGGGGTGGAATCGCTCACTCATAATGATTGGGTACAAATACATAGATTAGCAGTGGTTTTAAAATTTAAGGATTTGATAGTAATAGAGCGACGATGGTTGTTTAGCGTACTGGGCCGGTTAATCCAGGATTAGCACTAATCGGGCTTTGAACAACCCGGCCCTGGTTGCGATGTTTGCCTTACGAGCGAGGTTCGAGTTCCAGAAAATATTTTTTTACCTTGTCATTTTCCTTGAAAGTTTTTCTTGTGAACCCTAGCTCTAGGTGGGTAAGATCTTGTTCACTGACCGTTTTTTTTTTTAGTTCAGGGTAGGGTTTTTATAGTTAGTTTATATTGCATTTCATGAATTAACAAGAGCCCATCTGGGCTTTCACTCGGGCCACATGAGATTGAAGATGAAATACACTTTCATTTGAAATCCTCTTCGTAATTATAACCAAAGGGAAGAATTGTTAGCTGAATTTAGCAGTCTTTAGGAGTGGTCGGTAGCGCGGTGACTTTCATTCTCTGCTCCCCTAGTATATATGTAATTTAATATTTTATTTTTCTCGTATGTTGACCTTTTAATTTAAACACTATACTTATTCGTTTAACACACTGCATTTGAGCAGGCATATATTCATTGTTTTGAACCCGAGAATTAACCGTACTACCGTACTTCATAGTCCCTTTCTTTAGTAGTGGGTTGTCGGTCAGGTGATTGTAAACTCTCGTCATTTAGCACATAAAATGTATTCTGATGAATAGGGATCGGGTTGTCATGTAAGAAAGATGGCTCTTGAACAAACTGATTCGTTGCTAAAGCTTCAGCAGGTTGGGTAGTCTCGGAACACTGGAGACCTTGGTCTTTCATTGTCTTCTTTTTTGTATTCTTGAATTTTTTTTTAAAGTTTTAAAGTCGGATCTCAGCTTTATTATATCCGCTTTCAACTCGCCATTTTCAACTTCTAGGACAATAAAGGTGATGACAGCATCTTGATTTCGGTCTTGTATATATTATCTTGCTGCACTAATTTGTCTTCCAAATGACTGAGTTTCGTTTTGATGTGACGAGAGTAAGAATTCATTACGCATATCAGTTAGGTCAGCCTCCATGTTACAAATCAAGGTAATTAAAGCAGCGAGAGAGTTCTTATTGTCGTGAAGAATCTAAAGAATTCCCTCTCTTCCGGTTTGAATTTGACTCATGTGTATGTTGCTTTTGGAGTTTCAAGGATATGTTGATCCAAAACTACAGGCTCTTGGGGTTTTTCATTGACTTGTGAACTTGCAGGCTCTGTAATTTGTTTTGTTTTCTTAGTATAACAAAGTGTTGAACATGTTCATGTTCTCAAGCATGTCGCGCGTGACCTCTGTTTCTTCATTCATTAAGTTCTCTACTTTCATCTGTAATCTGGGAAACTCAATCTTTGCCCATGCCTTGGCACATAACTATTCCTGTTGTTATGTAGACGTGGATGATTATAAGTAAAATCCTTCGACAGCTTGTACCGTTTCCGTTAGGTCAATATACTCTCTGGAACGAAAATTTATGACTTGATCTCAATACTCTCTGATCCAACTTACGGTAAATTTGAATCTCTGACAGTTTTTCAGAGACTCATAATATTGGTCTTGAAGTGCCTTCACCCAAAATAAGATGATCTCCTCGGATGTTTTAAATGCAGCACAGCGAGCCGATGGCTTATAGATTCCAATATCTATTTCTTCGAATTTTATAGCTTTCCGGATCCTGGTCCCTTCACTGGCTTCAGGTCGTCGTAGGTGTCGTATATAAAATCACTGGCCATCTGGGTAAAAACGCGGTCCTTCGGCTCCGACAATAGCGCCAGTTGAAATATCCTCAGCCTGAGTTGAAATATCCTGATCCTGAGTTTGAAGGCTTTCGCACGAGTGAAGTTAAATAAAACATTAAACTGGCTTACATTTGAGAGATGGGACTCCAAATTAGAGAGAAAAGTTCCTCGCGGGTCCTCCGCCATCTTGCTTTACTGTATTAAATTTTGAAAATAAATTAACCTGGCGATTGTTGCGTGACCAGCACAGTGCAATCTGATTGGTGTGAATTTGACCTTTAACCATGCGCAGAAATTTTGCTACATCAAGCAAAAACAGAAAAAACTTGCAGATTTAGACTCGGTGCTGCCACAGGCAGCCCGAGTAATTAAGTGAGCGATTCCTCTCCTTTGGAGCTCGGAGCTTTGGACCACAATCCCTTGCGAACCTAACAGCCAAAATAACACGTAGAAATCCTCTATTCTCTTCAATGACTGTTTTGGCAACAGCACTTGTACTGGCTCGCTTTTAAGATTTCAATCCTCTACCGCGATTTTATAACGTATCTTCCTTTAAGGCAATTCTCTCTGGTTTTGCACTGAAGTGAAGGAAAACTACACCAAAAGAGAATAACGAAAGTAGGACGAAGTCGTGACGCTTACGAGAAGCTTACGAGAAGCTTGGTGATAGCTTTTTTCGATTTCACACTGTCCGAAGTTTAGCCGTGTTAGAACAGATTGTGCGGGTGAAATTGATTTTATTTCTGTATTCTGGCTCAACGGATACAACCAAATACTCGTTAAAAATCTCATACAAACCCTTATAATTTAAAACACAAACAGAGCTTGGATTTCCTGTGGTGAAATAAAGCCCCCTGATGATCTGAAAATAGCAAAAGAACGGGATAACAAATGGCACACACCGAATTATTTTGGTAAGGTTTTGAGTAGATTTGTTTACATCAAATGGCCTAATGCATTCCTGACGTGTTTCATCAAATTCAGTAGCGACGAAGGCGGGAATGCTGAACCCAACAGCCATGATACATTTTAGGGGTCATTTTCAAAATGATCGCCGAGCACCCCAGTCATTTTGTTCCCGGAGTCATCCCCCGGTATTAAACCTTATGTAAACTGTATTCCTAATGAGTCTCGCACAACAAACTGTATTCTCGTGAACGTGGCCGCGAGCAATGTTCTGACTCTGTTCTTGTGTCCTAACGCGGTGTAGCCTCTCCCGCAGTCTTTTTTAGGGGCTGTAGGGAGAGTGAGTACCCACTGTGGGGAGAGTGGGTACTAGCCCCTAAAAACGACTGCGGGAGAGGCTACCTAACGTGTACATTGTAAAAGAACCTTAAAATTATAATAGACCCTTTCCACGTTACGTCATAGCCGCCATGTTGGTGTACAGTTAACAATAGATTATTCGTTAGCTTCTTTTGTTCTGTACACCAACATGGCCGCCATGCCCTTTGTCATTTGAATCTCTGGGGATTGAATGCAAACCATCTATTAAGTGCGCATTACATTCTTCACGTGCCGGTTTCGAAAACAATCATAATTTCAGTTTCATTTGATTTCTTACTCGAAATGTGTTTATACAGAAAGCAAAGCCATAGAATATAGCATAAGTATATGGTGGTCCGTTGTGACAAAATAGCTTGTTAGTGTATATGCACACATCTGTTTGCGAAAGTACGAATACTCTAACATCGCTATTAGACGCACACAGCCAGATCACTATTCGCCTCAGAAAATAGAGGCAGTACATGTTAACGCACTGAATAAAAAGTTTTTTGTTTTTTTTTAATCTAAAGTATTTTTTTTTATAAAATGAAGTGTAAGGCCCCTAGCTACTATTACTACTTCTGACTACAAAGATACGCGAGTCGGTAACACTCCTTTTCTTCGGAAAGTCATTTCAAATTCTTTCCGGATTTGAATTAATTATACTGCTAGAAAATTGCAAAACTTACCGCCGTTTTATCTTCTCATTAGTCAATAAGCTGTTTATCAAGAAAGGTTTTCCTTAGAATTGATCTAATTACCGAATTAACAAGCGCCGTTAGCGTTAGCTCAATTGAAATAGAACAAAGCACGCGAGTCGGTAACACTCCTTTATTCGGCAAAGTTATTTCAAAATAGATGGTGGATGGATCGACGCGAGCATTACGGGTTATAAAGATCTTACATATCACGATAATTACGACAACTTCATTATGGTTTTCATCAGGCTATTTGGCAGTTGTCTCCAAATATGAGTTTCACTCGCTACAAGTCAGGAGCCCTGCTAAAGTAAGTTTTAAAACTTCCCGCCGTTTTAGATCTTAATTAGTTCATTAGCTTGTTTATTCAGGAAGTTTTCACGCGAGTCGGTAAAACTTCCTTTATCCGGCAAAGTCTTTTCAAAGTAGGCGGATTTACGGGTTATCAAAACCTTTAAGTGTCCACAATAATTACATCATCTACATGTTGGCTTCAGGCAAGAAATACCAACAACTAATCATTCGAAGATTGACGAAGATTGTAGGTGGATTGCAGAATCCCTTGTCGAGTTTCTTGTTGCACTGCTCGCGCGAATGAAAATTGCAGCGTTTACCGTAGCGTTCCGTTTACCGTAACGAATTTTGTCGAAGAAAAGTGAAGCGTGAATTTTAAAATAAAATTGAATTACATGCACATTACTGATAGCTTTTTGCCGTACTATTCTCCACGTCCAATGCATTACAGTAATAATAATAAGGAAAACATGTATTCATAACCTTTTAAAAGGTTGGAGGGGAAGGGGGCGAAATCGCTAGAGGGGGGCGAGGAAGGGGGGCGAATTCACGGTGGTGGGGGGGGGGGGGGGGGGGGGGGGGAGGGGGGGAAGGGCGACATCGCTGGTACACAGTCCTAAGCGGTACTTCCAAACACACTCCGTATACAGATCAGATGGCGTACCCCAGGAACCAACAATAACAGTAAGAAGTTTGATCCAACTTTTAGGCCAACAGTTTAACATAAATATCTAAGTGCAGCATAACATTTAAGTTATCTTAATGCCAGACCAGTTTATAAGAACAGGGCTTTGGAATATACATGGTCACTCTCACAGAGAACTTGGCAATAAATTACACTTAGCAAATTGTCAAGAGTTCTTAAAACAACATGACATATTTGGCGTTGTTGAAACACATGCAAACGCAAATTCGGATCTATCAATACCTGGATTTATCCATCGAGCAAAATTCCGCGAAAAGAGAGGCAATAAACATTACGGTGGTATTGCCATTTACATCAAAAAAGAGCTCACAAAACATGTGACATATATTCCAACAGGGAATGAAAATGCCATATGGTGTAAATTACATAAAGAATCATTCAATATAGACAAAGATATATTCTTGGGAATTCAAAGCAAATTCTGCAAGATATTATTAGGTGTCGGTAAACAAGCGACCAACAAAGCCTGTAGAGCTGAATTGGGACGCTTCACGACACGCCTCACAACCACCGTTCGAGTCGTGAAATACTGGACACGTCTTATAAGTTTAGATGACACTAGGCTTACGAAACTGGGCTATGATGAACAAAAAATGGAAAATAAAACCCATTTGTGGTCTTCTAAAATTAAAGAAACCCTATTTAAGTTAGGTTATGGATATATATGGATACAGCAATCTACTCTTAGTAAAGAGCAAATAAAATATTTTTAAAGAGCTTCGAACAGAGAGCAACCGATATAGAGACTCAAGAATGGTTTGCGGCCATAAACGATGATCACAGATCAAATCCAAATTCAGCGAATAAACTACGGACGTACCGATTATTCAAAACAGAATACAAGTTTGAGAACTATTTGGTAAATATAAAAAACGTCAAACATAGAATAGCACTAACTAAACTAAGAATCAGTAATCACGACTTAGCAATTGAAAAGGACCGGTATAAGAGGCCGTATGTACCGCCTTCAGATAGAAAATGTTTCTTCTGTAAAACTGATATTGAAGATGAGGAACATTTCCTACTCAAATGCAAGTTATACACGGAGGAAAGATTAGCTCTCCAAAACGTAATCGGTGTTTCCCATATGACTCTAAAGAAATTGTTGAATCCATGTAAACAATTTTCCAACAAAATAAGTAATTATATAAATTTATGCTTCAAAAAACGTGCAGCCATTTTCAATAATAACTCGTAATTTTGCTAATTCACTTCTGTAAACCTAACCTTGTTGGAGCCAAACTGATATACTTGTAGAAGTATTCAAGTCCAATAAAAGAAATGATGATGATGATGATGATGGTACACCGGCCCTACGGATGGCGCCGACAATATCATATCGACCTAAACTCCTAAAGGACCTTAAAAGCATCTTTCATAACCTTTCATTCCAGCGGTTTGACACATATTTTGAAAGCTGTATTTTTACTGACATCAACTTTAACTGACATAATGGCCGGTTTCTAGGACTGCTTGGAAACGAAGTTGTCGCAAAGCACGATGGGATAGTGTCGACAGCATAGAAGCAGTAGACACAAAAAGAGAAAGTTCCAGAATTTGAAACAGAAAAACACTGGATGACGTACAGAAATGTTCTAGCAGTTTAAGGGGTCATGTATTCTCCACAAAATATTTTAAAAAAGTTGACAATAAAATGACAACTTACATGGCTTCCAGAATGTTCGCGTGCTCATTGGGCTCAGTAACCTGGCCTCCGTTTTTCTTTGCGTGCGTTTTGTAACTTTACGTGCGTTTAATTAGCTAACCGTAGTGTTTTGTGTTAGAATTTTATACGTTGTATATCAGCTTTGCTGTAGTCTTCGGACTTTTCATTCTTAATCGTTTATCCTTTGGCTGTATAGGTCCTCACTTCGGATCCAACGTATTTTTGCAGGATTTTTGTTCACGGTATTTGCTTATATAATTTCGTTTTATTAAGTTTCCACGCGATTTGCACTTTGTGTGTTTGCATCCTCTTTCTAAAGTTTGCGTGCATTTTGTTAAGTTTGCATCCTTTTTATTAAGTTTGCGTGCTAATTATAAACCAAACACGTTTGATGTAATTGTATTATGTTTGCGTGTCTCTTATTAACTTTGTGTGTGTTTCCTGTCCTAAATGTTTGTGTTTTGTCCTTACCGGCCACCGTAAAGATCCAGCGCGACTCCGCCCAAATTCGAAATATGTTTTCTCCCAAGTCCCAACTGGCCGGAAATATAATTCGGTAATCGCAATTAATTATATCAAGGGTATGCCGGAGGCGGGATACTAATTTCAACCAATCATAAGAAAGCTGAGTGGTCTATGTGTTTCACTTAGCCAATCATAACAGGGAATAGAAGTTTCCACCAATCAGATGTCGTGTACTAATGCATATTAATGATTTCATCATCTTATTTGCCTGCCGGGTTATTTCGAAGTCCGTGAAAGTACTAAAACTGCGTAAACACTAGTGGAATAGAAAGGTTTGATAGAAATGTGGCGAAGAACTCTGCTGGTTTTGAATCCAAATACGCTACACATAGTGCCAAAACAAGCTCTAAGAAATACTAAAGTACTGAACTTAAAAAGGACTGGGGTTTTGTTGCGTTGTTTATCAAGCGAAGCGAGTCAGACAAAACCACTTCGTCTGTGGAGTGATAGTGGAGGTGACGATGCAATTTCAACTCCTTTCGACGATTTAGGTTCTTGGCATGATGCAGAGGCTAAGTCCTTCCTCCACAATGTATCTGTGGATTCCGTTGGATATAGCACTCATCTGGGTAAAAGACAAGCGAATGAAGATCGGTATAAACTATTGGAACTCGATCCAGATTTCTACTATTTCGCTGTGTTCGACGGTCACGGTGGGTCAGTTCCTGTCGACTTTGCACAGCACAAGTTGCATGAAATCATTCGACGCCTGCATCGGGAAGATAAAGATCTGGAAAGAATCCTCGTCAAAGCATTTGAAGAATGTGACTATGAACTCGAAAAGCACGTGAATCGGTTAATTTCGGAGCAAGGTAGGGTGGAAAATATCGCTGATCGTCCTAAAGTCTAACAGTAATGCTTACGAGTTACGGTTACAAAGAATTAAATACATGTACATACGATAGTTATGATGATACTGTAAATCTTCCTTGGTTCAGTTAAAGCTTTCGAGTGGCGTAAATGATGATTGGTAAGTCGAGTGGAACGACGTTTCAGTAATTTCCCGATGTCTATAGGCAGCTATATAGAATACCCGGCCACTTCAAAAGATCACTTAAAAACTGTGCTAAACTATGCTAAATTCTCCAGTATACTTATAGTGCAGGTGTATGTAAGGTCGTCCTATGAATGATTTGGAGTCGAAAATGGTTAGGTTTTTTTTTATTTCAGGGTTAGGTTTTTAGAAGGTTGGTATGGAAAATTATGAATGACTCAAATGGTCGGATATTCTATAATTGTTCCAATAGCGCTGCGCACAGTTTCTAAAAATAGATTGTCTGGCACGAGACCCACCTCAAGGGTCAGACAAACAAACGCTGCTGTTTACAGTATTTCAGTGTGTTCGAGAGTTGTGTTAGGACATAAATCATATTTTTTTCGATCAAAAAAGGAAGCAATACCTAAAATAAGATTCCCAGTCATATCAATAATGGTGAATACTAAGCACTGTTGATGGGGGAGATGTAAGATTGACTCTAGATGTGAAAAAACCTTGATAATTCGCTCAAAGAGATATATCTAATTTAAATTAAATTTAATTTAATTTAAAGATGTCGGACGGCCACATGAAATCAGGGCTTTTAAGTGCCGTTTTCTATCTATATTTACTTTTTAGTGGCTCCAAGTATAGCCATGATATTTCTAAATCGCCTATCAATGAATTGTATGTGGGTTCCATTCTATCTGTGCCCTCGTATGCCGATTATCGTCCATCGCGGGTGTCCACTCGTTCTCCCAACGGAACTTCGCTCTCCACTCAACTACCGTTACCAAGCCAGCGGATATCGCTAACTGTCTCAACAAATTCTTTACCAGCATTTTGTAATGGCAAATAGTTCCGATGACCCGTTAACTTTGTGTCCAGCCTTCTGCATGGGTAATATCGAAGAAAGTTTTGTTCTGGGTCAGCTTCAGAAACTGAAGACCAATAAGGCCATTGGACTCGACCAGATAAGTGCCAGATTGCTGAAGGATTCACTTCCGGTAACTACACCTGTTATTACCAAACTGTTAAATCTGTCTATAAATGCAGCGAAGTTTCCATCTCTTTGGAAGTGTGCAAAAGTGGTGGCTCTTTTTAAAGCAGGTGATAGGGCAGATCCTAGTAATTATCGCCCGATTTCTGTGTTGCCTACGATAAGCAAGATACTGGAGCGAGCTGTGCACGAACAGTTATATCGTCATCTGATAGAGAATGGGCTCCTTTGCTCCAAGCAATTTGGTTTTAGACCAAAACTTTCTACAACTATTGCTCTGGCTAATTTTACTTATCAAATCTTAGAAAACATGGATAAGGGCAAAGTTACTGGGTGCGTATTCTTAGACCTCACTAAGGCATTCGACACCGTCGATCATGTCATATTACAACACAAACTTCGAAGCCTTGGAGTCACTGGATCCTCCCTTGATTGGTTCTGCTCATACCTTAATCAGCACTCCCAAGTAACTGCTGTTGGGAAATGTACTTCACCGTCACTACCAGTCACGGTCGGAGTACCCCAGCGATCCATGCTTGGCCCTCTTCTCTTTATCGTCTATGTGAATGATCTACCTAACTGTCTCGAACAGACCGATGTCACACTCTATGCCGACGATACAATAATATACTGTGAAGCAGATGCGCCCCAGGATCTACAATTCAAGCTGGATCATGACCTGCTCATTGTTATTTCATGGTTTACAAAGAATAAGTTGACGCTGAATACAACCAAATCTAAGCTTATGTTAATTGGCAGCTCCCAAAGGCTGAACGCTTTTTCTAATGTTGAACTGAATATCTATGATGAAGTTCTTGAGAAGGTGGATAACTTCAAATATCTTGGTGTGACTCTAAATAATAACTTAACTTGGCATGATCATATTTGTAAGATTCAATCGAAGGTTCGCCAAAAACTTGCTATTCTTGGGCGTATTAGATACTGCTTGCCAATACATGCGAGGATAACGTTTTACAATACAATGATAAAACTGCATTTTGACTATGCAAGTATTGTATGGGGAGACAAGCATAATGTTAGTTCAATGGAATCTCTTCAGATTTTGCAGAATCGAACTGCAAAGTTAATTCTAGGTAGGGATTATTACTCGTCTGCGTCAGTTGCTCTCTCTGATTTAGAATGGTCAACTCTCGAGTCCAAACGTATATTCGATTGCTGTCTCTTTGTTTATAAATGTTTAAATTAATGGGCTCATTGATTATAACTTTAATCTTCAACATGCCGATACAATTCATAATTACAACACAAGAAATAATCGGATGCGATTTGAACCTGATTGTAATATACGCACCGTCGCATAATAAAAGTTTCATTCAGGTTCATGATACATGTACATGTATGTAAATATATGTTAATGTTGGGTCTCCTTTCTAGGTGTTCCCGTAGATAAGCTGCACCCCCCGATTTTGAACGAAAATTTTGGGTGAAAAGGTGCAGCTTATACACAGGTATTTTTTTGTACCAACTTGCGGGATTATTTAAGAGGCTTGATTCCAAAAAAGCGTCCACTGCAAGTTTGTCGGTATTGCAGACTTGCAGTTTCAGCCAGAACTTTAAACTCCTGGATATTTTCTGGAACTACACAATGCTTCTCAATAGGAAATTTTCGATTAGAGTTATAAAGTACACTAATGATCCATGTCTCAGTGTTGATCTTGAAAGGGTTTCACATTTCTAGAACCAACAAAAGTGGATGAAATAGGGTATACTGGTAATTTTAGCTTCTTCAGCCTGGAACAGGTTTTTATCTGGGATAAAGTTGCAAAGAACAACAGCTCTTGGTAGAAGTAAGGTCAGAGTTTTGAGATACACTGGAAGCACCCAATGTGTGGGTATGATTGATTGATTTATACGATGTAGCTCAATATTGATTAGCGTCTGGATCTGGATTAAAACCAAGAGACAACCTTTTGTTACAAATGTAATTTCATTGGTGTATAATAAATTATTGTAACAAATTATCACAAAATTGTGAGAGAATCTCAAATGTAGGGCATCAATCCACAGACGGAGGCATGATTAACAAACAATCATTTTTACACACACAGTATGTAAAAAAGTGTCTTGTATGATTTGCTCTTTTTTTTCTTTTTCAGGACAGGATCCATCAATAGCCAGGGGAGGAACCACTGCTACTGTTACATTATTAAGAGATGGAACTGACCTCGCAGTTGCTAGTGTAGGAGACAGTAGAGCAGTTCTATGCCGTGATGGTGAAACTACCTGCATTACTACAGACCACCATCCATCACAGCAAGATGAACACACGAGAATTACATCTTCCAATGGATGGATTGATTGGGAATCATTCACAACACCTAGAGTTAATGGTAGACTGGCAATGACCAGGTCATTAGGTGACTTTGATGTGAAGCCATATGGGGTCATATCTACACCAGAGACAACATTACTGAAAGTGGATCATGATTGCGATGCTTTTATTGTGTTGCTAACAGATGGAGTGTCCCAAGTAATTTCTAGTTATGAGCTGGGGTTCCTCGTTCGCATGTGCACTGATCCAAATCAAGCTGCATATACACTGACTTCTTGTGCATTGCAGTATGGGGCAGAGGATAATGTAACAGCTGTAGTTATTCCCCTGAGAGCATGGAGAAAGTTCTGTTCTCATATTTTTGCTAGGAATAACATTATGAGAGTAAATTGTATTTAGAAAGGAAAGCACGATAATATTTACTTAAACAAGGTGATAGACCTGCAACTTGTGTGTTTCTATCATAATTGATGCTATAAAGCTCAAAATCCTAGGATTCAGTTGTCAGGGCTCAAACATAACTTCTAAATCTACTAGCAAATGTCTACGAGTAGGATTTGTTCCACTTGCAACAATAATTTATTTAGAGGGTCCCAGCAAAATGATATGACACATACCAGGGCTGTCATTAAGCTTTTGAGTTGCTGGACGTGCAACTGCAGAAAATAGCCATTTTTTTGTGCCATATGCATGGCTACAACACTGGCTTTACGTTTTACATTAATTAGCCAGCGATAATCATCATAGTTGCTGGCGATAATCGTCAGTAGCCCTGCTTCTAATGACATCCCTGCACATACTCATTATATAGTTTTATAGTATCACTTTAATTCATGTGAAGTATATAAATACAAAAATGTAATTTATGTAATTTACACCACCACTACACAGTCTAGATGCTTTGTACTTTTAATCGTGCATCAGGATTATAAACTTAGGCTTATAAACTCTTGTAAATATGCTGCATTTGTTTGAGGCTTTGAAACTCCAAGTTGTACCTTATTAAAGATTGATTGGCAAAAATTTACTTGTAGAAATGTTGTTCACTCGCAAAATAAAAATACACTAGTTGGTGAGATGAGCCACAGGAAGCCCAAGCTATATGTAAACAAACCTGAGCCACAGGAAACCGGAGCTGTATTATGAGCGCGCGCTAAATCAACACATACAGCAGAATCAAGTCCAAAGGTATTTTATTTCACAATTTGCTAAGAAATAATGATTATTAACATGGGTGACAAATACACAAATTGGGAGGATGGTTAGCCTGTGTTGCATCTAAGCGTGAACGGTCGCACTTATGCCAATTTTACTGATTTATTGGCAAAATGTTATGATTTTGAGCGCTTAGAAAGTGCGACCGCAATGTTCCAAAACGATGAAAGCAGCCGTTTTCTGCCTCGGAGGCTTCCGATTTTTGGCAAACTAGCCAAATGTGATATTTTAGCCAATTAAGCTGTCAAAATAAACTTCCAGCTGCCAATCAATAAAAAAATTGTAGCGTTTTTGCGCCACAGTGTTATTTACGCAGTAATGTTATTATGCAGCTATCATGTCAATCCCCAGGGGGGGAGGCTGGGCAGATGTGGGGCATTTGACTTTTTGGGAGAATTTTTGGTCAAAATCTCCAACCTGGGGACTAAATTCTGGGTTAAAACGGATCAAATTCCCCACTCTTGTATGAAATTGATTTACACAAATTCGAGAAGTATTTGGAATAATCTATTGTAAATAGGAATGAAGCGTTGAAGTATTAAATTAATTTATATTTTTAATGTGAACTGGATGGCCGCAACTCTACATTTTAGATGAATCCAAAATGGCCGACAAACATTTAGTACCAGTCCCTCTCTTCCAAATGTCCCCACCCTGTTTAAATTCCCCAGGTCAAATGTCCCACATCTACCCAGCCTCTCCCCCCCCCCTCCCCCACCCCCTGGGGGTTGACATTGATAGGTGATTGTGCCTATTATGCACAATCATGAACCCTGACAGTAGAATTTCTAGTCTTTCAGCAAAATTCATTTATAACTGCTTCAACATCAGAGCTGAAGCTCTAACGCAATGATGCCTGAAATTTATTGGACCCATGTCGAAGTACTTGCATGTACAAAACACCAAATAAAATATGTCTGTCTGTCTGTCTGTCTGTCTGTCTTAGCAAGAATGGCAGATCCTAGCAGCGGTGACTTCCTTTTCACTTCTCCCTCCCCCCCCCCTCTCCCCCTACCACCATTCTTTGCACTCGCGCGGCCAAAAAAGCGAGAAAACCGAAAACACAAAGAAACACCGCAGGCTAGTTTTGAAGTTACTTATTTAATATTTTTATATGACCTATTTGTTTATCGTAAATATCTTGCTACGTTATGTTTGATACCCAATTAGAACTTATTTTCGCCTCACGTGTTCACGCTTAGATGCAAACGACGGTATTGCGTTATTGATTTATTTTTGTTTGCTAGAAAAAGCTGAACCTAGTCTGGAAGCAATAAAGTTAGAATTGCCTGAAAAAAAAAAATCTTTTTAATATACATATTTTCGCCTCACGTGTTCACGCTTAGATGCAAACGACGGTATTGCGTTATTGATTTATTTTTGTTTGCTAGAAAAAGCTGAACCTAGTCTGGAAGCAATAAAGTTAGAATTGCCTGAAAAAAAATATTCTTTTTAATATACATATTTTCGCCTCACGTGTTCACGCTTAGATGCAAACGACGGTATTGCGTTATTGATTTATTTTTGTTTGCTAGAAAAAGCTGAACCTAGTCTGGAAGCAATAAAGTTAGAATTGCCTGGAAAAAAAATATTCTTTTTAATATACATATTTTCGCCTCACGTGTTCACGCTTAGATGCAAACGACGGTATTGCGTTATTGATTTATTTTTAATATACATATATTATTTGTTTCCTTGATTTTCTTTGCATAATATAAGATTTATGATCCATATGATCCACCTCTTGAGCAACCACCCCTTGCAGATGTCAAACAAAAATTACTCCAAGGAATGTGTTAATTAGATTTTTGAAGAAAAAAAATTCAGGCAATTTCAAAATATGTGTTTGTTTACCATCGCCCTTTCGTGGGTCGATCGGTCGGCCGGGCGGGCAAAAAAAATTGATGTTAGGG